>JARQOD010000005.1:70449795-70540895 GCA_033576555.1 Oophaga sylvatica
TTGCAAGGTCCATGGATATTGGATCCTTACCAGCCTGAAAAACCAGGCCTCAGCGGTCTGCTTCATCTGGCTGGTTAACAAAAATAGGGGGGACCCCACGCCAATTTTTTTCGAGGGGATCCCCTATTTTTGTTAATCAGCCAAGATATGCAGACTGCTGTGGCCTGGTATTATCAGGCTGGCAAGGTCCATGGATCTTGGCTCCTTAACAGCCTGAAAATCCAGGCCTCAGCGGTCTGCTTCATCTGGCTGGTTAACAAAAATAGGGGGGACCCCACGCCAATTTTTTTCGAGGGGATCCCCTATTTTTGTTAATCAGCCAAGATATGCAGACTGCTGTGGCCTGGTATTATCAGGCTGGCAAGGTCCATGGATCTTGGCTCCTTAACAGCCTGAAAATCCAGGCCTCAGCGGTCTGCTTCATCTGGCTGGTTAACAAAAATAGGGGGGACCCCACGCCAATTTTTTTCGAGGGGATCCCCTATTTTTGTTAATCAGCCAAGATATGCAGACTGCTGTGGCCTGGTATTATCAGGCTGGCAAGGTCCATGGATCTTGGCTCCTTAACAGCCTGAAAATCCAGGCCTCAGCGGTCTGCTTCATCTGGCTGGTTAACAAAAATAGGGGGGACCCCACGCCAATTTTTTTCGAGGGGATCCCCTATTTTTGTTAATCAGCCAAGATATGCAGACTGCTGTGGCCTGGTATTATCAGGCTGGCAAGGTCCATGGATCTTGGCTCCTTAACAGCCTGAAAATCCAGGCCTCAGCGGTCTGCTTCATCTGGCTGGTTAACAAAAATAGGGGGGACCCCACGCCAATTTTTTTCGAGGGGATCCCCTATTTTTGTTAATCAGCCAAGATATGCAGACTGCTGTGGCCTAGTATTATCAGGCTGGCAAGGTCCATGGATCTTGGCTCCTTAACAGCCTGAAAATCCAGGCCTCAGCGGTCTGCTTCATCTGGCTGGTTAACAAAAATAGGGGGGACCCCACGCCATTTTTTTTTCGAAGGGAACCCCTATTTTTGTTAATCAGTTCCCTCTGACGTCACTGATTGTGTCCCTGGCTGACCTGAAGTGAAAGTGGAAAGCAATCAATTAAGCTTTCCACTTAAGGGCCCGTCTCACATAGCGATATCGCTACCAGATCGCTGCTGAGTCACTAGTTTTGTGACGCAGCAGCGAGCTCACCAGCGATATCGCTGTGTGTGACATTCAGCGACGATCAGCCCCCCTGCCGGGTATCGCTGATCGTCGCTGAAATGTCAGGACCTTTTTTTGATCGCTGGTTTCCCGCTGACAGGCACACATCGCTGCGTGTGACAGGCGGGAGACCAGCGATCCGCTGGTAACCAAGGTACACAGCGGGTTTCCAGGCGCGGGGCTGTGCCTAGAAACCCGCTGTGTACCTTGGATACCAGCGCCCTGATGCAGGGAGCTGGTATCCAAGGTACACAGCGGGTTTCCAAGCGCTGCGCGGTGCCTGGAAACCCGCTGTGTACCTTGGTTACCAGCGGATCGCTGGTCTCCCGCCTGTCACACGCAGCGATGCGTGCCTGTCAGAGGGAAACCAGCGATCAAAAAAAGGTCCTGACATTTCTGCGACGATCAGCGATACCCGGCAGGGGGGCTGATCGTCGCTGAATGTCACACACAGCGATATCGCTGGTGAGCTCGCTGCTGCGTCACAAAACTAGTGACTCAGCAGCGATCTCGGTAGCGATATCGCTATGTGAGACGGGCCCTTAAGCGATGTTACCCGCAGTGTCGCTGTCCCAGATCGCTGCCTGAGCTGCCTGTTTGGCAGCTCAGCAGCGATCATGTAGCGATACACCAACGATCCTGACAAGTGCATATCGTTGTCGGGATCGCTGGTGTATCGTTATGTGACACCCAGCCTTTACTCTCCTGTCAGGCAGGAGAGGAACTCATTCATTTGGGGTTTACTGTGAGGCTGCAGCATTAGCTGCGGTCCCTGCAGTAAACATTAACCCTTTCTGAAGGATTTCACCGTGGGACCTGACTGTGCATGGGATAGGTAAGAATAATTTTGCTTTTTTATTTTATTTTTATTACAGGAAATGGTTTTAGCAGGTAAATAAAATATGGTCAAAAACTGTGTGATTATTTCATTAAACTTCTTTTTTATTAAAGTGTGTGTGTTTGATTTTTCTTTCATACAATAGGATTAATAATTGATAGTTGTCTAATTGACAGCTCTCAATTATTAACCTGGCTTAAAGTGACCTTTCAATTGCAAGGTCATTTTAACCCCTTATTAACCCATTCGCCACCGCTACAGGGCAATGGGAATAGACGGGCAAAGTGCCAGAAAGGGCAAATCTAATTAGAGATTTGCCCTTTCTGGGGTGTCTGGGGGCAGATGTTAAGTAGCCGGGGGGGGCCAAAAATAATGGTCCCTCTCTGGGCTATTATTATCTGCCCCCACTCACTGGCTTTGTCTGTCTGGTTGCGAAAATAGGGCGGGAGCCCACGCATTTTTTTTCAGCAATTTTACACCTCATATATATATATATATATACATGTCATTGAATTTGTGACACATATATATATATATATTTATATTTGTAGTTCATACACTTCTACATAGTATAATAGCCGCTAATTCAATTGCCGGCTTTTGTGAAAATGCAGAACCCGACATGAAATGACACTTGGTGTACATAGGGTTAACTATGTCTTTTCATGTCCTTTGCTATCTAATTTGCACAAACAATTAAATCGAGACTATGTGTGCAAAATTTCACACCTGTAGGGGTTAATTAAAGGTGTAAATTCGTAGCAAAAAAGTCCGTTTTTTTTACAACGAATTTACACCTTTAATTAACCCCTACAGGTGTGAAATTTTGCACACATAGTCTGATTTAATTGTTTGTGCAAATCAGATAGCAAACGACATGAAAAGACATGGTTAACCCTATGTACACCAAGTGTCATTTCATGTCGGGTGCTTCTGTCTTTTCACTGAAGCCGGCTTTACCCGGCAATTGAATCAAAGGATATTTTACTATGTAGAAGTGTATAAACTATACATATATGTATATATATATGTCACAATGACATGTATATATATATATATGTATTCTATGTGTGTATATTTAGTGTTTACAAGGAAAGAATGGGGTTTTTTTAGTTGCGATATTTTGTTCCCATAGACTTACATGGGACTTCCGGTATCGGTATCGGGTATCGCCGATTTTTTAGTGATATCGGCGATATCATTCCGATTCCGATACTTTAGGATATCGGAAAGTATCGCTCAACTCTAACGTTCACACATTCAGTATTTGGTCAGTATTTTTCCTCAGTAGTGGGTGATAAATACAGAAGTGGTGACTTGTTTCTATTATACTTTTCCTCTGATTGTTCCATTACGGATTTTGGCTTACAAATACTGATGTAAAATACTGACCAAATTCTGTACATGTGAATGTAGCTTAACACTGAGCTGTCCTACAGTGGGTACGGAAAGTATTCAGACCCCTTTAAATTTTTCACTCTTTGTATGCCTATTACTAGACCTATCCACCACTGTGCCACTTACAAAGTGAAATGTCTCTTTTGAACCCTCTAGATGTCTCTTAAAATATATTAATACCTTGTACAAGTGCCCTAGAAAGCAGAGCATAGATTTTGCCCCTAAGAAGTGATAATGCCTCATGTGAACCTTTGACAGTCAAAAAACTGAGTGCCTCAATAATACTTCTTAAGTGCAAAATTTAACATTTAATAATGTCCCTTGAGTTTCCCTATGTACAGTATAAAGCCCTCATGGCTCCCCTATACACAGTATGAAGGAAACATCTCCACATTGGTCACCCTACACTCTGTAATGCACCCTATAGTAATCCTCACATTGGCACCCACACTGTGTAATAGCCCCCCACAGTGTATAATAGCCCACATTTGTTAATGGTCCCCACAGTAGCCACCACATTGTATAATGTCTCCCAAAGGATCCACCCTGTATAATTGTAAGCAGGTTGCCGGATGCAGTGACGGGCAGGAGGCAGAGCAAGGGTTAACAGTATTTAATAAACAGGGAATACTCCAAGCAGGAAGGCAATGAGTGAAACAAGCAGTTAAACAATATAAATGGCAAAAGGATATGGTAAGTTGAAGAACAACGGTACAGATCACGGCGGTTCCAATGAAAGTCACTCGTTCCTAAGTCCATGATGTCAATAGCGCCAACAACGACTGGAGCAGTGTCCTTTCAAATGGGGTCTGGTAAACAACAATACCCCATCTTCTGGTGACAGTGGTCAGTCTCCAGTACCTTTCATTGCCCCTAGTCCATATGCTGAAGTAGCTAACAAGGGTGAGGGCACAGTTCTGTACGAGCCCAACGTGGCTCTGCAAATGTACACTGGCAAAGTCAGGGCTTTAAGTGTCTGGGCAAATATTTGCTGGCATTGTCAGGGTGTAAATAATGGTAAAGCACCCGGTCTTTTTCAGGCGGCACACGTGTGGTACTCATGGACACTTATGCAAAACAGGCAATACCTCGAGCACTCCAAAAAATTTTTTGAGAGTCAATAATATGTTCAATTCTTGCTTTTATTTATTCAACTGCAGGGGTTCACACACCAATATATGCTCCAAATAAAGAGATGTAGTATATATATAAACACTTGCCCCAACGTTTCGGCCTGTGTGGCCTTTTTCAAGGGGGATTTCTAATAAGAAAAATAAGCATAAGAAATAAGCATAAAAACATAATATTTAACATAAAATTATAATTCATTTTATCATTTAGATCGTATCACATACAAAAAACATAGGAAAAAAACATAAGAAAAAAAAGGAAAATCTGTGGTATATAAGCCCATCACATTTGTATTCATGTCTGTGTTAACTTCTTAATTCAGAATAAACGAAAGAAGCAATCAATTAATTGATTACTATATACACTCATGTTATTTATATCTATAAACTGTCTAAAGGACAAATCAGGTGTGGGAACTCCAAAAAAAAACGCATATGAATCGACATCTATTTAAAGCTGTTTGGGATATCATATAGTGTTTCAGAACATACAGCCGCCATATGCTAGACACTAGATTTATTTCTTAAACAGTAAAAAGGCAGTGATATCACAAAGGATATGGTCCCAAGGTGATCTAGATACAAAAACGCCACTTAAACTATGTCAAAAGTATATGCAAAGAGCGATCCATAGGTTCAAAATACAAGATAATTTACCTGTGATTTCAGAAGGATAGGTGCGCGGTGTGTCCCGGAAAAGCAGTGCAGTGCACGTGTGTTAGTGAGGGGGCTCCTTTTACGCTTGTCGTGATCAGTGTCACATGACCGCTTCAGCAATTCATGGAGATCGGCTATGCCACGGAAACAGCCGAGTGTGTGCGCGCATGCGCAGCAGGGCATGATAAGCAAAGTTATGTCCCAGGGACTCTTTTGTATGCGCTACCGATAAGATATTTATAATAATAAAATAAAGGGTGAAAACATAAAAGTAAAAGGGGAAGGGGGAAAAAACTTTGTTGTACATATTTTTATGTCACCTGTAAAAGGAAATGAGAAAAAAACAATTACTATATAGCTTACTCATTATATGATATAACAATCATGTGTATAAATAAGATAATCCAACTTCTCATAGAGAGTTAAAGAGAATATCTAAGAGAAAACCTCGTACTCCCTATTCATGCCAAATGGTTCCAATGTCTGTAACGTATAAATCCAGAAAGCCTCTCTGGATTTTAACTGTCTGGTTCTGTCGCCACCTCTCCGGGGGATAGGGACATGATCAATGATCTGATATTTTAATTGGGATACATTATGTCCTAATGCTATAAAATGTGCTGGTACTGGTAACATCAACTTTTTACAACGTATGGTTGATTTGTGTTGTGAAATGCGGTCTCGGATATGCTGGGTGGTCTCACCCACATATCCGAGACCGCATGGACACTTAATAAGATAAACCACATGTGTAGAATCACACGTGAAAAAGTCTCTTACTTGATAGATCTTGCCTGACCTAGGGTGGGAAAAAGTATTGCCTTTTGTAATATTTGAGCACTGTAAACAGTGCAAACAAGGAAAAGTCCCTCTCTTGGGGGTCATTAGGGCTCTCTGTAGGTTCCGGGGTTTACTCGAGCCTATATCGGCTCTAACTAATAAACTCCTCAGATTTGGTGGTCGTTTATGACACACAAAAGGACGTTCTTCAAATTCCGTGATTTCTGGATAAGCCTTCTGCAGAAGGGGCCAATGTCTGTGAATACATTCTTTAAACATAGAGGTAAAGGGTGGTAAGTGGTAACAAAAGGTAATCTATTTCGATTACGTTGCAAATTAGTAGGTTGAGTTGAACATGTTGATGATGCCAATGAAAGTGGATAACCTCGCTGCAGAAATTTATTTGTCATTTCATTATGTCTCATTTGTTTTTTAGTGGGATTAGACACTATATTAACAACTCGGTGATGTTGTGACTTAGGGAGCGACTTTTTTACATGTGCTGGATGGCAGCTACTATAGTGCAAGAGGCTATTCTTGTCCGTCGGTTTTGTATATAAATCGACATCTATCATGCCTCTGTTATCCAGTGTGATACACGTATCCAAATAGCTAATGTTCGTTCTATGTGCTTGCATCGTGAATGTTAAATTGGGGATTGCTTGATTAATGTCACTCACAAACTCGTTCAAATTGTGTTCATCTCCTTTCCATATCATAAAGACATCATCGATGAATCTCTTCCAGAACACAGCATGTGTCTGGAACAAGATATTACTATACACATGTGTTTCCTCGAATTCTGCCATATAAATATTGGCGTACGGACAAGCCATGTTCGATCCCATGGCGGTCCCAGTGCGTTGCTGGTAGAATTGATCAGCAAAAAGAAAAAAGCTACGATAGAGAACGATAGATATCAATTCAATACAAAACTGTACTTGTTCTGGGGATAAATTTAAATATTTTTCAAGAAAAAGTTTTGTCGCTGTAATACCCCTATCATGTTCAATACATGTATAAAGACTGTTAACGTCTAGAGTGACTAATAAGCAACCAGGTGGAATAGGACAAGTTCCCTGCAGTTTGGCTAAGAAATCTCTGGTATCCTTTAGGTAGGATTTTATATGTAACAGTAATGGAGTTAGTATATGATCCAACGTGATGGAGAGGGGAGACAAAACAGAATTTATTGATGCCACTATAGGGCGGCCAGGAGGATTTGTGAGATTCTTATGCACTTTGGGTAAAACATAAAAGACCGGGATTATCGGATGTTTGTTCACTAAATAATTTTGCAGCTTAGAATCGATGATACCCATGGCTGAGTATTTCTCAATTAAACATTTGATTACTCCAGTGATCTCACTAGTCGGGTCCCGATCTATCGGCGTATATGTGCTCGAATCCTTCAATTGATCAGTAACAATGGTCATATAATGGGTTTTGTCCATGATAACAATTGCTCCGCCTTTATCGGCCGGCTTATTACGATATCCTTATTATCTTGTAGGGATTTCAAAGCCGTAGACTCATGAGGAACTAAATTCCTCTGGACTCGTATAGATCCCTGATTTATATTTCTAAGGAGAGATTTTACATCATTGTTAACTAAGGATATATACGTTTCTATTGGATGATAGAAGCGTGGTGGCTGGAAATTGCTCGGTGTATGTATGAGGCGTAATGTCCTGAAAAAACGATGTAATTGCAAAAAGGGTTGTCATTATGCCCTACTCCAACTTTTAACGGTTTTCACGCTTGACCAAGAATTACATAGTTTTTTCAGGACATTACGCCTCAAGGTTCACTTTAACAGTGTATCTCATAATGAGCCTATTCCAGATATATCACCCGATGGTAGCAATCAGTTTAGATTGAAAGAATTGGGCTTACATACACCGAGCAATTTCCAGCCACCACGCTTCTATCATCCAATAGAAACGTATATATCCTTAGTTAACAATGATGTAAAATCTCTCCTTAGAAATATAAATCAGGGAATCATTATATACGAGTCCAGAGGAATTTAGTTCCTCATGAGTCTACGGCTTTGAAATCCCTACAAGATAATAAGGATATCGTAATAAAGCCGGCCGATAAAGGCGGAGCAATTGTTATCATGGACAAAACCCATTATATGACCATTGTTACTGATCAATTGAAGGATTCGAGCACATATACGCCCATAGATCGGGACCCGACTAGTGAGATCACTGGAGTAATCAAATGTTTAATTGAGAAATACTCAGCCATGGGTATCATCGATTCTAAGCTGCAAAATTATTTAGTGAACAAACATCCGATAATCCCGGTCTTTTATGTTTTACCCAAAGTGCATAAGAATCTCACAAATCCTCCTGGCCGCCCTATAGTGGCATCAATAAATTCTGTTTTGTCTCCCCTCTCCATCACGTTGGATCGTATACTAACTCCATTACTGTTACATATAAAATCCTACCTAAAGGATACCAGAGATTTCTTAGCTAAACTGCAGGGAATTTGTCCTATTCCACCTGGTTGCTTATTAGTCACTCTAGACGTTAACAGTCTTTATACATGTATTGAACATGATAGGGGTATTACAGCGACAAAACTTTTTCTTGAAAAATATTCAAATTTATCCCCAGAACAAGTACAGTTTTGTATTGAATTGATATCTATCGTTCTCTATCGTAGCTTTTTTCTTTTTGCTGATCAATTCTACCAGCAACGCACTGGGACCGCCATGGGATCGAACATGGCTTGTCCGTACGCCAATATTTATATGGCAGAATTCGAGGAAACACATGTGTATAGTAATATCTTGTTCCAGACACATGCTGTGTTCTGGAAGAGATTCATCGATGATGTCTTTATGATATGGAAAGGAGATGAACACAATTTGAACGAGTTTGTGAGTGACATTAATCAAGCAATCCCCAATTTAACATTCACGATGCAAGCACATAGAACGAACATTAGCTATTTGGATACGTATATCACACTGGATAACAGTGGCATGATAGATGTCGATTTATCTACAAAACCGACGGACAAGAATAGCCTCTTGCACTATAGTAGCTGCCATCCAGCACATGTAAAAAAGTCGCTCCCTAAGTCACAACATCACCGAGTTGTTAATATAGTGTCTAATCCCACTAAAAAACAAATGAGACATAATGAAATGACAAATAAATTTCTGCAGCGAGGTTATCCACTTTCATTGGCATTATCAACATGTTCAACTCAACCTACTAATTTGCAACGTAATCGAAATAGATTACCTTTTGTTACCACTTACCACCCCTTTACCTCTATGTTTAAAGAATGTATTCACAGACATTGGCCCCTTCTGCAGAAGGCTTATCCAGAAATCACGGAATTTGAAGAACGTCCTTTTGTGTGTCATAAACGACCACCAAATCTGAGGAGTTTATTAGTTAGAGCCGATATAGGCTCGAGTAAACCCCGGAACCTACAGAGAGCCCTAATGACCCCCAAGAGAGGGACTTTTCCTTGTTTGCACTGTTTACAGTGCTCAAATGTTACAAAAGGCAATACTTTTTCCCACCCTAGGTCAGGCAAGATCTATCAAGTAAGAGACTTTTTCACGTGTGATTCTACACATGTGGTTTATCTTATTAAGTGTCCATGCGGTCTCGGATATGTGGGTGAGACCACCCAGCATATCCGAGACCGCATTTCACAACACAAATCAACCATACGTTGTAAAAAGTTGATGTTACCAGTACCAGCACATTTTATAGCATTAGGACATAATGTATCCCAATTAAAATATCAGATCATTGATCATGTCCCTATCCCCCGGAGAGGTGGCGACAGAACCAGACAGTTAAAATCCAGAGAGGCTTTCTGGATTTATACGTTACAGACATTGGAACCATTTGGCATGAATAGGGAGTACGAGGTTTTCTCTTAGATATTCTCTTTAACTCTCTATGAGAAGTTGGATTATCTTATTTATACACATGATTGTTATATCATATAATGAGTAAGATATATAGTAATTGTTTTTTTCTCATTTCCTTTTACAGGTGACTTAAAAATATGTACAACAAAGTTTTTTCCCCCCTTCCCCTTTTACTTTTATGTTTTCACCCTTTATTTTATTATTATAAATATCTTATCGGTAGCGCATACAAAAGAGTCCCTGGGACATAACTTTGCTTATCATGCCCTGCTGCGCATGCGCGCACACACTCGGCTGTTTCCGTGGCATAGCCGATCTCCATGAATTGCTGAAGCGGTCATGTGACACTGATCACGACAAGCGTAAAAGGAGCCCCCTCACTAACACACGTGCACTGCACTGCTTTTCCGGGACGCACCGCGCACCTATCCTTCTGAAATCACAGGTAAATTATCTTGTATTTTGAACCTATGGATCGCTCTTTGCATATACTTTTGACATAGTTTAAGTGGCGTTTTTGTATCTAGATCACCTTGGGACCATATCCTTTGTGATATCACTGCCTTTTTACTGTTTAAGAAATAAATCTAGTGTCTAGCATATGGCGGCTGTATGTTCTGAAACACTATATGATATCCCAAACAGCTTTAAATAGATGTCGATTCATATGCGTTTTTTTTGGAGTTCCCACACCTGATTTGTCCTTTAGACAGTTTATAGATATAAATAACATGAGTGTATATAGTAATCAATTAATTGATTGCTTCTTTCGTTTATTCTGAATTAAGAAGTTAACACAGACATGAATACAAATGTGATGGGCTTATATACCACAGATTTTCCTTTTTTTTCTTATGTTTTTTTCCTATGTTTTTTGTATGTGATACGATCTAAATGATAAAATGAATTATAATTTTATGTTAAATATTATGTTTTTATGCTTATTTCTTATGCTTATTTTTCTTATTAGAAATCCCCCTTGAAAAAGGCCACACAGGCCGAAACGTTGGGGCAAGTGTTTATATATATACTACATCTCTTTATTTGGAGCATATATTGGTGTGTGAACCCCTGCAGTTGAATAAATAAAAGCAAGAATTGAACATATTATTGACTCTCAAAAAATTTTTTGGAGTGCTCGAGGTATTGCCTGTTTTGCATATACTCTTTTTTCCTTTATTAGCACCATTTCTCAAAATTAGAGTGCATGGGACTTAGCTTTCATATATATATACTCATGGACACTTAGCGTACGGAGCCTCTCTAGTTGGTAGTCCCCGCACACTGCACCTTCTCTCTGTAGTCAACGGCACACTGAACAACTCTTTCTCTTGGGTCCCCGCTGTTGACGGTGGGGCTGCTGCACAGAAACTCGCCTGCATAATGCTGGTGCTCCCTGGACGGAGCACTCCTCTCTCTGGCTGCTGCTGCTGCTGAACACCCGGCTTCCCTGAGCGCCGCAGTCCCTCTCTCACTGGACTGCTGCGGCACTCTCAGCTTCACTCCTGGCAGCGGTCCCTCTGTAGACTGTCAGGCCCTGCCGCAGTGCCGGTACTCAGTGGTGGGGGCCGGGGAAGCAGAGCGCGCCGCTCACTGCTTTGTGTGCTGCTCTGCGTTCGCGCCATACTGACTTTCTGCATGTGCTTTCCTTTTTATGCCCCTGCTGCTGCGTGTGCTTTTCTCCTCTGATTCCCCACCCTCCTGGGACAGCAGGTACCCGCGGTCTGGTCGTGCCCCTAAGATAATGGCCCCCAAAGTGTAGAATAGCCCCATATTGTTAATGGTCCCCATTATATGCATATGATGGCTCCCACACTGTATGAGGGCTCTCCACAGTAGATCCCACACTTTATGAGGGCCCCCCACAATAGACCTATGTATATTTGATGGGGAACAATACTTTATAATGCTCCATAGTCATAACACATATTTTAATTAGAATTAAAAAGATCATATATTCACTTAATCCAGGATCCTGAGGAGTCCACTTGCAAAGCACTGACCAACACAATGGACATCAGAGTCCCTGCACAGAATAATGATGTCACTGTGCCAAAACTCTGATGTACTGTGTTTGTGCTGGCACTTCTGTCCCTGCATCAATCTTTCGCTCTGTAGACCACAAGCATAAAGAGACCTGTGGTCTACAAATTGAGAGTGGTAGTGCAGGGAAATTATGTTATCCTGCTCTACTCCACAGCTCAACTATATTGGTGTGCTGAATGATACATTTAAGTGTAGCGGTTGCTCTACCCCCCTGACCCCTCTTTCCCACTGGTAGCTATACTACTGGTATTGACCTTATAGAAGCAATTGCTACTGTCCATCAGTTTAGTAAGGATTATAAAGCCAATTACAAACAATATGGAATTCTGGAATTCATCATACTAGAATGTCTTTCACTTGGGAATCACTAAATTTGAAAATTTTCCTGGAAAGTAAAAAATTGAAAAATATCTAAAGCTACAGTTCAGACTCCAAAGGCCTCAGTTAATATGATAAATAATCAAGTTGATGACAGCACAATTTGAAAAACTTGTTTAGAAAGGTTGCCAGGAGAAAACCTCTTTTTAAAAACAGCATGGCAGCACAGCCAAAGTTGCCAAAGTTGCATTTGAACAAACTATAAGACTTCTGGAACAATGTCCTTTGGACAGATGAGACCAAAGTGGAGATGTTTGGACATAAAGTCCTACAACACATTTAGTGAAATCCTAACACAGCAGCATATCAGCACAACACCTCAGACTGCACTTTTAGATCAAAACAACCTGTAGAAGATAATTATGAGATGATTTGGCAAAATTCAAATTAATCAGTTATCATGGATTTTCCCTGGAAACTCAATTCACAGACAAGTTATTCTTTGTAAATGTAATGTCCCTTTTTATGTCTAGGGTCTAATCCTGGATTTCCTGAAATGATTGGAAATATGGGACTAAACTATGTTCCAAATTATTAGCAAATTGGTTTTAAGTGTCATAGCGTTTTTTGTTTTTTTTTTAAATGAAACCCATTGATGGTATTGTGTCTCAGGGTTCTTTGGATCACTGAAATCAATCTCAGATACCTGTGATAATTAGTTTGCCATGTGAGGCCAATAAAAGGTAAACTGGATGCTCCACACTATTAAGCAGGCCAGAGTTTTCAAGTAAAATGGGAAAGAAAAAGGATCTCTCTGCTGCTGAAAAGCATCAAATAGTGAAATGCCTTGGTCAAGGGATGAAAACATTAGATATTTCCCTAAAACTTAAGTGTGATCATCGTACTGTTAAGAGATTTGTGGCTGATTCTGAGCACAGACGTGTTCGTGCTGATAAAGGCAGAATGAGGAAGGTTTCTGCCAGGCAAGTTCATCAGATTAAGAGAGCAGCTGCTAAAAAGCCATTACAAACCAGCAAATAGATATTTGAAGCTGCTGGTGCCTCTGGAGTCCCTCGAACCACAAGGTGTGGGATCCTTCAAAGGCTTACTGTGGTGCATAAACCTACGATTCGGCCACCCCTAAACAGTGCTCACAAGCAGAAATGGTTGCAGTGGGCCCAGACATACATGAAGACTAATTTTCAAACAGTCTTGTTTACTGGTGAGTTTTGAGCAACCCTGGATGGTCCAGATGGATGGAGTAGTGGATGGTTGGTGGATGGCCACCATGTCCCAACAAGGCTGCGACATAATCAAGGAGGTGGAGGAGTCATGTTTTGGGACGGAATTATAGGGAAACAGCTGGTAGGGCCCTTTAGGGTTCCTGAAGGTGTGACAATTACCTCTGCAAAGTATGTAGAGTTTCTGACTGACAACTTTCTTCCATGATATAAAAAGCAGAAATGTGCCTTCAGGAGCAAAATCATCTTCATGCATGACAATGCACCATATCATGCTGCAAAGAATACCTCTGAGTCATTGGCTGCTATGGGCATAAAAGGAGATAAACTCATGGTGTGGCCAGCATCTTCCCCTGACCTCAACCCTATAGAGAACCTTTGGAGTATCATCAAGCAAAATATCTATGAGGGTGGGAGGCAGTTCACTTCAAAACAGCAGCTCTGGGAGGCTTCATGCAAAGAAATACAAGAAGAAACTCTCCAAAAACTCACAAGTTCAATGGATGAAAGAATTGTGAAGGTGATATCAAAGAAGGATCCTATGTTAACATGTAACTTGGCCTGTTAGGATGTTTTGGAGTTAAGTAGCTTTTTTGTTCAGTGAATATGACCTCCTGATGCTGAAAATTCCACAAATGAGCATTTTCAGTTCTTTAAATCAGATCAAATGTTCAGAAATTCTACTGTGCCTAATAATTTGGAACAGTGCATTTTGAGTTTTTTTTCCATTTTGGAGATTATACTGTTATCATTGGGAGGTTTCTTCAATAAAATTTGATGTTTACTCTAACGGGTGATGACTTTTATTAGACTGACTGTCATTTGCTCCGACCACTTAGGAAAATCAGAGAACAATATCATTTGCATAATAATTTGGAACATAGTGTAGAGAAGCCCAAGTGTGAAATTGCAAAATGTTAAGTTTTAACACATTGTGAAATGAAACATAAGAAAATACAATACAGAACTACATACTCTCAGAACTACCTTCATTAGTGGCTTCAGAAGATTCCAAAATCATTTTTTTTAAATCATGTCTTGTTTTTTGATAAAAAAAAAATGAAACTATTGCTATGCCCATTGATTGTTTTACTATTCAGAGTTGTCCTACAGTTGGATCAAGAAAATAAGACATGTTTGTTAATTTAACCACTGCAAAACAGCATAGCACTTACTGTAAAAAGAATTTGGAAATCTTTCTGAATCAGAAAAGCCTGAGAAATGTAATAAGTTGATGAGTATGAATCCTTGCACCTTTTTCTTTTGAAGCTTAAATGTTTTTTAAAGACTTATAGGGGTTTTCCAAGCTTAAATCAAACATTTGAAGTCACTCTGTGAGGGATTGAGAGGTGGGGTTTTCTGAGTGGGGCTTGATCCGACTCCAATCGATCTGAAAAGGATGGGTCATCATCAGCATTTTAAAGCGGTTGTCTGGTCAGAATTGATAAGTCTTGAGTCACTCTGTGTGTCATGCACTGTGTGCTGCAAGGATTCAACTTTTTCATGGCAGTGATCGGAGGGTATGTATGAGTTATACATACTCTCTGCCAGACCCCGTCCAGTAGGCACAGCCTCACTCCATGCACTTGTATTGAGCAAGGCCGCCCCCCATCTAGTGATGCAACCATCCAGTGGGTGCTGCCATCTATTTGGCGAGGTCTTGCTCCATACACTTATCTAGTGGGCATGGTATTGCTCCATAAACTTGTATGAAGTGAGGACTGATGCGACTATCAAGTGGGCACTGCCATATAGTGGGTGCAGTATTGCTCTATAAAATGGTATGGAGTGAGGCCATGACCCGTCTACTGATGAAATTATCCAGTGGGCACTACAGTCTAGTGGGTGCGGTATTGTTCAATAAACTTTTGTGAAGTGAGGACTGATGCGACTATCAAGTGGGCACTGCCATATAGTGGGTGCGGTATAGATCTATAAAATGGTATGGAGTGAGGCCATGCCCCGTCTACTGATGCGACTATCCAGTGGGCACTTCCGTCTAGTGGGCGCAGTATTGCTCCATAAACTTGTAAGTAGGGATGAGCGATATTGCCCGAAATCGTATCGGAATTCCGATTTCCAATATTGGAAAAATATTGGATATCGGAATTTCCGATTTCCGATATCAATGCAAGTCAATGGGAGAAAAAAATCGGAATTACAAAATGAACACTACAGTGCTATATAATGGATAAAATGGAGGGGAAACACCTCAGGATAAAGGGGAAGGAGTATGCAGAGCAGAGGAGCAAAACAACCGCTTGAAAAATGCACAGAGCGAAAACTGTGGCAGGAAAACTGGTCGCCATCTTCTTAACAGCGGTGTTTTTTCTTTGGGTTAGGATTAGTTGGGGTAGGGTTAGGGTTTATGGTTAGTAGAGTAAGGGTTAGGGTTAGAGCGAGCATTGTCGAAACACGGTTTGGAGCAGGAGGTACCCGTGCCCTTGGGCACTCCCGAGAACCAGCTGGCAATGCTGGAACTCGGCTTACCCTTTGGGGGAGGCACCTGTGTCCGCACTTCACTGCCTCGAAACAGCCGGCGTGGCTGGATCCCGCCTCTTGTGCTTCTGCCTATAGGTGTTTGGCATCTGTCGTCCTTTATTTCCACTTTGGTCTAACGAGGTACAACTGGCTGTACTGTTGCCCAGAAACACAGCATGCCTATAAAGTGGCAGTAACGGAAATGGGCACTAGCTGGCGGTACTAGAGCCCAGAAACACGGCATGCTGTGAAAGTGGCAGTCACGGAAATTGGCACTAGCTGGCGGTAGTAGAGCCCAGAAACACGGCATGCTGTGAAAGTGGCAGTCACAGAAGTGGGCACTAGCTGGCGGTACTAAAGCCAGAAACATGGCATGCTGTGAAAGTGGCAGTCACAGAAATGGGCACTAGCTGGCGGTACTAGAGCCAATGGAAAACAGTATGGGGTGAAAGAGTCAGTCACAGAACCAGGTGCTACCAAGTAGAAGCCAGAGCACGGGCATAACAGATTACGCTGTGTGCAACATAGGCACATGACAGGGCATGCATACTGCTACCAACCATGCATGTAATCTGTGCACTGTGGCCCAGGGCAGCAAAAGTCACCAGAAATCCAGACCTGGTTCATTTTTAGGAATGTAAGCCGGTCCACATTTGCAGCGGATTGTCTTGTACTTTGGTCTGTTAGTACATTGCCAGCTGCACTAAAGACGCGTTCAGAAATCACACTGGCACCAGGACAAGCCAGGACCTCCAAGG
This sequence comes from Oophaga sylvatica, assembly GCA_033576555.1. Lineage (NCBI taxonomy): Eukaryota > Metazoa > Chordata > Amphibia > Anura > Dendrobatidae > Oophaga > Oophaga sylvatica. Next base: position 70,466,559 of record JARQOD010000005.1, read on the forward strand.
CATACTGGCTAATCTCAGGCCATGTATCCAACTTGGAGTCCCAAAACTTGAAGGGGGCAGATCCATCCTGAAGTCCACTGACAGGGGTGAAGAGGTATTGTGCCACCATGTCATGGTAGCGTTGCCTCCTAGTGCGTTGCACTGTCTATGCTGATGGTGCCCGAACTGTTTGCGGGTTCAGAAACCATTGAAATAGGTTGGGTATACTGAACCTGTCAGTAGCAGATGTACTGCTTCTGCTACCGGCTTCTGAATGGATTCCGCTGGGCCCAGGACGCACTGAGGTGCCTGCTAGTGCACGCGCATCACTGCTATGCGGTGGAAAAGAGTACATGAGTGAATTAACCAGTGCTTCTTGGTACTCCTGCATTTTACGCTCCCCGTTCAACGGTTTAATTAGGCTTTCAAGGGTGTCCCGGTAACATGGATCTAAGAGGGTGGCCACCAATTAGTCATTTGTGTGGAGAATACGAGCCATGCGTGGGTCTTTTCTCAGACACTGCAGCATGAAGTCACTCATGTGCTGAAGGCTGCCAACTGGCCATGCATCGCTGTCACCAGCTGGAGGAATGTGCTCTGGCTGATCTGCATCACCCCATCCACGCTCTATCTGGTGACTACTAGTAGAGCGCTGTGTACTTTCCTCCTCTAGCTCATCCTCATAGTCCTCCTCATCCTCCTTGCTTGCTGTGTCCTGCCTGGACCTTTGTGAGGCACCCACAGAACTTTGTACCAACCGGGCCGATGAAGATTGCCTGGTTGGTGCAAGTGTCTCATCATACTCCTTCTCCTCCTGAGAAACCTCATCCCTTAGTCCTTTAAGTGATGATTCTATAAAGCATATAAGGGGAATAGTCAGGCTGATTAGGGCAGCATCCGCGCTCACCATCAGAGTGGAGTCCTCGAAGCACTTCAAAATGGTGCATATGTCCTTCATGGTTGCCCACTCTGTGGTTGTAAAGTGGGAGGGCTGAGATGTGTGTCGCCTACTTTGCGCCTGCTGCAGCTGCAACTCCATATTTGCAGGTTGCTGCTCACACAACCTCCGCAGCATATGCAAAGTCAAATTCCACCTGGTGGGGAGATCAACAATGATGTGGTGCTCGGGCAGGCCCAATCTGCGCTGCATGGCTGAAAGACGCGATGCAGCCATGCTTGAACGGCGCAAATGAGAGCACTCGTATCTGACTTTGTGCAGCAGCTCCTCAAGGTCAGGATAGTTCCTAAGGAAACTCTGCACCACCAAGTTTAGGACATGGGCAAGACATGGAATGTGAGTCAGACCACCTAGGCCCAGAGCCGCAATCAGGTTTCGGCCGTTGTCACACTCCACCATACCTGGCTGCAGGTTGAGCGGCACAAGCCACATGTCGCTCTGCTCCTTGAGCGTGTTCTACAGCTCGGTTGCGGTGTGGCTAACATTACCCAAATAAACCAATTTCAACAAGGCCTGTTGATGTTTGCCGATGCAGTGCTGAAATCGGTTGTTGTGGAACGTCAGGGTGCAGGCGAGTCTGACGAGGAGTATGAGGAGGAGTCAATTTGTACGGAGGAGAGGCCTGCATTCCGTGGAGTTGGCCGGACCCACACACTTGCACTGTCTACTTCAGTTCCAGGCTCAACTACATTTACCCAATGGGCGGTGATGGAAATGTAGCGTCCCTGGCCATGCAGACTTGTCCACGCGTCGGTGGTCAGGTGGACCTTGCTACTAACTGCATTTTGTAGCGCATGCTTAATTTTACGCTCCACATGCTGTTGCATGGCGGGGACGGCATGCCTGCTGAATTAGAAGCGTCTGGGAATGCTGTAATGTGGGATTGCAAACCCCAATATATTGGTAAGTGCTGGCTTGCTCACCAGCCAGAATGGTAGCATTTCCAATGCAAGCAGTTTGGCAATGCGAGAATTCATGCCCTGTGCTCGTGGGTGGTTTGCTGAGTACAGGCGCCTTTTCTCCCACACCTGTGTGACAGATGGCTGCACACTGGATTGGGAGTGTGAGGATGCCAGCGATTGGGATGCTGATGCTGACGAAGTACAGACAGTGTGCCGCCGTACAACACTGCCTGCAGATGCACCCTGGCGTTCTGGCGAGGAAGCGGGAGCAGCTGTTTGCGAGCTGGAGGAAGAGGTGGCTGAAAAGATGGAAGGTGGGGGACCATCTGCAGGTGGCGAATCATCTTGGGTATGATGCTGCCACTCCACAGGGTGCCTCTTCCTGACATGCGTCAACATATTGGTGGTATTAAGGTTGATGATCTTCTTCCCTCTCCTCACAGTTTGTCGACAAAGCTTGCATCTGATTACTGTAACGTCATCTGCAACTTGGTCAAAAAAGGCCCATGCACCACAACTCTTGGGTGCACCCCTTGTGCTCTTTAAAAGAGCCCTGCTCCTAATGGGTTCTGAAGTTGAGGGAGCAGACAACAAATTATTCCCCCTTCCTCTCCCACGTGGACGGCCACGCCTCGCCACACCTGCAAACTCTTCCTCTGAGCTATCCCTACTTGCTTGCTGCCCCTCAGCATGCCATGATGGGTCAAGGACCTCGTCATCCAATACACTTTCATCAGCAGAAACTGGCAGCTGAGTTTCATCATCATCTGCTGACTTGGGTCTGGTCGCTGTGGGCACTGGCCCACCCTCCACTTCTTCCTCAGATGCACACAGAGGTTGCGCATCTGTGCACACTACCTCTTCTTCACCTGCAGGAATGCTGTCTGGCTGGCACACAGATTCCAAGCCAATAGATTCTGAGAAGAGGATTAAGGTTGGCTCCTGGCCTTCTGAATGTCTGGGCAATTTAGTGGGCGATGAAGAAGCAGATGGGTGCTGCTCTTCAGTGGCCTGACCCGATGTGGTGTGGAGGCTCTGGGAGGATGCTGCACTCATTGATGTGGATGCCTCAGCTGCCATCCAACCAACAGCGGTTTCTACTTGATCCTCTCTTATCAGCCTATGGCCCTGTGCTCCTAACAAGCTGCGCATAAATGACTGCTGCCGGGTGAAAGTAGGTGCTGAGTGACTTGGGCCTGCTGCTTGCTCTGGATGTGCACCATATCTAGCTGCTGATGCACCTCTTCCGCAGCCGCCACGGGGACGTCCCTTACTCCCTGCCTTCATCTCTATTGATGGATTCAGAACGGCAATTTCACTATTAGATTCGAGATCTCTCCATATCTCCAACAGCAACCTATCCCTATCTGCTTTCACAGTAGAGTGAGGCTAAAATGGCAGGAGCAGCCTTTTATACTGCTTGATCACACCATCCAGCCAGCCAATCGCAGTGCAGCCCCTAGCTAGCAAGTTTGGACGCCTCCTACCAAGCTTAGGGGAGTTACTGTCACGGGTGTGTCACCACGAAGATCGTCGCGATTACACAATCTGACTTCGGGTAGCTGAGTTTTTGGTGCTTGGTGTTTTTCGGCAGTGAGGGAGTTAATTCTTTCTCTCTCTGTGCTAGACGAGGTCCGGCCTCGCCCAGCTGCAGTTAATTCTGCAGTAATGAGATTCCTTCAAATACCTGCCAGTCTGCTGGGAATGTGTCGGTGAAAGCATTCATGCAGACCAGCAGAGCGGATCGTGGTATTGTGAAGTCTGAAGTGAAGAGTACCTGGTGTGGTCTTTTTTCCCCTCCTCGCTTTATCATTTATCTCCGTACCCGTTGGTGTTCCCTCTGTTTTCGTGGTGTGAGTTTTGTATGCAAGGTGGATTTTAGTTTACCCCTTGTACTGTCTCGTTCGTCTATTACTGTGTTTAGGCATATACCTTCCAGTCCCCTGTGTTGTGATCGGGGTCCTTCTCAGGACTAGATTACTGAAGGTGAGGGATTTGCAGGAGATAGGGTTACGCTGGCGGCCTGGACCTCTGTACCATCAACAGTACTTCCAGGTAGAGGGATTAGTCAGGACCACAGCTTAGGGTCAGCATAGACCCCGGACCACCTGTATGCAGTAACAGCGTGACATTTTCACCGACCGCTAAATATTTTCTCCAGCCACCATGGATCCAGTAGACGTCTAGCTCGGCAGTTGCAGAGTTTGTCCATGGAGCTGGCGGACGTTAAGTCCAAGGTTTTGTACCCCCTGGAGCAAGCTGGTCCAGAACCTAAAGTAGCTCTCCCTGACAGGTTCACTGGGGGGCGGGACAAGTTTTTTGCTTTCCGGGAGGCATGTAAATTGTACTTTCGGCTGCGACCTCGGTCATCTGGGAGTGAAGAACAAAGGGTGGGGATTGTCATCTCACTCCTACAAGGAGACCCCCAATCCTGGGCGTTCTCTCTCCCCCGGGCTCCCCGGCTCTCCAGTCAGTGGATAATTTTTTGCAGCTCTAGGTCTTGTATATGATGACCCGGATCGGGTCTCCCTTGCTGAATCTAAGTTACGTAAGATACAGCAGGGAGATCGTCCGGCGGAGGAATTCTGTTCGGAGTTCCGTAGGTGGGCCACGGACACCCAGTGGAATGACCCGGCTCTTAGGAGCCAGTTTTGTCAAGGTTTATCTGACAAATTAAAGGATGTGCTGGCACAGTATGACCCTCCCACGTCACTGGAAGCCGCTATAGCCCTTGCTATTCGCATTGACAGGCGGCTTCGGGAGAGGTGCGGGGTAACTCGCCCCCTGTGATGACTCCACCTTCTACTAGGGCCCCTTATATGGAGGTTCCCCTGGTCAGTCCAGAGGAGCCTATGCAGTTAGGAGGGACATCATTCTGGGGAGGGGATCGGCAGTGCGCCACAAGACAGGAAGGTGTTTCTTCTGCGGGAGAAAGGGACATTTTATTGGGGGGTGTCCATCCCGTCCTTTGCAGAGTGAGAATTCGCTGGAAAACTATTGATCCCAGGTTGTGTGGTGGACGGCAATCTGGGAGTAGGTATTTCGTCCCTAGGTCCGTCTCAATTCCTCGTGCCGGCGGAGGTGGTGGTGGGTGCGAGAACTGAGAGGATATCTGTTCTTCTGGATAGTGGGGCCGGGGCTAATCTGGTGGATGCTCGCTTTGCCCGGGTTCAAGGTATGCGACTGAGTGTATTGGCTAAACCCATCCCCATATTCTCGATCGATGCCAGACCTCTCGGTCAGGGTAGTTTTTTGCAAGCAGTGCATAACATAGATCTTCAAGTGGGGGCGATGCATAAAGAACTGTTGTCGTGTTACGTGTTGGAGGGTCTTCCCACTCCTATAGTGCTGGGCCTTCCTTGGTTAACTAAGCATAACCAGGTTATTAATTGGCAATCCAGAGAGATAAGCCAATGGAGTGAATTCTGTAATAAAAACTGCATGAATACGGTCATCGGTGCGGTCGCTCCTAAGACCTTACCTCCATTTCTGGTGGACTTTGAGGATGTATTCTCGGAGAAAGGGTGTCAAGAGCTACCTCCTCATCGCGTGTATGACTGTTCTGTTAAATTGCTCCCTGGGGCCATGTTACCGAAATCTAGGTTGTATAACCTTTCTGGTCCTGAGAGACAGGCCATGAAGGATTATATTTCAGAGAGTCTGGCTAAGGGGCATATTAGACCTTCATCTTCCCCGGTGGCCGCGGGGTTCTTCTTTGTGAAGAAGAAAGATGGGGGCCTACGCCCTTGCCTGGATTTCCGTGAACTCAATCGGATTACGGTCCGAGATCCGTATCCGCTCCCACTTATTCCCGATCTCTTCAATCAGATCGTGGGCGCCAAATGGTTCTCTAAGTTGGATCTCAGGGGGGCGTACAATCTGATTAGGATGAAAGAGGGGGATGAATGGAATACGGCGTTTAACACTCCAGAGGGGCATTATAAGAACCTTGTCATGCCATTTGGTCTGACTAATGCCCCGGCGGTGTTCCAACACTTTGTTAATGACATTTTTCGCCGCCTGGTGGGACAGTTTGTTGTTATATATCTGGATGACATCTTAATTTACTCGCTGGATCTGGTGTCTCATCAGGAGCATGTTTGGCAGGTGTTGCAGATCTTGCGGGATAATAAACTGTATGCCAAATGGGAAAAGTGTGTGTTCGCCGTACAGGAACTTCAGTTTTTAGGTTTCCTGGTGTCAGCGTCCGGTTTTCGTATGGACCCTGGGAAAGTGCGGGCAGTTCTTGAGTGGGATCTGCCAGAGGATCTAAAGGCACTACAACGTTTCCTGGGGTTTGCTAACTACTACCGGAAATTTATTCGTAATTTCTCCTCCATAGTTAAACCTCTCACAGACATGACTAAAAAAGGACGGATTTTTCTAGGTGGTCTGACAAGGCTTGTCAAGCGTTTTCCTCCTTGAAAAAATGTTTTGCTTCGGCACCCATACTCATTCAACCGGATGCGTCACAGCCGTTCATTGTGGAGGTGGACGCTTCTGAGGTAGGGGTGGGAGCAGTATTGTCACAGGGTTCGTCCCCTGGTAAGTGGCACCCGTGCGCTTTCTTCTCTAAAAAATTGTCGTCCGCTGAGAGGAATTACGATGTCGGCAATAGGAAGCTCTTGGCCATTAAGTTAGCTTTTGAGGAGTGGCGTCATTTTTTGGAGGGGGCAGTCCACCCGGTCACCGTCATCACCGATCACAAGAACCTGCTGTATTTAGAGTCCGCAAAACGTCTGAATCCCAGACAAGCTAGGTGGTCGTTATTTTTTACCAGGTTTAATTTTGTTGTCACATATCGTCCTGGGTCAAAAAATTTAAAGGCGGATGCCTTATCTCGCAGTTTCCCTGGGGCCGGGAAGACGGATGACCCGGTTCCTATCCTTCAGGAGGGGGTGGTGGTGTTGGCAGTATGCTCTGAGCTTGAGAAGGAGGTATTGGAGGCTCAGGGGGACGCCCCTGTTGGACCTCCAGGGAGACTGTTTGTTACGGATCACTTGGGACAAAAGGTGATCGAGGCACACCATAACTCAGCCTTAGCAGGACATCCAGGGAGTAAAGCAACTGTGGATCTCCTCTCACGGCAGTTTTGGTGGCCTAACTTACATAGGGAGGTGGTAACTTTTGTTGCGTCCTGTGGGGTTTGTGCGCGCTCTAAGACCCCACATACCCGTCCGTCTGGGGCCCTCTTACCTTTGAAGATCCCGGAGCGTCCATGGACTCATCTGTCTATGGACTTTATTACGGACCTCCCGCCGTCTTCGGGTAAAACAGTCATACTTGTTGTAGTGGACAGGTTCAGCAAGATGGCTCATTTTATCGCTCTTCCTGCTCTTCCTAATGCTAAAACTCTGGCGCAGGTGTTCATTGGGGAGATTGTGAGGCTTCACGGGGTACCCTCCGATGTGGTGTCGGATCGGGGGTCTCAGTTTGTGTCCAAATTCTGGAAGGCATTTTGTACACGGCGGGGGATGCATTTGTCGTTTTCATCGGCTTTTCATCATCAGACCAATGGCCAGACGGAACGTCTGAACCAGAGCTTGGAGACATATCTCCGGTGTTTTGTGTCAGAGAACCAGGAGGACTGGGCTTCTTTCTTACCTCTGGCAGAGTTTGCTCTTAACAATAGGCGGAGCGAGTCCACCGGTAAGTCCCCGTTTTTTGGGGCATATGGTTTTCACCCCCAGTTTTGTACTTTCAGTAGGGGGGGCTCTTCGGGGTTCCTGAGGAAGAACGATTTTCGTCATCACTTGCTTCAGTGTGGAGATGAGTGCTGAACAATCTTAGTACTATGGGGAACCGATACAAACGTATGGCTGACAGGAGGAGAGTGTCTGGTCCGGACCTATGTGTGAACGATCAGGTATGGTTGTCTACCAAAAATATAAAACTCAAGGTTCCCTCTTGGAAACTGGGTCCCAGGTTCATCGGGCCATACAGGATCAGTTCTATAATTAATCCGGTGGCATTCCGTCTTGACCTCCCCCCTACGTTTAAAATTCACAACGTGTTCCACAGATCTTTGCTTAAGAGGTATGTGGCGCCGGTGATACCGTCACCTTTACCTCCTCCTCCTGTGGTGGTCAATGGTAACTTGGAGTTTCAGGTGTCGAAAATCATCGATTCACGTCTTAACCGCCGGTCCCTTCAGTACCTGGTTCATTGGAGGGGGTATGGTCCTGAGGAGAGGACGTGGGTTTCTGCGTCGGATATTAACGCAGACCGATTAATTCGGGCCTTCCACAGACTCACCCGGATAAATCTGGCTCTGAGGGTCCAGAGGCCCCTCGTAGAAGGGGGGGTACTGTCACGGGTGTGTCACCACGAAGATCGTCGCGATTACACAATCTGACTTCGCGCAGCTGAGTTTTTGGTGCTTGGTGTTTTTCGGCAGTGAGGGAGTTAATTCTTTCTCTCTCTGTGTTAGACGAGGGCCGGCCTCGCCCAGCTGCAGTTAATTCTGCAATGACTTGAGAGTCCTTTGCCTTAATGGTAACTGAAATGTCTGCTTCGAGAATAGGTCAGTGTGAAGATCACATTTCAAATATCACTGCCAGTCTGCTGGAATGTGTCGGTGAAAGCATTCATGCAGACCAGCAGAGCGGATCGTGGTATTGTGAAGTCTGAAGTGAAGAGTACCTGGTGTGGTCTTTTTTCCCCTCCTCGCTTTATCATTTATCTCCATACCCGTTGGTGTTCCCTCTGTTTTCGTGGTGTGAGTTTTGTATGCAAGGTGGATTTTAGTTTACCCCTTGTACTGTCTCGTTCGTCTATTACTGTGTTTAGGCATATACCTTCCAGTCCCCTGTGTTGTGATCGGGGTCCTTCTCAGGACTAGATTACTGAAGGTGAGGGATTTGCAGGAGATAGGGTTACGCTGGCGGCCTGGACCTCTGTACCATCAACAGTACCTCCAGGTAGAGGGATTAGTCAGGACCCCAGCTTAGGGTCAGCGTAGACCCCGGACCCCCTGTATGCAGTAACAGCGTGACAGTTACACAATGTTGTCAGCAATTCTTCAGCTCCTGATTGTCTCCACAGAGCGCTCAGAGGCTGAAGGATTATGAGATTTCCGATTTCCGATGTGAAAAAAATATCGGAATCGGAAATCGGAATTCCGATATAGCAAATATCGTGCCGATTTCCGATATTGCAATATCGGAAAGCTCATCCCTACTTGTAAGAATTGAGGACTGATGCGACTATCAAGTGGACACTGCCATATAGTGGGTGCGATATAGATTTATAAAATGGTATGGAGTGAGGCCATGCCCCGTCTACTGATGCGACTATCCAGAGGGCACTTCTGTCTAGTAGGCGCGGTATTGCTCCATAAACTTATATGGAGTGAGCATGCGCCCGGTCTAGGAATGCGACTTTCCACTGGGCACTGCCATCTAGTGGGAGTGGCCTCACTCTATATGGATACAATTCTGTGTAGACGGGAGGAATGAGGAGCTAGAGGCAGAGCTCCTCCTTACTCCTCCCCTTCCTATCTAGATAGAATCTCATCAGTAGAACTGCCATCTCCTATCTCACTAATGGGTGTCATGACAGCGCCCTCTGCGCCTGTCATGTCCAATGCTAGGACAAACAAGATGGAGGGCACAACCTCAAATATCTAAGAAGCAGGAAGGGTTCAACCTGGATTATGTCAAAGATATGAGAACAAAGCAGAGCAGAAGGACATACTATACACCAGGGAACTCCAATTAATAAGAGATAATACAATTTTATTAGAAAACTACAATATAGCACACTACACAATTAAAAACAATTAAAAATGAAACAAACAAACAATCCCTGAAAAGGGTACATAACTCCCTGACACCCATGGTAATATGCAAATATAATATATCACAAAATTTTACATATGCAGCAAAAACCAAATATATATATAAGGTACAAATATTAGTAATGTGGATTTTAGGGTCTGCGGAACGCACCAAATATAAGATGTGGAGAGGTGCGTTCGCAGCCCGGGGTCCACCGTGCAGGCGGAGCCTGCTGCTAGTAAAATGGCATAAGAAGCAAACTCTGTTATCCCGCAGAGTCGCCAACATAAACGCCGTAACGCGCTGTATCAATAAGTGCGAACTCTGTTACTCCACAGAGCCGCTAGAAGGAGAGCCGCAGCGCTATATGGCGATGTGTGCGAACTCACTAAACACAACTGAGTCGCAAAGAAAACACGCTAGGGAGCTGTCTAGCGTTGAAAGCGAACCCTGTTACGTCACAGGGCCGCTGAGAAAAAGTGCTGTGTCCTGTCAGGCTCTCAGGTACACAGTTAAGTGCTAAGCGTACATAAAGCGTGATCATGTGCTAATGTCCTCGCGGGAGTCACCCGCAATCTATGGCGTCTGAACGCCAGACCCTGAATACGGCAATCAAAACTCCTCACCGGTTATGCCGGTAATCTAGGGCATCTAGGACGCCGACCCTGACCAGCTAGCACACCAAACTCCTCACCGATTAAGTCGTATTCTAGTGGCTTATTTCAGCCGGGTCCCTAACCACACACACACATGACCACACTGGCGCATAGCATACAATGGTTGATATTAGCGCATGGCGGCCCAGCCATGCTACCCTTTTATAGCAACAGCTACAGGACCTGCCAGAAACCAGGACCAATGAAACTTGTTCCCGAACATCAGTAATCTCAGGGCCTTCCTGGCAGACCAATAGGAGCCGCTGCAGTACCCGAGCATGTGACCCCTGATCTCCAATGAGAGATCTCACTCTGGGCATGCTCAGAAGGGAAAACGCAGGACTTTGTCCCAAAGACGTCTGCTCCAACACTGGCTATAATAGCAGATCCAGGAAAGGCAGCAGCAAGTCACTGCACAGTAGTGGAGTGGGCAAGACGCTTGGACCAACGTCTCTGCTGAGCAGGCTCCACTGTGGCCGGAGATGAATGGGAGACCGCAGCGGGACTGGTTCGAGACTCCCCTTGTGCAGCAGCGGGAACTCGAACCCTAACAGTGGATATACCATAAAAAAGAAAAGAAAAAATATTAAATTGCACAAAAAAATATATCGCAAGCATATGTATGTACAAGGGTTAGCAATATGTACACCTAATCAATCCCCATAAAGATTGCAAGAAATGAAATGACAAGGCAATCATATAAATGTCTGGGCTGCTCTTAATACTAAACAATAATGGTACAGCTAAATATCACATAAGCAATATATATATTTTAAATAGCATTATACATGGCACCAATAGTTTGTATAGCAAAGAGCGGGTAAAAACACCCATGCGGTCAAATGACCTGAAAAAAAGTGGCCCATAGAAAATGACCAAAATGTTACCCAGCCTAAGGGGAGAGAGTGGGGGGTCAGGGAGGGCAGAGCCCAACGCGTATCGCCACCTCCGTGGCTTCGTCAGGAGCAGTAATAGTGCAGGTATTGTAGGATTCAATATTTATAGGTCACAGGTAAAAAGAAACTTACATCAGCTGAGAACGAAAACTCCAAACAGGAAGTGCCTGGAGGCGGAAGTGAGGAGACCAAACATCACGTACCGAGGGTACTAAGATGGCCGCCAAATAAGTTATTGCGCATACGCTAGTTCATAGATGGCTTCACAGGATCGTAAATGATCAAGAACAATGCGCTTGCGCAGAATGAATCACCGGAGCCATAGTGGAAGTGAGGAGGCTGAACGTCACGTACCAAGAATACCAAGATGGCCGCCAAATAAATTATTGCGCATGCGCTAGTCCCTAAGTGTATTCACAGAGTCGCATATCACTGGAACACTGCGCTTGCGCAACATGAACCATCGGAGCCGTAGAAGAAACTCTGATGTGTGTCCACAATAGACCATAGGTATAATAAAGATGTCAACCATCACACCAAGTGCGTGGGAATGCGGTATATTGTGGACCACATTATTACAAATATGCATGCATAGCTTATGGCCAAAAGGTTAGAATGTGTATAAATAAATAGAATATAATAAAGCAAACAAAACTGGCTAAAGAGATAATATCTGTGTAACAAGTCGCAGACAAAGTATCGCATGCATCCAGGGATTGCAATATGGTTTGTACGGTAAGTATATACCCCTTACTTAAACCATATACCATATTCGTTGGTGGATGCACAAACATGTAGTTGTAAATAATGTCACAATAAGATAGGCACTTACTAGGGTAAACCCCCCCAAAAAGACATGGTAAGCATGGGAGGGTCGAGTATATCCCCGCACTGACTACTGGGTCTAATGAAGACAACAACTGGCATATAAAGAACGTCATTCATTGCCAAAGGTGTGTATGTATGCTAATTGAACCAACGCCCACAAAATGAAAATATCCGCATTAATATAAATGATAACTTCATGTGGAATAGATAACCAGTTTTATTTCTGTTAAAACAATGCCCATATAAGTGATCTAAAGAATTTGTAATTACTGAGCCAAAAAAAAAAAAAAAAAAGAAGGGGGGGGGGAAACTCATAGCCACACAACTTGATATCTCAAAGGTAAGTTTATTAATTCAGGGCAAAATTAGCAGACACCGAAATAAGAAGATTATAATGATCACTATAGTGTTAACCACAAAAAAAGAGAAGAGCAATTCAAATATTTATTAGGGCCAAGTAGCAGATGTTTATACATTTCAAAAAAACCTTAGTCAACTATTAGGGTCTTATTGGTGCCATCTATAAGAAATATTTCAAAGATAGAATATATATATATATATATATATATATATATATATAGTGGTGCCATCTATACATGCCATCTACAAAAATACGTATGTATATATAGGCTCTATAATTTCTTATAATATCCGGTGAACAAGAGCTCTTCGTTGAGGCCTTTGGGAGAGAGGCTCTGAAGATTGTAGATCCATTTGCTTTCACAGCGTAATAAGTGGCTAGCAATGTCTCCACCCTAATATTCAGGTGCACACTTTCGAGTCCCATAACCTTAAAACTTGAGAATTTGCCACGATGATGTTCAAGAAAGTGGCTTGCCACTGAAGAAAGAGTCTTATTCTTTTCGAAGTCCCTCTGAGCTGTTGAGATATTGGACAGGTGCTGTTGCATTCTTCTTCTGAGCTCCTGCGTGGTCTGACCCACATAGACCTTTGGGCAATCACAGAAAATCGCATAGACCATATGACGAGATTTGCAGTTAAAGAATTCCTTTTTAGGTCTAATCTGAAAAGGAAGAGTAGAGATGGAATAACCATATTGTCCAATCATGAATTGACAAATGTTACAATTTCCACACGGGTAAGACCCAAAAATCCTGGTGCCACGATTGAGTCTGGTGGTAGGACGTTGGTAATGACTGTGGCATAAACTATCCCTTCGATTTTTTGCCCGTCTGGGTACCAAACAAGGAGATTCTGAGACATGGGGAATAATTCTCTTGTCGCTCATCAATAGGTCCCAATTGTTGGACAATAAATTGCGAATGTCTGACCATTGATTATTAAAGGTTGTGATTAAGGCCAATGGTCGAGAAGAATCACGTACCTTTTTAGAAAGAAGATCCCTTCTATCTTGTTGAGAGGCAAATTGAAATCCTTCTGAGATTGTCTTTCGGGGATATCCTCTTTTCTTAAACCGATGAGACAAATCTTTGGCTTGTTCAAGAAAATCAGGCCATAACTGCAATTTCTTCTGAGACGAAAAAATTGTCCCTTAGGGATACCCTTCTTGAGATGGTAGGGATGAAAACTGGAAAAATGGAGGAGACTGTTTGTTGCTGTGGTTTTTCGAAACAGTGTACAGGTTATCCTAGTATCCGCAATGGAGAGCTTGAGGTCCAGAAAATCAATAGACCGATCTGAAACAGTAGAGGTAAGTTTGATATTAAACTGATTTCCATTCAAATCCTCAATAAAAGAGTGGCAATCTTCCATCGAACCAGTCCAAAAAAACAAAATGTCGTCAATGTATCGTTGCCACATCAATACATGAGACAAAAAAAGTTGATGTTTATAGACCACAAGCTCCTCCCACCACCCAAGATAAAGATTTGCATACGAGGGTGCACAACGTGCACCCATCGCGGTCCCTGACAGTTGCCTGTAATATTTCCTATCGAAGACAAAATAATTTTTGTCCAAGATGAAATGTAGAAGCTGCAAAATGAAGTTGTCATGTTCAACTGTCCTATCAGAATCTTTGGCAAAAAAATATGAGACGGCCTGTATACCCAGATGGTGAATGATGCTCGTATAGAGCGATTCAACATCCATACTCACCAGTAAGGTCTTATCGGGAATCTCAATGTTCTCAACAATCTGCATCAAGTGGGTGGAGTCTCTAGTAAAAGATTTTAAAGTCATTACAATAGGCTGGAGAAAATGGTCGACATAAATGCATGGCCGTTCAAACAGACTGCCAATACCCGAAACAATCGGTCTTCCCGGTGGTTCTACAAGGGACTTGTGGATTTTAGGGAGTGCGTAAAAAGTGGGGACAACAGGAGATGGGGTGACAAGAAAATCTGCCTCTCTCTTCGTGATAGTATTATGTTGGAAAGCACTGTTAATGAGAGAATCAATTTGTTCCTTAAAAAATTGGGTTGGGTCAGATGGTAAAACCACATAGCACTGACCTCCATATAGTTGGCGTGTAATCTCCTTAAGATAAAGATCGTGTGGCCATAAGACCACATTTCCCCTTTATCTGCTTCCCGTATTACAAATTCGGTATTATTTTGAGATTATTGAGTGCTTGCCGCTCTTTCTTACCTAAATTGTTAGATTTGAAAGGATCTAGCCGTAGTTTTTCGACATCTTTGCACATCTTCTCAAAAAAGATTTGAACCGCAGGAAAAAGGGAAAAAGATGGAGTTGCTTGTGAAGGGAGATGCCTAGTGAAACTCTTATCTCTTCCCAAAGGATCATTTTCTTGTAGCAAATCCAAAAGGTCATTGAAGACCCGTCTGTCATTGTCAGAAAAACCATCTATGAGAAGGCTGATTAAAAAGCTATTTGAAGGTAATTTGTCGACAAAATAAATAAAGATCTTTAATGAAAACAAATTTATCAAGTGTGTTCATGGGAGAAAAAGATAATCCCTTAGATAACACTTTATTATCCAAATCTGATAATATATAAGTGGATAAATTAATGATCTGCAAATTACCTTCTTGATTGATGTCCTGTCTGCTGGCAGTTATCATCTCTTGTTGAACCGTGTCTCCCTCCTGTATGTCGGTGACCACTTTTTGTAGTTTTTTCCTTTCTTCCTGTTGAGGTCTATTCTTACGTCTCCTACCCCTCCGGCGGCGCCCTCCACGTCGCTGGGGTCCGATGACAAAAAATCACTAGATGATATTTCATGTCTCATTGATAGTTCCTCTGTGTTTTTGTTGGGATCCACGAGACGGCGTCTATTACCTCGATGGACCCACCTATAGGCTTTTCGTTTACTGAAGTCAGATTTATCTCTGTGAAATTTATTTCTCTTCCGGGAGATGATATCCTTTTCAAAATTATCAATTAGATCCTTAAGTTTGATTTGGAAAGGTTTAACCAATGACTCCAAATCAAAGCTAGTGAGTTTAATCTCACAAACCTTAATATCCTCCTTAATTTTTGCTAGAAGTAATTGGTCATGTTCTATAAGCATATCAATTAAAATGGTGGAACATTTAGCCAGACCACATTCCCAGGTAGTTTGAAATTCCTGGGAAGCTTCCCAGGCTGGAAAAATTTGAATGCGGAGGCCCCGTGGCACTAGTCCCGCCTTTTTGTATTCCTCCAGGCTTCTAATGTTCCACCATATTTTAGTTAATGATTTATGTAGGCTAATAATTTTGGAGGAAAGTGTATGGAACTCAGATTCTTTAGTTTCCCCTAGAGTAGTATTCGTGGTGTTTTCAAAAAGACCTAAGGCTCTAATGCTCCAGGCTGTCTCCCTAGAGGAGAGATCCATAATCAGCTGTGAATATTAATACCAAAACAGTCTATAGTAATATAGATATATATATATATATAGGTATAACTATATGCAATCCAATAATATATACAGGGTGTGCCACACTCCAGAACGGAGGAACCAAAGGGCCTCCAAAACAATCAAGTATGACAAACAAGATGGAGGGCACAACCCCAAATATCTAAGAAGCATGTCCAATGCTGCCGGGTCCATTCTCCAATCCTCTTCCCATCTGGCTGCTCCTGTGTCTCACCGTCCTGTGGGTTCAGGGCTCCGGTGTGGTTCCTCCTTGCTCACTGCCTGCCTGCCGGCAGGTCTCCTGCGCACTTGCTCATGCATGCGGTCGCGCGGCCGCCCGCTACTTTAACCCTGCAGTACCTGACCCGGAAGCACTGGCCGGGCAATCAGGTGCTGCCTCAGGGTATATCAGGCGCCTATTCCATCAAGGAGGCGCCTGATTATAGTGTGTTTTCCTGCTGTACTCTGGCTGCTATTGTGGGTTCTTCCCACTATTCCTACTGTCATCAGTGTTTCTTGTTTTTCTTGTTCTGCCCTGTTCCTTCCTGTCCCTTGCTCCATCCCTGCTTGGTTCCCAATCCGTCTCGTCACCCTGCCTTGTCCTGGTCTGTCATACCAATCCTCTCCATCCTGATCAGTCCCTGTCAGTCTGCTTGGTCACCACTCCGTCTCTTCACCCTGCCTTGTCCTGGTCTGTCGTACCGTCCCTCTCTATCCTGTTTAGTCCCTGTCAACCTCGTCCTGCTGCTCCGCTCGGGTTGTTCGTCCCTTTCACCGGATCCGTGTACTTTTCATGCAGTCCTTTGAGTCGTCCCTCCTGGTGCCAGCTGTTGCGGTGTCCAACTCCCTCAGGTTTGCCCCTAATGATTCCTGTATAGGGGATGGTTACATCTGGGCCGCTCACTCGGGGGAGATTCGGCACCGTGACCCAGAGGGTCCACTCTTGGGAGTCTTAGTCCCTCTGACATCACAGTATAATCAGGCCATGGACCCCGCTGGTGCCTCGGCCGCAACTCAGAAGGAGTTGCTCTTTTTACGGGAAAACCAGACACTGATAATGTCCGTTATGAAATCCATGGACACCCGGATCATATTCTGGTCTACTCCATATTGAGCCTGTGAGGGTCTGTGTGTTACTCCTGAAATATATACGGAGATTTAAAATTTTCCCCAACACTGTATACAGCTGTACGCTACTGATACAGTACACTTTTCATGCTTTTCATATTCTGGTCTAATCCAAACTGAGCCTTTGAGCGTCTGTGTGTTACTCCTGAAATATATACGGAGATTTAAAATTACCCCATCACTGTATACAGCTGTATGCTTCTGATACAGTACACTTTTTTGCTTTTTATATTCTGGTGTAATCCACACTGAGCCTGTGAGAGTCTATGTCTGTTACTCCGCAAATATATATGGAGATTAAAATTTTTTACCTTCACCGTATACATCTGTACGCTTCTGAAACAGTACCATATATCTGCTGGTATTTTGGGTACATTTTCACAAACATGAGGAAGTATGGTGGAAGAGGCCGCGGACGTGGGCGTGGGGGGCCACCTGGTACTGATGGTGGTGGTGGTGCATCTTCTGGTAGTGCCAAAAGCACAATAGCACCTAAGGCCTCTTTCACACTTCAGTCGTGTGACATCAGCCCAAGTGTGAAAATGGCGGATCCGTCAGAAAAGTGTAAAAACGGATGTAAAACGGATCAGTTTTCTGACGGATCCGCCAAGAAGTTTTCACCCGGAAATGATGAAATTTTCGTTCCGGAAATGTAAGTCCGGATCGAGGAGGAGAGAGAGAGAGAGAGAGAGAGCCCGGACAGTTTTGGCAGCATTTTCAATGATTTTCTATGGAGGCGACTGATCTGCGTGCGGATTCCGTCAAAAATGGATGCCAGCGGATCCGCCGCCCATGGGCGGCCATTATACAAAATGGAAGGTTCGGCGGATCCGCCGTAGTCCGCCATTTTGGCGGACCAAAAAAAATGTTGCATTGGACGTTTTTCTGATATGACGGACGTCAATTTTTTGGCGGATCCGTCAAAAAACGGACCTAACGGACGACCAACTGTCAAAATCCGTCACTAATGCAAGTCAATGGGAAAAAACGAATCTGCCAAAAAAATGGCGGATCCATTTTTTTCACATTTTGACGGATTTTGACTGACGTCGCACGACTGAAGTGTGAAAGAGGCCTAAGGCAGGTGTTGTTGAGCCTGCGTCATTGTCTGGCTCCAGAAGGCCTGGAAGGCTCCCTTTTCTGGGAGTACGAAAACCGCTTTTAAAGCCGGAGCATCAGGAACAGGTTTTGGCTTGCATTGCCGAAACAGCCTCCAGCTCTATCGCCTCCTCTTCTGAAGTTTGAAAAACTCCAAGCACTGAGTCGTCAGTGCAGGCTTCTGGTCAAGAACAACACATTTCCTTGTGTCCTACACCCCCACCAAAAGTGAAGGATGTGGCAGGCCACACTTCAGATTACTCCATGGAGCTCTTTTCACATACCATGCCTGGGTTATCAAGTCAAATCCTGAATTCCCCAGTCCAAGATGAATCTGACATGGAGTGCACTGATTCACAGCCAGTGCTATATGATTCTAATGTTACATTCAACCAGAACACTACATTTCCCTCGCAGTCTACTGAGCCAGAATCTGACCCTGATGAAACTCAGGTGCCCCTTCCCGCATACTATACCACCTTACACGGTGGAACAGAGGAAGGTGCAGATGAAATTGAAGAGGAGGTGATGGATGACCCAGTTGGTGACCCGGATTGGCATCCTTTGGGGAAGAGGGTGCCGCTGGCAATAGCTCAGAAGAGGAGAAGGATCCGTAGCAGGCATCGACATCGCAGCAGCGGTTATCTGGCAGGCCCGTAGCAGTCCAAAAACGTCTTAAAAAAACCAAAAGAGTTGCAGGACAGCTTGGCCAAAGGGTCAAATTAGCACAGCGTGCAAGCCCTGAAAATTTATATCATAGTAGGAAGAGTCCAGTGTGGCACTTTTTTGACCAAAATCCTATTGATGAGGCAAAGTTTATCTGTAAGAAGTGCGGAAGGACCTTTAGCCGAGGGAAAAATCTCAGAAATTTGAATACCAGTTGCATGCTTAGACATTTAATGAACATGCACTTGCAAGCGTGGACAGACTACAAAACCTACAAATACCCCAACGCAGGGCCGGCGTCAGCACCTGGCACACTTTGGCAAGTGCCGGTGCCCTGAGCAGGTGGGGGGGGTGACTTGTGGGTGACGGCACTGGCACAGGGCCCCTCATAGTACAAAAAAGTGTCTCTGACGGGGGGCCCACTCGCCATCAGACACAGAGGAGTACTATGAGGGGCCCTGTGCCAGTGCCGTCACCCACGAGTTGGCCCCCCCTGCTTGCTCAGGGCCCCAGCACTTGCAATACTTACCTCTCCCTTGTCCACCGCTGTGACGTCTTCCGAGTTTCCTGACAGTGACATTCAGGTTAGAGAGCGCGATGACGTCACGTCTGTACGCCCTCTGCCTAAACAATCCAAGTGCAGAGAGCTGTAAGATGGGGATGCTGAGGAGTCCAGAGTAGAGCAGTGCACAGCGAGGAGAGGTATTTAATTTTTTTTAATCTTTGGAGCAATATATGGGGAGCATTATACACTGGAGAATTATATATGGGGCCCAGCATACACTTGAGCTTCATAGATAGGGCCCATCATACAATGAAGCATTCTAAATGGGGGACATCAGATACTGGAGTAGCATCTAAAGGGACCATCATACACTGGAGCATTCTAAATGGGGGACATCAGACACTGGAGCAGCATCTACGGGGCCCATGATACACTGGAGCATTATAAATGGGGCCTATTATACAGTACAGACCAAAAGTTTGGACACACCTTCTCATTCAAAGATTTTTCTGTATTTTCATGAACATGAAAATTGTAGAATCACACTGAAGGCATCAAAATATGAATTAACACATGTGGAATTATACATTACACTTTACAAAAAGTGTGAAACAACTGAAAATATGTCTTATAGTCTAGATTCTTCAAAGTAGCCACCTTTTGCTTTGATTACTGCTTTGCATGCAGAAAAGGTGAACGGATGGACTCTACATGCCTAGTTCCCACCATGAAGCATGGAGTAGGTGGTGTGATGATGTGGGGGTGCTTTGGTGGTGACACTGTTGGGGATTTATTCAAAATTGAAGCGGTGAGCGGTCCAGCTCACCCCAAACCATCTCGATTGGGTTCAGGTCTGGTGACTGTGGAGGCCAGGTCATCTGGCGTAGCACTCCAACACTCTCCTTCTTGGTAAAATAGCCCTTACACAGCCTGGAGGTATGTTTGGGGTCATTGTCCTGTTGAAAAATAAATGATGGTCCAACTAAAGGCAAACCGGATGGAATAGCATGCCGCTGCAAGATGCTGTGGTAGCCATCTGGTTCAGTATGCCTTCAATTTTGAATAAATCCCCAACAGTGTCACCAGCAAAGCACCACCTCCTCAATGCTTCACGGTGGGAACCAGGCATGTAAAGTCCATCCGTTCACCTTTTCTGCGTGCAAAGCAGTAATCAAAGCAAAAGGTGGCTACTTTGAAGAATCTTGACTATAAGACATATTTTCAGTTGTTTCACACTTTTTTGTAAAGTGTAATGTATAATTCCACATGTGTTAATTCATAGTTTTGATGCCTTCAGTGTGATTCTACAATTTTCATAGTCATGAAAATACAGAAAAATCATTGAATGAGAAGGTGTGTCCAAACTTTTGGTCTGTACTGTATATGGAGCATTATTTTGGTCCATAAGATACTGGAGCATCATCCATGGGGCCCATCATATACTGGAGCATTCTAAATGGGGGATATCAGACACTGGAGCAGCATTTACGGGGCACATTATACACTGGAGCATTAAAAATTGGGGCCCATTACATATGGAGCATTATTTTGGCCCATAAGACACCTGGAGCAATCATCCCATTGATGCCCATCATATACTGGAGCATTCTAAAATGGTGTCAGATCAGACACTGGAGCAGCATCCATGGGGCCCATCATATACTGGAGCATTCTAAAAGGGGTAAAAACAGGCATTGGAGCAGCATTTACGGGGCCCATTATGCACTGGATCATTATACATGGGGCCCATTATATATGGAGCATTATATTGGCCCATCATACACTGGAACATCATCCATGGGGCCCATCATATACTGGAGCATTCTAAATGAGGCAGATGAGACACTGGAGCAGCATCCATAGGGCCCATAATATACTGGAGCATTCTAAATGGGGCAGATCAGACACTGGAGCAGCATCCATGGGGCCCATCATATGCTGGAGCATTCTAAAAGGGGGAAAACAGACACTGGAGCAGCATTTACAGGGCCCATTATGCATGGATCATTATAAATGGGGCCCATTATATATGGAGCATTATATTGGCCCATCATACACTGGAACATCATCCATGGGGCCCATCATATACTGGAGCATTCTAAATGAGGCAGATGAGACACTGGAGCAGCATCCATAGGGCACATCATATGCTGGAGCATTCTAAAAGGGGGAAAACAGACACTGGAGCAGCATCTCTAATGTACTCTAGTTGCTTATTGTTTCCTGTGTATTGTGCAGTGTAAATAGGTTGTCAATCACTCGACGAAATAGCAAACTGTTCCTATGTCTTGTAAAATCGTTTTAAACAAGCTTAAAAATCATTACCCTTGCAGCACATTATCCTGTGTAAACAGTGGATATACTACCGAGAACACTGTGCACAGAATGATCTATTAACAATTATTCTATGAGTATGAGAAATGCGGTCTTCCTGCTTTAACAGGTTGTTAATTGACCGCCGATTGGCAACCATGGCACCGATAGGTGATCATTTAATAGCGCAGGTCATGCATTGCAAAGTGACAGGAGAGAGAGGAACTGGAGCTTGCATTGTATCCACATGAAAGCCACTCTGGGCTGGGTCCAATCATGCGCAGGTGGGTGCGTGTTCCGCTGGTGAGCACAGCTTAAATCCACAGAAGAAGGAAAAGTTCCGCATACCAACCTTCTAAAAAATAACAAACTTTATTCGGCTAATATGCTATATTAAAATGTAACAAACACCTAGGTGTTTGTTACATTTTAGTATGGCACATTAGCCAAATAAAGTTTCTTATTTTTTAGAAGGTTGGTATGCGGAACTTTACCTTCTTCTGTGCATTGTAAAGTGACCTTAACTTCCACTATCAACTATAGTCGGTGAGCTGGAAGTTGCAAACACTACTGCAGTACTGCCAGTGCGGTAGCAGCTGTAGCTGACTTGCAGAAATAGACAATATATGCAGTGTACTTTCACAAATAGCTCAGGCAGATCTGGGTAGGTTTTGAGAAACGTTGAACTACTAAGTGGAGCACATTGGCCAGGCATGGAACGTGTGCGAGGTTGCCAAGCTTCAGAGCTGCCACCATGTTATAGACATTGTCACACACGACCATACCTGTTTGTAGTTTCAGGGGTAAAAAGCCACAGATCAGTCTGTTCTGTTAAACCTTTCAACAACTCTGTGGCAATGTGCAGTTTTTCACCTAAGAAGATTAGCTTCAGCAGATGTTGCTGCCGCCTGGCCGAGGCATTGCTTCCAGCTTGCGACTGATGTTGACGTTTGTGAGATGGAGGGTGAGGATGAGGTGCAAGAACTGCTGTGGAATGTGGGGGCAACCTTGATTGAAACATGGGCCCCAATCCTCAGTGTTGGTAGCACGTGTTACTTCCTAGGGTCTGACTGAGTCCCATCTTCCACAATGTTCACCCAGTGTGCCATCAGGGGAATGTAGCGTCCCTGGCTACAAGCACTTGTCCAGGTTTCTGTGATTAAGTGGACCTTCCCAGCCACAGCGTTGGTCATGGCACAGCTGATATTATGGGACACGTGCTTGTGTAAGGCGGGAATGGCACACTGGAAGAAATAGTGGCAGCTGAGTACCAAGAGATGGCCGCCATCATGAAGTTGTGAAAAGGTTCCGTCTCCACAAGCTAAACGTCAACATTTCCAGGGCAAGCAGTCTGGAAATGTGGCCGTTTAGTATTGTAGCCTGTGGGTGGTTGGCTGCATATTTACGCTTTCCTTCCAAGGACTGGGGTAGGGACAACTGAACACTGCGCTGGGAGAAGGACATGGTTGCTGATGGTGGTTTCAAGACTGCACCAACAGGGAGGTAGGAGGCATCTTTGCCTACATCATGGACAGGGGACTGGGGACTGGCATACATGTAGAACAGGGGAAGAGGCAGTGGTGTAATCCGCAAACATTGTTTCTGGACCCTGGCATTCGACCCAAGTAGTCGAGTGCTTTGCTTCCGTTTTCCTGAGCATGATGGTGATGGTCAGGCTGGTAGTTGTGCTGCCCCACTGATGCTGGAATGGCAGTTGTTGCAAGTGGCTTTTTCTGTGTTAAATGAACCATCTTTAAAAAATTCAAATCAAATGGTGTGATCTAAAGGCAAGTAACTGCCAGAGCATACAGAGATAACCACTTACAAAAAAATAATTTAAAAATATTACAATATTTTATTAGTGCACATTAAAATTCTCAACAAAAAATTACAAAGAATTTTTCAAGACAATAAATACCAAGATGCCTCTTGTGTCAAAGAAGACATGCCAGAGAACAACCCATTCATGCTCAGTTTGTACACTCCCCTAAGAAAAAGCTACACGCGAAACGCGAGTCGGGTTTCTACTGCCACTGCAAGGTTGTACACCAGGTCACTTAACCTTATCTGCACTTGTCTCTATTAGTGTATTTCTGTCTGCAATTGACTGCATTATTATCTCTTAGTATGCAAACTGTTCTGCTGCTATTAGATACCTGCCATTTTTAAATAGATTTATTTATTACCTACTGTATATACTGTACACCTGCTGCTACAATATATATACCTCTTGTAAGGGTGTGTCACCTACTACTCACATGTATATTTTTGTTATATTTTTGTTGTATAACGGCGTTTTAAATTATGTGACACTACCTATATTAGGACAAACTCACAGTGCAGAGTCCATTGACTTATTTTTTCTTTCAATCCTATTTTCAATGAAACCTGTATCAAATTATCTGCATTAATTTAAGGTGACTTTCTTGTAGCATTGGCCATTATTCAAGGTGTACTACCTTTTTAAGTGGTTATTTTTGCATTTATGTCTCTACTTTATTTTACATGTAATTTTCTATTGCTTCAATAAATTTTGTTATTTTATGGTATATGTTTCCCATATCTTGATTTTGGTATATAAATTTTGGAAGTGCCACAAATCTACTGTAGACTTTCTATGGGTTTAACCTTTTCATACTGGTCTGGCTTCAAGAGTGGGAGAGGAAGCTACAGGTGCATCTCACAAAATTAGAATTTCATCAAAACGTTAATTTATTTTAGTTTTTTTCAAGCTGATGTTATAATCATCAACATTAACATAAATAAACACTTGAAATACATCACTCTTTTTGGAATGACTCTAAATAATATATGAGCTTCACTTTTTGCATTGAACAACTGAAATAAATCAACTTTTTGATGATTTTCTAATTTTGTGAGATGCACCTGTAGATCGACATGATGTGTGTGTTGTGCTACCACACCAGGCAAAGTTTTACCTTGCCCACATCCTCGGCCTCTGCATTCACCATCAGCATCACGTTCATATTGCCATCCCTTACCACGCACCTTGCCCATTTTAAATTACATAATATATATCCCTGTTGAGAAAACGTTGCACACAGTTTCACAATGCCAGCAAAGTTTGCCCATTACAGATGGACATCTGAGGCTGCAATATCAACATGGCAATGCGATTTTTTTAACAAACAATTTTTTGGGGGAGTTGAGGCCCAACTCTAGCATGATAAATGTTGTATGAAATGTCAATGTCACTGCTGAAAAAAATGCAATATTACAATGCCAACAAAATGTGACCTCTTCAGATCAACGTACAAGAATGCAGTATCAATATAGCAATGCAATTTATTTAGCAAATTATTTTTGGGGGAAGTTTTGAGAAAAGCTGTATTACAATGCCAGGGAAATTTGTACATCTAAGATGGACATATTAGACTGCAGTATACAGTGGATACAGAAAGTATCCAGACCCTTTTAAATTTCTCACTCTTTGTTTCATTGCTGCCATTTGGTAAATTAAAAAAAGGTCCTTTTTTCTCATTAATGTACACTCTGCACCCCATCTTGACTGAAAAAAACAGAAATGTAGAATTTTTTTAAAAAATGTACTGAAAAAGAAGAACTGAAATATCACATGGGCATAAGTATTCAGACCCTTTGCTCAGTATTGAGTAGAAGCACCCTTTTGAGCTAGTACAGCCATGAGTCTTTTTGGGAATGATGCAACAAGTTTTTCACACCTGGATTTGGGGAACCTCTGCCATTCTTCCTTGCAGATCCTCTCCAGTTCAGTCAGGTTGGATGGTGAACATTAGTGGACAACCATTTTCAGGTTTCTCCAGAGATGCTCTATTGAGTTTAGGTCAGGGCTCTGGCTGGGCCAGTCAGGGATGGTCAAAGAGTTGTTCTGAAGCCACTTCTTTGTTTTTTTAACTGTGTGCTTACGGTCATTGTCTTTTGGAAGGTGAACCTTCGGCCAAGTCTGAGGTCCAGAGCACTCTAGAAGAGGTTTTCATCCAGGATATCTCAGTTCTTGGCTGCATTCATGTTTCCTTCAATTGCAACCAGGTGTCCTGTCCTTGCAGCTGAAAAACACCTCCATAGCATGATGCTGCCACCAGCATGTTTCACTGTTGGGACTGTATTGGGCAGGTAATGAGCAGTGCCTGGTTTTCTCCACATATGCTCCTTAAAATTATCACCAAAAAGTTCTATCTTCGTCTCATAAGACCACATAATCTTATTTCTTATAGTCTGTGAGTCCTTCATGTGTTTTTTAGCAAACTCTATGCGGGCTTTCATATGTCTAGGACTCAGGAGAGGCTTTCTTTGGGCCACTCTTCCATAAAGAACTTACTGGTCGATGGCTGCAGTGATAGTTGACTTTGTGGAACTTTCTCCCATCTCCCTACTGCATCTGTGGTGCTCAGCCACAGTGATCTTGAGGTTCTTCTTTACCTTTTTCACTAAGGCTCTTCTCCCATGATTGCTCTGTTTGGCTGGACGACCAGGTCTAGGAAGACTTCTGGTGGTCTCAAACTTCTTCCATTTAAGGATTGTGTGGGCCACTGTGCATTAAGGAACCTAAAGTACTGCAGAAATTCTCTTGTAACCTTGGCCAGATCTGTACCATACCACAATTCTGTCTCTGAGCTCCTTGGCCCGATCCTTTGACCTCATGATTCTCATTTGGTCTGACATAAACTGTGAGCTGTGAGGTCTTATATAGACAGGTGTATGCCTTTATAAATCAAGTCCTATCAGTTTAATTAAACACAGCTGGACTCCAATGAAGGAGTAGAACCATCTCAAGGAGGATCACAAGGAAATGGAAAGCACGTGACTTTAATATGAGAGTATGAGCAAGGGTCTGAAAACTTATGACCATGTGATATTTCAGTTTTTGTTTTTTAATAAATTTGCACAAATTTCTACATTTCTATTTTGTTCAGTCAATATAGGGTGCAGAGTATACAATAATGAGAAAAAAATGAACTTTTTTGCATTTTCCAAATGGCTGCAATGACACAAAGAGTGAAAAATTTAAAGGGGTCTGAATACTTTCCGAACCCATTGTAAATATAGCAACGCAATTTTTTTAACAAGCAATTTATTTTTTTAGGGTTTTGAGGCCTAACTGTAGCACAATAAATATTGTATAAAATTCCCCTTTTCAAAAAATTGCAGAATTAATAATCCAGCAAAGTTTGCCCAATTCAGATGGACCTATGAGACTGCAAAATAAATATAGCAATTCAAATTAACAAACATTTTTTGACGGGGTTTGAGGCCCAAATGTAGCACAATAAATGTATATTAAATTTCACAGCTCAAAAAAATGCATTTTTGCAATGCCAGGCAAATTTGTATACCTCAAATGGAGGTATGAAATTACAGTATAAGGCTGGTTTCACATTTGCATTGGGCAGAGCTGCGGAGGGCTGTGCACTTCCTCTGTTAAGCCCCGCCCAATTCCACACCTCTTCACTGATCCTGTGTACCTATCTTTAACATTGGGTACGCAGTCCATGCGGATGTATGTGGATGCGTCCGCATGCGACGTTTTGACGCTGCATCAAAACGACGCATGCGGGCGCATCTGCATACATCTTCTTTATCCTGTATGTCAAGAAGGTTTATCAGGATGCTTAATGTTAATCAGAATGTGCAATTTCCATAGATTTACATTAATTTTTATACTAGAAAAAGCTTAGCAATAAATATAATAGATAACATAGTTGAAAGAAGTTTATACACATATATAAATCTCATGACCCTTTTATATGGCGTTTTTGTAACGGTATAATAAATTCTATAGTCATTATATCATCATTGATGCAGTGGTTAGGGCCATATTTTATGGTGATACATCGATTTATAACATACCTCTAATAAAAGAAAAAACATCCAATAAGGTGTAACCTACAGATGAGTGACTTTGCATCGGTAGGGTCGAGTAGGGTTTCGGTCAGCTCGACTTTTACAAAAAGTCGAGTCGAACGAAATCGGACGCCTGTCGTCAAAAGTCGAGTCGGCGTCGGAAACACCAATGCAAGTCAATGGGGAATAAAAGTCAGCAGGGAGTGGAGGACAGTAAACACACCTACAGTGCCTATTTCAATGCCAATGACATCAATTCTTATTACTTAAGTTTGTCAACCTTAATTTACTTTATAATAATAGTAAAGCATTGAAAACTGGGGGTTATTTGGCTAAAGTTGTGGGAGGGAGGGGACAGCCCAGTTAGAGAGGTGGAAAAACTGGCATATGTTGAGGTGTAGGCTGGACGTTCAGCAGCGGCAAATGGAAGAATTGGAGAAGTCGGAGGAAGAGGAGTACAAAGCGAGCCATTTTGCTGGCAACCTATGTGTCATCAGGGGAAGGTGCTAAAAAATCCTTTGAGACCCAGGCATGGTTCATTTTAATGAAGGTGAGATCACCAACATTTTGGGTCGACAGCCGGATCCTTCTTTCTGTCAGGATTGATCCAGCAGCACTGAAGACTCTTTCTGATAGCACAATACACGCAGGGCAAGCGAGCTCCTGTAAGGCATATTGTGCCAATTCAGGCCAGGTGTCCAGTTTACAGGCCCAGTAGTCAAAGGGGAATGAACTGTGAGGGAGAACATCGATAGGGGAGGAGAGGTAATTTTGAACCATAGTTGACAACTGCTGTCTCCTGTCTGTTGCAATCGATTCAGTATTAACAGTCGTGTGAGCGGTACTCGAGAATTCAGTCCACAGCATTGTCATGAAAACCCTGTCTCCAATGCCACTTTAGCTGTGTGCACCATGAACACCTCTTACATGTTGCCCAGTACGGCTTGTGGTAGAACCTGCACTGCTGCTGTGTGCTGGGAATGCCTCTAACAAACACTTTACCAGAGTTGCTTGTTTGTTCACCAATATTAGCTCTAGGTTCTCCTGTGGCATGATGTTCTGTAATTTGCCTTTATAGCGTGGATCGACGATGTTAGCCAACCAGTAGTTGTCATCCTTCATAATTTTGGCAATGAGGGGGCCCCTTTTTAGGATCCGCAAGACATAATCACACATGTGGCCAATGTTCAGTGTCAATGATGCACTGCATGGGAGTGAGGAGCACTTTCTGCCAAATCCACATCTCTCCAGTCACACACAAACCCTGTACCTGACCTTGGCAAGCCAACATTTTCTCTTGCCCCCTGAGAAGCATCCTCCTCCCAAAAATAATCATCCCCCTCATCCTCCTCCCCTTCCTCTTCTTCCTCCACCTCGTCCCGGACAGTTCCCTGAGCAGACAATGCCTGACTGTCATCAAGGCTTCCCTCCTCCTCCTCCACTGCAGACGCCTGATCCTTAATGTGCATCAAAGTTTGCATGAGCAGACTCAAAAGTGGGATGCTCATGCGTATGATGGCGTCGTCTGCGCTCACCAGCCGTGTGCATTCCTCAAAACACTGAAGGACTTTACAGAGGTCTTTCAGCTTTGACCACTGCACACCAGACAACTCCATGTCTGCCCTCAAACTGCCTGCCCGTGTATCCTCCTACAAATGCATTACAGTCTGCCTCTCTTTGCACAGCCTCTCAACCATGTGCATGGTGGAGTTACACCTTGTTGCAATGTCTATGATTAGGCAGTGCTTGGGAGGTGGAGCGATCGCTGCAGCCTTTGCATACGACTGAAGTCTACGGGCGAGCGACGGATGTGCGAGCACAGTCTTCGCACCTTATGGAGAAGGGCTGGTAATTTCAGATAATTATTTATGAAGCACTGCACCACCAGGTTCAAGGTGTGAGCCAAGCAAGGTATGTGTCTGAGTTTTGCCAGGGCTATGGCCGCCACAAAATTTCATCCGTTATCACTGACTACCTTGCCTGGCTCAAGATGTAGACTGCCCAGCCATGACTCAGTTTCTCGCTGCAAGTAGTCGGCCAGTACCTCCGCGGTGTGTCTGTTGACGCCCAAAGACATCATCTTTAAAACAGCCTGCTGACGCTTACCACTAGCTGTTCGATGGTGTGACACCTCGTATGCAACACTGGCAGCTGCGGATGGAGTGCTCGTGCGACTGCGCTCCATCGACGAGCTTTCGCTTCTGGAGGAGAAGGAGGGTCGAACGCCTACAGCCAACTGTTGCCTATACCATGGGCTAGGTAGCACTGTCCCACCGCCACTGTCCCCTATGGACCCTGCATCCACCACATTCACCCAGTGCGCAGTGATGGACACCTAACGGCCCTGGCCATGTCTACTAGCCCATGCATCTGTTGTGAGGTGCACCTTTCCACTCACTGATTATTTGAGTGCATGGACAATGCTGTCTTTCACATACAGGTGGAGGGCAGGGATGGCATTTCTAGAAAAGAAGTGCCGACTGGGTAGGTCATAGCGTGGGACAGCGTAGCCATGAGCTCTCGGAACGCTGCACTTTTCAACCAAACAGAAGGGCATCATCTCTAATGAGATCAGTTTGGCAATGTAAGCGTTCAAAGCCAGTGTAAGCGGATGAGAGGATGAGTACTTTCTTGTCCTACTCAAAGTGTCTGCTAGTGTGAGCTGGACTTGAGAGCTGCATCATCTCTAATGAGATCAGTTTGGCAATGTAGACATTCAAAGCCAGTGAGGTTTTGTTGTCCGTCCACGCTTGCAAGTGCATGGTGTTTACATGTCTAAGCATGCAACTGGTATTCAAATGTCCGAGATTTTTCCCTCGGCTAAAGGTCCTTCTGCACTTCTTACAGATAACCTTTGCCTCATCAGTAGGATTTTGGTCAAAAAAGTGCCACACTGCACACTTCCTACTATGGGAAAAATTTACAGGGCTTGCACGCTTTGCTAATTTGACCGACTGGCCAAGCTGTCCTGCAACTCTTTTTGTTTTTTTAACACGTTTTTGGACTGCTACGGGCCTGCCAGAGAACCACAGCTGCAATGTCGATGCCTGCTGCAGATCCTACTCCTCTTCTGAGCTATTGTCAGTGGCACCCTCTTCCCCCAATGGATGCCAATCCGGGTCAACAACTGTGTCATCCATCACCTCCTATTCAATTTCATCTGCACCTTCCTCTGTGGCACCGTGTAAAGGTGGTATAGTATGCGGGAAGGGGTACCTGAATTTCATCAGGGTATGAATCTGGCTCAGTAGACTGCGAGGGCAATGCAGTGCTCTGGGTGAATATACCATCAGAATCATATAGCACTGGCTGTGCATCAGTGCACTCCATGTCATATTCATTTTGGACTGGGGAATTCAGGATTTTACTTGATAAATTAGGCATGGTATGTGAAAAGCGCTCCAGGGAGTAATCTGAAGTGTGGCTTGCCACATCCTTCACTTTTGGTGGGGGTGAAGTACACAAGGAAAGGTGTTGTTCTTGACCAGGAGCTTGCACTGACGACTCAGTGCTTGCATTTTTTGAAACTTCAGAAGAGGAGGCAATAGAGCTGGAGGCTGTTTCGGCATGTAAGCCATAAACTGTTCCTGATGCTCCGGCTTTAAAATCGGTTTACCTACTCCCAGAAAAGGGAGCCTTCCAGGCCTTCTGGAGTCAGACGATTATGCAGGCTCAACACCTCCTGCCTTAGGCGCTATTGTGCTTTTGGTACTACCAGCAGATGCACCACCAAAACCATCAGTCTCAGCTGCCCCCCCCACCCACGTCCGCGGCCTCTTCCACCATACTTTCTCATGTTTGGGAAAATGTACCAAAAATACCAGCAGATATATGGTACTGTATGAGAAGCGTACAGCTGTATACGGTGTAGAGGAAAATTTAAATCTCCGTATTTATTTCTGGAGTCACACAAATATGCTCACTTAGTATGGATTTAACCAGAAAACAAAAAGCAGAAAAAGGTACTGTATCAGAAGATACCAGGTGTATATAGTGTAGGGGAAAATTTAAATCTCCGTATATATTTCCGGAGTCACACACAGGCGCTCTCTCAGGATGGATTTGACCGTAATACAAAAGGCAGTAAAAAGGTACCGTATCAGAAGATACCAGGTGTATATACAGTAGTATGGGGGAAAATTTAAATCTCTGTATATATTTCCGGAGTCACACACAGACCCTCTTTCAGTATGGATTTGTCCGTAATACAAAATGCAGAAAAAAGGTACTGTATCAGAAGATACCATGTGTATATAGTATAGGGGAAAATTTAAATCTCCGTATATATTTCCGGAGTCACACACAGACGCTCTTTCAGTATGGATTTGACCGTAATACAAAGAGCAGATATACGGTACTGTATCAGAAATGTACAGCTGTATACGGTGTAGGGAAACATTTAAATCTTCGTATATGTTTCCGGAGTCACACACAGAAGCTCACTTAGTATGGATTTGACCGTAATAAAAACAGCAGAAATACGGTACTGTATCAGAAGAGTACAGCTGTATATGGTGTAGGGAAAAATTTAAATCTCCGTATTTATTTCCGGAGTCACACACAGATAGTCAGCATGTATTGGTCCGTGATACCAGCCGGTACACGGTAGTGTGTGAAGAGCATACAGCTCTATACGGTGTGGGAAAAAAGAATAAAAGTATCAGTGCTGTGTAAAAAGCAGTCTGCACAGCAGTGTACACACAGCAATACAGGCAGCCTAATAATTTCTTGCTGCACACAAGAAAATCCTCCCCTATCACTGACCGTTAGCCTA
This sequence comes from Oophaga sylvatica, assembly GCA_033576555.1. Taxonomy (NCBI): domain Eukaryota; kingdom Metazoa; phylum Chordata; class Amphibia; order Anura; family Dendrobatidae; genus Oophaga; species Oophaga sylvatica. Next base: position 70,498,662 of record JARQOD010000005.1, read on the forward strand.
AGAACCAACGCTGCTGCACACAAGAAAATGCTCCCCTGTCACTGCACACTAACTGTACAGCACATTTGCTGTCAGCACAAGCAGATAAGAACTTCTCTTTACAGCCCTAACTCTCTCCCTACTGTTAATATCAGCAGAAGTAAAATGGCGGTCGGCGGTCAGGGCTTTATAGACACTATGACGCCCCCCAAAGCAAGCCAATCACTGCAATACCCTTCTCTACGATGGTGGTGGACGCTGCCCATATCATCTCGTTGCCCACAGTGTACGTCCTTGCTCATTGGGTGACAAAAGGCACTTGTAAGCATTCTGAGAAATCCGATTTTGGTGCTCGTTTTGATGACCGCATGGCCGACCTCACGCTATGGTCGGGCTTCGGTTGACGAAACTCGACTTTGGCTAAAGTCGGCGACTTTTGAATCTGGCCGACTTGTTTCGCTCAACTCTAGTGTAAACAGATTTGGTTTAACACTTAGATTAATTGGTTATAGCGTATAACCAATTATTCTAGGTGTAGGAGATCAGTGCCAATTTCCTTCCTTTCTATCAGAGTGCGCTGGCACTGATGTAGAGTACAGAATGTAGAGGCTGCCTGTGACACAGGTAAAACATTTCCGTCTTTCTATCTAGTGACACTACACCTACTTAGTGTCATGACAGCCATTCTTTATGCAGTTAAGGGCTGGGGCAGACTGGCTCAATATACTGTGCTAGCACTGCACGTGTACTCCGGCTAAAGCTGACCCAGAGTGCTGCCCATGGCAGTGCATGAGTAGGGCATTCAGTTCATTCTCTTACCCATCTCATATCTGTGATAGTGACAGCAGATCCTGGCACAGGGGTCCTATTCTGTTTTTGGCCATTGATTAAAGGAATTTTCATATTCAGAAAAGAATTTAACTATTTATTTCACAATTTGTCACCAGATTTTTGCTATCTTATCTAAGAGCAGCATAATATAGGGAAAGAGACCCTGATCTCAGCGGGAGTTGTGATACAATCAGAGTTTTTAGATGTAGGATGTAGTGAATCTCAGAAAGATGCCCGGCACTCACCACAGCTTTCTGTGTACATTGTCTATTGAAAATAAAATACTAATCAGTGCTGGGGTTGTGGTTGCACCAGAATGTAAGTGAGCAGTACTTTGCTCTACCCTCAACAGGGCAGAGAAGTACGTCTGCGCAGGAACGCATTTCCAGGGAGCCATGAAGCAAGCAGGATGGCAGCATTACAAGAAGATGGGAGGCCTCGGACCTGGACCTGCGACGCCCGTCGGACCGGACGGCCCCCGAAGAAGAAACATAGCGAAATGCACGTAGGGGTCCTTCAGCTCATATTTTGTAAGTTCTGGTGTCTGAATTTTCCATTTACTATCTCTTCATGTTTTGTCAGGTATGTTATTATAACTCACTATGATGGATGGCTAAACCTTTTGCCTTATACCGATTTCGGTGATAGCTAATTGTGGTTGCCCGCATATAGCAAGTAGTTGCATATATTTCATATATATTCCACTGTTGGATGTATTTATAATAAATTTTGTTTGACACTACTATTTGCTATACGTGGGATACTGCATATGATTGTGGCATGCTTGACTATATACGCTGAGGCTATCCACCATGGTGATTACACTTGTTAGTGACTATACCTTCATTTCCTGACTTGATTAGCTACTTTTTGTTCATTATAATGAATTCTTGCTGAGTTGCACTAGGCACTTTATTTCTCATTATATAGTGTTCATTTGTGGTGGTGGCATGAATTTTCTGATGATATATACCGTACATATCTCATGTATATGGGATTAATTTTATGCACTAAGCACTTTATGAAAATATCTGTGGAATTGTTTCTATATATATATATATATATATATATATATATATATATATGGGATAATCGCCCTCCCTATGTGAACATTTGTATGTTGGATTAATATCTCAGCAATTAAATCAATAGCCTATGTATTATAGCTTTGCATGCATGAATTTGAAATCAATTTGATTATATCTACTTGTGTTAATGTAAAAAGATTTAATTGTATTCCTATGACACCGGTCTTGCTCTATATGAGATCTAGACTTTGCCTTCTCCCTTGAATTATTTGCTATATTATGTATTAAATTTGACTGATTTCTATCAATTTGTATAAATAAAAATTAATTGTTTTTATGATCGCTCCTAGTCCATAATTTCTTGGGTATTCGCCCCCCAGGTGAGTATAATAAAAGTTATTTTTCTTATCTTTCAGGTCGGATCAGGGGCTTATCTACAGCATTATAAAATGAAAAGGCAGTGGCCATATATTATATTGGCCAAAACTGCTGACAGGTTCGCTTTAAGCACATGAATATTGGCTATATTTATATTGGGCTTGATACAGAATTAGATCTTCAACTTGCTCAATAATAATATCAAAACAGTATGATGATAAACCAATATTCTTCACCAGGACACATTTTAGTGCCTAAAATGGCCAACACTGGGTATAGTATTAATTATATACACTAGACAGATGAAAATATAATACAAATATGATGCAACATATTTCTGTCAATGAGAGATTTTACATTGCTTATTAATAATCATGCACAGTGTCCAACCTAGAAAACATAGAAGTACAAAATGTTGGAGCAGGAACTTGATTAGTACAAATACTTTGCTCTAATTGGACTTTTCTTGACAGTATTTTCCCAGAAAAACATATGGGCACCGGGTTCCATATAGAGTTTTTAAATGTTGTACAAAAAGCAGGAGGATATTTTTTTTTTTGTTTAGCATCACATTCTTTGGTCAGGGACCCTTACGTGCAGACCTTGTGAAGACTGTGACTTGTGGCTCAAGGATCAGACTTTGAAAGTGTATCTACCGGCCGAAAATGTAAATGCAATAATTTCATCAACTGCAAATCACAAGGTTTGGTGTACATGATTACTGTACATGTTCTTTCCCACTAAATTATGTCAAGTAGACCATCCGACATTTTAGGAGATGGAAGACGGATTTTAGAACATGTGTGACATTAATAGGAAAGAAGAAAAACCTGTTGCTAAACACATTTGGTTACATCATGGTGGTGATGCAAGGTGTCTCTGTTTTTAGGGATTGGAGACTGTCCAACCTTCAGTAAGGAAAGGTGATTTTGGAAATACTGTGGTAAGCCAAGTGAGCTTTGCAGCCCATTAAAAGCAATTTAATGGGCTGCTTTGCTCACACATTTTTGGGATACAACTGTGTTGTCCAAAGGAAGTGTGAAAACTGCAGCCCCTTAGTAGCCACTGATTGGGTGCGGTGGTCACGTGGCATAACAATGTCATAGGAGCCGCGGGGGATCAGATGCTAACATCACTGGGACGACAGCAGTGAGCATCTAGTATTTTGAGTGTATACAAAAGATATGTGAGTAAATTTTTATGTAACACCTTAGAATATTACATTTAAGAAAATGCTGTCAGGCTAATGGACACCTCCTTTAGAGATTTAATTTTCCCAAATGTGCAATGTAGATGGCCCCATAAGCGGCTCACATGCTCCCATGAGCTTTGCGCTTCTTAAGGAGAATACTGCAGTAGGCTATTCTTTTCTGACCATGAAAATAATTGACACTTTATAGGACATACAAGCATTTGGGTTCTAATGTCCATTACAATTACAGCTAACTATTGAGCTTCACCCATATACTGTTTATTTTCCAAAATCAACAGGTCAGTGAAAATATTTTTTCTGTGTATTTACGACAGTTATTAAGCTCATCTACCTATAAAACTGATAAAAATCTGAGCATCTCTACACAGCATGCCAATAATTAGCATAATCCCTATAGGATGGAAGTAGTCAGACACCTGTTAAAGCACTATTAGACATGCTTATGGATTCTAATTACTTTGGCAGTTTTTTGTGAAGTGTAAAGTAGATCTGGCTCCAGTTGACAGCTATGTGCATTAGCAGAGATAATAGCAGAACATGCTGCATAAAAATGAATTCTTGATAGGAACAAGTCTTCGCTACTGGGATGTTACCACAAATGACTATTCTGGATATTTACACATATTAAATAAAGTTAAAGGGACTGAAACTTCACAAATGTTTGATGTTCATAACGCTTGCAAATGATTATAGTAGAAATTTTCTCTTACATTGTTACATTGTTTTTTTGTATGTTAAACCCATATAAATTATATCATACCGTTATTAGTGGTGTCATAAAGGTATCATATATCTAATGAAAACTGGATATGTAGTTCCCCAGGATGGAAATTAATATTCATGTTTTATACTCAAAATGTTTTGGCACAACATTCTGTATGTATAATTATATTAATATTATTAAAAATATTAATATTATTTCAAAGAAAAAATTGACCATATCCAACAGGAAATTATCTCCCAATCCCCTCATACCATGCACTGTCCTCCCTCCACCACTGCATATAGCTCACACTCTGATTTTGAACCAGTCACAGAAGAAGAAGTAATCAGGCCCCTTGCATCTTCTCGCCCTACCACTTGCATCAGTCACCCCATTCCATCACATCTCCTCCAGTCCCTTTCCCCTGCTGTCACCTCTCACCTAACAAACATATTCAACCTCTCTCTCTCTCTTCTGGAATCTTTCCTTCTTCATTTAAGCATGCCATCATACATCCATTACTTAAAAAACCATCCCTCGACCAAAATTGTGCCTCTAATTATAGACCTGTCTCTAATCTTCCCTTCATCTCTAAACTCCTGGAACGCCTGGTCCACACCCGTCTTATCCTCTATCTCTCAGATAACTTTCTTCTTGATCCTCTTCAATCCGGTTTCAGCTCTTAACACTCTACTGAAACGGCCCTGACTAAAGTCTCTAATGATCAACTAACTGCTAAATCTAATGGTCACTAATCTATGCTAATTCTCTTCGATCTCTCCGCAGCATTCGACAATGTGGATCATCAGCTCCTCCTCACTATGCTACACTCCATCGGCCTCAAGGACATCATTCTCTCCTTGTTCTCCTCCTATCTCTCTGACCATTTCTTCACTGCATCTTTTGCTGGTTCCTCCTCCTCTCATCTTCCCCTTACTGCTGGGTGTTATGTTTAGGTAGCTGAGGAGAAAAAGCAAAAACGGTAATACACCAGAGAGGCTGGAACCTATTGGATTGCAGTAACCTGAACTAACCACACAACTAGAGGTAGCCGTGGAGCGTTCCTACGTTGATCCTAGACGCCTCGTCACAGTCTGAGAGATAACTACACCTAAAGGCAGAAAGATGAAAGCTATCTGCCCCAGAGCAGATCCCCAAAGAAAATAGGAAGCCCCCAAACATGTAATGGCGGTTAGACAAGAAGATAGCATGGACACAGACAGAAAATAGAATGAGCAAACGTTGGGGCCCAATCTGTCTAGACAGAAAAGTACAGGAAAAAATTCTGACTGCAATCCAACAAAAAACCCTAAAAATACCAGCACTTCTGATTGCCAAAAAACCTGAGATCACACGATCTCTACCACCTAAATCAGATCTCTGGTGTAACAAAACAAAGCCGCAACCACTGAAAAAGCAGGAAAAAGCAAATGAACAAATAACAGTGGCTACAGATAAATTGAGAGGAGCACAGGCCCCAGAAGGGGACCCGGCTGACCTCCACAAAAGTGCAGAAAACTATGCAAAAAGCAAGCACAAAAATAAAAGCAGAAAATATCTTATCTGAAAGCAGCAGGTGAGTCAAGACTCCAGCAAACTTCCAAATGAACCAGGAACCACAATTGAGACAAGAACAATTGATCACCGGCGACCATCATGGGAGGGAACCTCCCTTATATCATCCAGTCCGTGAACCCAGATTGCCATTCCTCGCTGAAAGGTTCAGTACTGTCTGTAACCACCAGAGGGAGCCTCTGCTCAGAAACCATCTTTAGCACATACACAACAGTACCCCCCCTTGAGGAGGGGTCACCGAACCCTCACTTGTGCAACCAGGCCGATCAGGATGAGCTCGGTGATAGGCACGGATCAGTCTCCTAGCATGGATGTCTGCAGAAAACACCCAAGAATTGTCCTCCTGACCATAACCTCTCCACTTAACCAAATACTGGAGTTTCCGTCTAGAAAAATGAGAGTCCAATATTTTCTCGAGCACATACTCCAGATTGCCCTCAACCAAAACAGGGTCAGGAGGCGCAGAAATACCTCGAGAAACCTCTTCAATCAGGACTTGTGGAACACGTTATGGATCTTAAATGTCCCTGGAAGAAGCAAACGGAAGGAAACCGGATTAAGAATCTCCATGATCTTATAAGGTCCAATGAACCTAGGCTTAAACTTTGGAGATGCAACCCTCATAGGGATATTTATTGAGGACAACCAAACCAAGTCCCCCACTTTAAACCGAGGACCATCAGTCCTATGCCGGTTGGCAAACTGCTGGGCCTTCTCTTGAGAGAGAGACAACCTCTCCACTACCTGGTCCCAAATCTGCTGCATACACTCCACAACAGAGTCAACACCTGGACAGACAGAAGCCTCCGCCTGTCCCGAAGAAAATCGAGGGTGAAACCCAGAATTGCAGAAAAATGGAGACATCAAGGTGGCAGAGCTAGCCCTATTATTAAGAGCAAACTTAGCCAAAGGCAAAAAAGAGACCCAGTCATCTTGATCAGCAGACACAAAACATCTCAAATATGTCTCCAAGGTCTGGTTTGTTCTCTTGGTTTGTCCATTGGTCTGAGGATGAAATGCAGAGGAGAAAGACAATTGAACACCAAGTTTAGAACAAAATGTCCTCCAAAATCTGGAAACAAACTGGACACCTCTGTCAGACACAATGTTCTCCGGAATGCCGTGCAACCGAACCACGTGCTGAAGGAACAAAGGCACCAACTCGGAGGAGGAAGGCAACTTAGGTAATGGCACAAGATGTATCATCTTGGAAAACCTATCACAGATTACCAAGATAATGGTCATTCTCTGAGAGACAGGAGGTCGGAAATGAAATCCATAGAGATATGGGTCCATGGCCTCTTGGGTACAGGTAATGGCATCAACAAACCACTAGAGCGAGAGCAAGGCTTGGAACGAGAGCAAGTCCCACAGGACTGCACAAAGTCCCTGAAGTCACGAGACAAAGTAGGCCACCAAAAGGACCGACTCACCAAGTCTCTGGTACCAAAAATCCCGGGATGACCAGCCAACGCGGAACAATGAATCTCAGACATCACACTCTTCTTCCACTGGTCTGGGACAAACAATTTCCCAACAGGGCAGCGCTCAGGTTTATCCTCCTGACACCCCTCCAGAGCCAGTCTCAAATTGGGCGAGATGGCGGAAAGTACTACACCCTCTTTCAAAATAACAGCAGGATCAGATAACTCAGGAGAATCTGCAAAGAAACTCCTTGAGATGGCATCCGCCTTAACATTCTTAGTGCCAGGAAGAAAAGAAACCACAAAATTAAAACGTGTGAAAAACAAGGCCCACCTGGCCTGTCTAGGATTAAGTCGCTTGGCTGATTCGAGATAAACAAGGTTCTTATGGTCCGTGAGGACCACCACCTGATGTTTGGCTCCTTCCAGCCAATGTCTCCACTCTTCAAAGGCCCACTTCATGGCCAATAACTCCCGATTACCCACGTCATAATTACGTTCAGTTGGAGAAAATTTTCGAGAGAAAAAGGCACAAGGGTTACTCTTAGAGGTCTCTGGATCCCTTTGGGACAAAACGGCACCTGCCCCAATCTCAGAGGCATCAACCTCCACCTGAAACGGCAGAGAAACATCAGGCTGCCGTAGAACAGGAGCAGAAATGAATCCCCGCTTAAGTTCCTGAAATGCAGAAACTGCCTCAGGAGGTCAATTCACCACACTGGAACCCTTTTTGGTCAGATAAGTCAATGGTTTAACAATACCAGAGAAATTACCAATAAATTTACGATAAAAATTGGCAAAACCCAAAAATCTCTGAAGAGCCTTCAATGAAGTAGGTTGAACCCAATCACAGATGGCCTGAACCTTGACCGGGTCCATTTCAATAACAGACGGAGACAAAATGAATCCCAGAAATGAGACCTTCTGTACGCTAAAAAGACACTTTGATCCCTTCACATACAGTGCATTCTCTCTCAAAATCTGGAAACAGTCCGAACATGTTTCACATGAAAGTCCCAGTCATTGGAAAAAATCAAGATATCATCCAAATAAACAATCAGAAATTTATGCACAAAATCCCTGAAAATATCATTCATGAAGGATTGGAAGACCGAAGGAGCATTAGTGAGCCCAAAGGGCATCACTAGGTACTCAAAATGCCCCTCTGGGGTATTAAACACCGTCTTCCATTCATCCCCGTGCTTAATACGAATAAGGTTATACGCCCCCCTGAGGTCAAGCTTGGTAAACCAACTAGCACTTTTCACTCTGGAAAACAGGTCAGAAATCAAGGGTAACGGATATTGATATTTCACAGTGATCTTATTCAGGAGGCGATAATCAATACATGGCCTCAATGAACCATCCTTTTTGGCCACAAAGAAAAAACCGGCGCCCAAGGGTGAAGAGGATGGTCTGATATGACCCTTCTCCAATGATTCCTTGATATAAGATCACATGGCATCGTGTTCAGGTACAGATAAGTTAAAAAGGCGACCCTAAGGAAATTTACCACCAGGCACTAACTTAATAGCGCAATCGTAGTTTCTGTGAGGAGGTAAGGACTCAGACTAACTTTCACTAAACACATCAGAAAAATCAGTCAAAAAGTCAAGGACATCCTGAGAATGGGAGAGGCAGAAAAAACAGGAGTGCCAGCATTAACACATTAGCAGCCCCAACTGGTCACAGACACAGATTTCCGATCCAAAACAGGATTATGAATCTGCAACCAAGGGAAACCCAGAAAAATAATGTCATGCAGATTATGCAACACCAGAAATTTGCAACTCTCCTGATGATCTGGTTCAACCCTCATTATCACCTGAGTAGAAAATTGGGTTTATTCTCCGCCAAAGGGGTAGAATCAATGCCCAATAGGGGAATAGACTTCCGCAGGGGTATCATGGGAAAGCCACAACGTTTGGCAAAGTCGAAATCCATCAGGTTAATAGCTGCTCCTGAATCAACAAAAGCCTGAGCAGAAATGTGGACAGGGAGCAAATCAGGTAACAGTCAACAGAAATTTAGTCTGAACACTAGCCAAGACAACTGAGCGCGCAAAACGTCTTCCCCGCTTAGGGCAGATGGAAATATCATGAGAGGTGTCACCACAGTAGAAACATAACCCATTGAGCTTTCGAAATTCATGACGCTGTGCCCCAGGAGTCACTCCATCACACTGCATGGGCTCACGAGCTGGCCCACAAGGCAACACCATCTCACGCATACCTCTGCATACCTCTGCGCTCACGCAAACGTCTGTCAATTTGAATAGCCAAAGAACATAGAATCATTGAGACCAGAGGGTACAGGGAATCCCACCATAACATCCTTTACATTCTCTGACAGACCCTTCCGAAAAAGGGCTGCCAAAGGATCATCATTCCATTTGGTCAGGACTGCCCACTTTCGAAATTTCTGACAGTACAGCCCTGACTTAATGCCAACAAGGTCTTCTCAGCCTGATCATCATTCAAAACAGGATCCCCTGGTGTCAGGGAAAAAGCCCAATCCTGAGGGTCGCCGCACAGGAGAAGATGACAATTTGAACCTGCTGTGCTGCGTTCCCTGAGGACTTAGGCTTCAAGGCAAAAAAACAACTTACAGTTATTTTTGAAATTCAGAAATTTAGCCCGATCCCCCAAAAACAAATCTGGCATGGGGATCCTAGGGTCCACAACCGGCAACCCAGCAAGATAGGAAGCAATACTCCGAACCTCAGTAGCAAGCTGATCCACACGGCCAGATAACTGTGCAAACTCCATTGAGAAAAAAAAAATTCTCCTCAGCACCCAGAGAGAAAGAGGGAAAAAATGCAACAAACAGAAAAAAAAATCTCTGACAACTCTGACTTTTTTTTTCTTTCCACACTATTTTTCCCTTCTGTGAGTACCATATAATTTTAGTTTATGGCCGGTGATACTGTTATGTTTAGGTAGCTGAGGAGAAAAAGCAAAAACGGTAATACACCAGAGAGGCTGGAACCTATTGGATTGCAGTAACCTGAACTAACCACACAACTAGAGGTAGCCGTGGAGCGTTCCCACGTTGATCCTAGACGCCTCGTCACAGCCTGAGAGATAACTACACCTAAAGGCAGAAAGATTAAAGCTATCTGCCCCAGAGCAGATCCCCAAAGAAAATAGGAAGCCCCCAAACATGTAATGGCGGTTAGACAAGAAGATAGCACGGACACAGACAGAAAATAGAATGAGCAAACATTGGGGCCCAATCTGTCTAGACAGAAAAGTACAGGAAAAAATTCTGACTGCAATCCAACAAAAAACCGTAAAAAATACCAGCACTTCTGTATGCCAAAAAACCTGAGATCACACAATCTCTACCACCTAAATCAGATCTCTGGTGTAACAAAACAAAGCCGCAACCACTGAAAAAACAGGAAAAAAGCAAATGAACAAATAACAGTGGCTACAGATAAATTGAGAGGAGCACAGGCCCCAGAAGGGGACCCGGCTGACCTCCACAAAAGTGCAGAAAACTATGTAAAAAGCAAGCACAAAAATAAATGCAGAAAATATCTTATCTGAAAGCAGCAGGTGAGGCAAGACTCCAGCAAACTTCCAAATGAACCAGGAACCACAATTGAGACAAGAACAATTGATCACCGGCGACCATCATGGGAGGGAACCTCCCTTATATCAGTCCAGTCAGTGAACCCAGATTGCCATTCCTCGCTGAAAGGTTCAGTACTGTCTGTAACCACCAGAGGGAGCCTCTGCTCAGAAACCATCTCTAGCACATTCACAACACTGGGGTTCCTCAAGGATCAGTCCTAGGCCCCAACTGTCTCTTTGTATACCGCCCCTATTGGTCAAACAATCAGTAGATTTGGTTTCCAGTACCATCTCTATGCTGATGACACTCAATTATACACTTCTTCTCCCGATATCACGCCTGCCTTTTTAGAAAACACCAGTGATTGTCTTACTACTGTCTCTAACATCTAACATGTCTTCCCTCTATCTGAAACTGAACCTGTCAAAAACAGACCTCCTCGTGTTTCCTTCCTCTACTAACCTAACTTTGCCAGACATTGCCATCTCTGTGTGTGGTTCCACCATTACTCCCCAGCAACATTCCCACTGTCTTGGGGTCATACTTGATTCCGAGCTCTCATTCACCCCCCACATCCGATCACTGACTCGCTCTTGTTATCTCCACCTCAAAAACATTTCTAGAATTCGACCTTTTTTTATTTTCGACTCTGCAAAAACTCTTACTGTTTCTCTTATTCATTCTCGTCTGGACTATTGTAACTCTCTTCTAATCGGTCTCCCTCTTACCAAACTCTCCCCTCTCCAATCTGTCTTGAATGCTGCAGCCAGGATCATATTCCTCACCAATCATTATACCGATATCTCTACCTTATGCCAGTCATTACACTTGTTACCCATCCACTCCAGAATCCAGTACAAACTTATTACCCTCACCCACAAAGCAATCCATGGCTCTGCACCACCCTACATCTCCTCCCTTGTCACAGCCTACCACCCTACCCTTGCCCTCCTTTCTGCTAATGACCTGAGGTTAGCATCCTCAATAATCAGAACCTGCCACTTCCACCTCCAAGACTTTTCACGTGCTGCGCCAATTCTTTGGAATGCACTACCCAGGTTAATACGATTAATCCCCAATCCCCACAGTTTTAAGCGTGCCCTAAAAACGCATTTGTTCAGACTGGCCTACTGCCTCAACGCATTAAACTAACTATGCCTGTGTGGCCCATTTAATTTTTTTTTACCATAATCAGGTTCCTCGCATCATGTTCTCACACGCTTTATGCATTTAATAGCCCACCGTGTCTGTACTGTTACATACTTTGGCTGCTAACTGGTTCATGCAGTATTACAGGAACACCCGATTCGTACTCTATGGCTGGTCCGAACAATGAAAGCAATTGTGACCATCCACCTTTCGTGTTTCTTCTTTTTCCTCATTAATTGCAAGCTTGCGAGCAGGGCCCTCATTCCTCTTGGTTTCTGTTTTGATCTGTGTTTTTGTTATGCTGTAATGTCTATTGTCTGTACAAGTCCAGTCTATAATGTAAAGTGTTGCGGAATATGTTGGCGCTATAGAAATAAAATTCTTATTATTATTATTATTAATATATCTTTGTGGTTTTATATCTTCTTATACAGAGTTCCAACTGCATTGCATTGGTACAAAATGGTACTGCTGCTTAGGCTGGCGCAACTGAAGTCATGGCTTCCAATGATACTGCAACTTGGGCAGGCACAACTGACATCAGGGCTTCAAATCTGGCATCTAGTGTCTGCAGATGATGCAAAATGTTTTCATGGCTCTGTTGCTAGCTTCTCAGTTGCTGACACACCTCAGAGCGCAAAGAGGACTGGGGATCAGAGGAGCACATGGCTGAAGCAAACTGTTATAACCAACTGTGGCACAAGTGGATTTGTGGATCCACTGTGTCACAGGAACAGGCTTGCCTAGGAAGGGGCATAGCTGAGCAGCTAATTAGTGTTCACTGGAACTCCTGATGGTGGAGACAGACTGGGATGCAGGTAGCTACCAGATACCACTCCTAGGCAGAAACTGGTACTGCAGTTGTTGACCCAATGGGTCTGGGAGTACGGTCCAAATCTTGCACCAGGGCCTATCAGACTGTAGTTACGCCACTGATTTCTACTGAATCTTCAGAGCCATAGAATGTGTTTTTCATGCAAAACATTCGGTGTAAATTTGCTTAAAATTTCAAATCATGGAGAATCTGAAATTTTTGTGGTTTGACCTGCATAAATACAAGCCATTTAGTGGTTAGCCAGTCGTCATTTTGCTGGATTCTTTTGAAGGCTATGAAGGATTGACAATAATAAAACATATTATACACACCTTTTCTAGGACATCACCTGACTCCATATGCTACCTCCACAGCTCCTCAGTCCTCTTCTCCGGTCTTTGGTTCTTCCAAACTGTTTACTGTGACGAAAAAACACCAAGTTTAGTCAGCTCACCTAACAGGGTGTGAAACACGTAGTTCTTCGCACAAATGAAGCCATAGCAGCTGCAGCATGAACATCAGAAAGGAAGGAGGAATTCAGCGAGGTAACTTGTAAATATTTTTAAAACTTAGCTTTTAATTAAGCCATATAAAAAGCTCCATTTAAGAACCAGTAGTCTATTAGACGTTGCAAAAAGAGGTCACAGACATACTCGTTTCGACGGAGTGTCTTAAATATGGGTTCTTAAATGTTGCAGTTGCTCTGGCTTCATTTCTGCAAGGAACTCCATGTTCTAGGAAACGCGTAGGTCTGTGACCTCCTTTTCTGTACTGTCTAATAGTCTACTGGTTCTTAAATGGAGCTTTTTAAATGGCTTAATTAAAAGCTAAGTTTTAAAAATATTTACAAGTTTCCTTGCTGAATTCCTCCTTCCTTTTTGATGTTCCAAGCTGATTGGATTAAGACATCACATGTGGGACAACACATGATGTTCTCCCATGCATTAGCACTAGGTGAGCTGCAGACCAGAGTGGAGGACTAGGTGATGACCTAGGAGAGATAAGTACTTCGATATGTTTTACATAATTTTTAACCCCTTTGCGCACCTCTGTTTACTATGATTTGGGTTCTGGAGAGATATCATAGATGACACATAGGTTACCATATTTCTTTTAACATTTCCCATCTAGGAGTAATAGGTTTCACTATTGTTAATACATGACAGTGGGAAAACATAAGGGTAAGTTTGCACAGTATATTGATATAAGGGGTCAATGATGCATAAAGTTGAATTAATACTGGTATAAATAATTTTTGCTATATTGGAGCTCTTCAGATTCTTCACGGAAACACTATTCGCTGCCAAAAGCGCCATTCCTTTAAGTAAATACCGTATGTAATGTGATGTTTTTATGGAAATGCATTTCTGGCCATTCAGGCAATGCATAGATTATAGAAGTGATATTACTCTGTGCCAAGATGCATTTTACAAAGCTGCCAAATTATCATATTAGTCAGGTTTTCAGGGAAACATTGACATCATTTTGCATAGAGAACGCAAACCCCAATGGTATTTATGTAGCAAAGATTCACTCTTCTAACTTAAGAGATAGAGCAGATTCGGGAAAGAAGAAGAATAACTCAGAGATATAACTGGAATGGGGCTAAAAAGTCTCTGAATGACTAGCTTCATTATTCTCCTGTCAGCCAACTAAACTGCACTGTTTTTATCTGTCCCGAAAAAGAAATTTCATTGGGCAAAAGATAATGAGTTGAGTATTTCAACATGAACTGCAATGCATATATCCGCTGCCTGATGCGCTTCATCTGCTATGGAAAAGGTGAGGACTTAAAGAGACCTGTCACAAGACGGCTGAATATCTCTAAAAGCGTGAATGCAGTATCACTACCAATTTATGCTTTTATGAGCTGCTACACTTGGCAAAAGTGGGAATTTACTTGACTCTCTCCACTTGTTGTGATATACATTTTTGTAATGCCTATGAAAATTGTGATAGAAAAGCATACAGGAAATTATATAATACAGAGAAATCAAAAACTAAAAGTGTACCTTAGTGCAAAAGTAGTGGAGAAGTTACACATAGTAAATCATTAAAATACAGAATTAATTTCTCCAAGACAGGCTTCAAGTTGAGCAACATGATTGGTGATCATGGAAAAACTGCATAATAGGCTTTATTACATATTCTTACTATATGTTATGGCTCATTCGGTAAGGTATATTTGCTAAGTCGTAGGTTAGGGCAAGGAGCAGAAACTGGAAACATTGATATTGTAGCGCCCGCATCTCTTCCTGCAGTCCCTTCTCTCTGCAGAGACATCAGCGTACTCACTGCCGAGGCTCCTTCCGAGTCTGCTGCTGCCTGAGGTGCGTGCAATTCTAGCATGTCTCTGGGCAATTTTGTAAAATATGAAAAAATCTTGGAAAAATTATTTTTGATTTTCACGGCTTAACGTTATAAACTTCTATGAAGCACCTGGGGTTCAAGGTGCTCAATACACATCTGGATAAGTTCCCTAAGGGGTCTAGTTTCCAAAATGGTGTCACTTGTTGGAGGTTTCCACTGTTTAGAACACATCAGGGGCTCTCCAAACATGACATGGCGTCCGCTAATTATGCCAGCAAATTTTACATTCAAAAACTGAAATGGCGCTCCTTCCCTTCCGAGCACTGCCGTGTGCCCAAACTGTAGATTTCCTCCACATATGGGGTATACTCAGGAGAAATTTCACAATAAATTTTATGGTCCATTTTCTCCTGTTACCCTCGCGAAAGAATAAAAAATTACGTCTAAAAGAAAATTTTTGTGAAAGAAAACTAAATGTTTATTTTTTTCTTCCACATTCCAAAAATTCCTGTGAAGCACCTGAAGGGTTAATAAACTTCTTGAATGTGGTTTTCAGCACCTTGAGGGGTGCAGTTTTTAGAATGGTGTTATTTAATATGTCATATAGGCCCCTCAAAGTCACTTCAAATGTGAGGTGGCCCCTAAAAAAAATGGTTTTGTATATTTTTTTGTAATAATGAGAAATCGCTGGTCAACTTTTAACCCTTAACTTCCTAACAAAACAAAATTATGTTCACAAAATTGTGCTGATGCAAAGTTGACATGTGGGAAATGTTATTTATTAACTATTTTGTGTGATATGACTCTCTGATTTAAGGGTATAAAAATTAAAATTTGAAAATTGTGAAATTTTCTAAATTTTTGACAAACTTCCAATATTTTTCACAAATAAACACAAGTCATATTAAATAAATTTTTACCACTATTATAAAGTGCAATATGTCACGAGAAAACTATCTTTGAATCACCGGGATCCGTTAATGTGTTCCACAGTAATGACCTCATAAATTGACTGTGGTCAGAATTGTAAAAATTGGCCTGGTCAGGAAGGTGAAAACAGGCTTCGGTGTGAATGGGTTAATAAGGCAGTCTAGAACAGCAAGGATCAATAAAGTTAGATATGCTGGATAGCAGATGTATTAGTGGAGCTGGAGATAAATACAAGGGGCTGGGATTAGTAGAGCTGAGTGTACAGACAGCACCTTAGAGCAGGATGGCAATATATGTAAACTAGTGATGAACCCGTTCTACGCCCGGGTAGCAAGCATTTTTATTGGTATATGGTCTTCCATCCTGGTATGTGTTGCCCCCTCCTATCCTGGTATGCATGGTCCCCTCACCCCACCCAATCCTGGTATGTATGGCACCCAATACCTGATCCTGGTATGCATGGTCCCCTCACCCCCAATCATGGTATGCATGGTCCCCTCCCCCCAATCTTGGAATGCATGGTCCCCTCACCACCCAATCCCGGTATGCATGGTGTCCTCACCCCCCCATCCTGGTATGCATGGTCCCTCACCACCCAATCCTGGTATGCATGGTGCCCTCACCCCCAAATCCTGGTATGCATGGTGTCCTCACCCTCCAATCCTGGTATGCATGGTCCCCTCACCCCCCAATCCTGGTATACATGTTCCACCCTCATCCCTATCATAGGATGTACGGGACCCCCTCACCCCCAATTTTGGTATGCATGGTTCCTTCATCCCCAATCCTGGTATGCATGGTACCCTTCACCCCCCCCTATCCTGGTATGCATGGTACCCCTCATCCCTCAATCCTGATTTGCATGGTACCCCTCATCCCCCAATCCTGATATGCATGATCCCCTCAACACCCTATCCTGATATGCATGGTCCCCTCACCCCCAATCCTGATATGCATGGTCACCTCAAACCCCTATCCTGATATGCATGGTCCCTTAACCCCCCTATCCTGATATGCATGGTCCCCTCACCCCCAATCCTGATATGCATGGTGCCCTCAGTCCCCTATCCTGATATGCATGGCCCCCTCAGTCCCCAATCCTGATATGCATGGCCCCCACAGTCCCCTATCCTGATATGCATGGCCCCCGCAGTCCCTTATCCTGATATGCATGGTGCCCCTGCAGTCCTCTATCCTGATATGCATGCTACCTCTCACCCCCATATCCTGATATGCATGGCCCCCTCAGTCCCCTATCCTGATATGCATGGCCCCTGCAGTCCCCTATCCTCATATGCATGGCCCCCGCAGTCCCCTATCCTGATATGCATGGCCCCCTCAGTCCCCTATCCTGATATGCATGGCCCCCTCAGTCCCCTATCCTGATATGCATGGCCCCCTCAGTGCCCTATCCTGATATGCGTGGCCCCTGCAGTCCCCTATCCTGATATGCATGGCCCCTGCAGTCCCCTATCCTGATATGCATGGCCCCTGCAGTCCCCTATCCTGATATGCATGGCCCCCCAGTCCCCTATCCTGATATGCATGGCCCCCTCAGTCCCCTATCCTGATATGCATGGCCCCTGCAGTCCCCTATCCTGATATGCATGGCCCCCACAGTACCCTATCCTGATATGCATGGCTCCCGCAGTCCCCTATCCTGATATGCATGCTACCTCTCACCCCCGTTTCCTGATATGCATGGCCCCCTCAGTCCCCTATCCTAATATGCATGGCCCCAGCAGTCCCCTATCCTGATATGCATGGCCCCCTCAGTCCCCTATCCTAATAAGCATGGCCCCCGCAGTCCCCTATAGTGATATGCATGGCCCTCGCAGTCCCCTATCCTGATATGCATGGCCCCCGCAGTCCTCTATCCTGATATGCATGGCCCCCTCAGTCCCCTATCCTGACATGCATGGCCCCCGAAGTCCCTATCCTGATATGCATGGCCCCCGCAGTCCCCTATCCTGATATGCATGGCCCCCGCAGTCCCCTATACTGATATGCATGGCCCCCGCAGTCCCCTATGCTGATATGCATGCTACCTCTCACCCCCGTATCCTGATATGTATGGTCCCGTTCACCCCTATGAATCTGCACACAAACAAAAAAAAAAAACATTTATACTCACCTTTCTTCCTCGTGCTCCAGCGTTGTCCCGTTCTGCCAGAGGCTGGGGAGGAGAGTGGCGCTGGAGTACGCACATTCCAGCGTCATTTTCTTGAAGACACTGCAGTGTGTGCTCCACAAAATGGCGCCCGAAAGCGCGGACTGGGCATGCGCCGATGACGGCGAAATCGGCGCCTGCGCCATCCTCGCTTTCCGGCGCCATTTTCTTGAAGACACACTGCAGTGTGTCTTCCACAATATGGCGCAGGAAAGAGCAAACTGGGCATGCGCAGATTCCGGCGCCACAACCCGCCCTCTCCAGTCTTGAACTATACAGCACGGTGAAAAATATAACTTTTAATGATAATTCATAAAATGCAAACAAGAAGTGAGTCACCCAATTAAAACAATAGAAATGTCATGTGTGCATTGCCACGAAGATCGTCGCGGTTGCACATTTTGACTTCTCACAGCTGAGTTTCTGTTTCTTTGTGTTTGGCAGCTTGGGAGTTAATTCTGTCTGTGCTCGGTGCTGGGACTGGGTGCAGTTTCTCCCGGCTGCAATTGATTATTTGTTGATTGGTTTCCTTTAAATTCCTGGTTGTCTGCTTTGGGAGTTGCCAGTGAAATCTTTCATGCAGACCACAGATAGGAATGAATCTGTATAGACTTAAGTTGAGAGCTCCTTAGTTGTTTTAAGCTCAACTTGCTTAGAGTTTATTTCCCAGACCATTTATGTTCCTTCGGTGTTTGAGTGTGTATGCAAGTGAGTGCTTACCTGTCTGTCTTATATGTCTAATCTCTGTATTTAGCTGAGATCAGCCCATATCCCTTTGGTGGTAATCAGGATGCTTCTTAGGACTGATTACAGGGTTCAGGGTCTGACAGGAGACAGGGTTAGGCTGGAGACTTGG
Source organism: Oophaga sylvatica (assembly GCA_033576555.1). Lineage (NCBI taxonomy): Eukaryota > Metazoa > Chordata > Amphibia > Anura > Dendrobatidae > Oophaga > Oophaga sylvatica. The sequence continues at coordinate 70,517,601 of JARQOD010000005.1, forward strand.
ACCTCTGAACCATTATCAGTACCTCCAAGGTAAGGGATTAGTTAGGACCCCAGTGTAGGGTCAGGTTAGACCCCGGTCCTCCTCTTTCCTGTTACAGCTCATCAAGTCCTCAAGATTAACCCTGAGATCAACTATATCGTTCCTGCACATCTAGTCCTCAAGATTAACCCTAAAGTTCTGCAGAGATTGTGTCAGGTAAATCTATTTTATACTTACATTCTGTTGTTGCTAAACTATATGTTGTATAGAGTGTGGTTCCTGTATAAATAGTTTACTGACATTGTATTCATATCATTAGACAGCGTGACATTTTCACTGGCCATAAAAAATTATCTCTAGTTACCATGGATCCAGTAGCCCAGCTGGCTCTGCAGTTGCAGGGATTATCCATGGAGCTGACGGACATTAAGTCCAAAGTTTTGTCTCCCCTGGAGCAAACCAGAGTTGAACCTAAAGTAGCTCTTCCAGATAGGTTCACTGGTGGGCGAGACAAATTTTTTACTTTCCGGGAGGCATGTAAATTGTATTTTCGGCTTCGGCCGCGATCATCAGGGAGTGATGAGCAGAGAGTGGGAATTGTTATCTCACTTCTTCAAGGGGACCCTCAATCCTGGGCATTTACCCTTCCTCCGGGTTCCCCGGCTCTACAGTCTGTAGATCAATTTTTTACTGCTCTGGGATTGGTATATGATGACCCAGATCGGGTCTCTCTTGCTGAGACCAAATTACGTAAGTTACAGCAGTGTGATCGTCCTGCGGAGGAATTTGCTTCTGGGTTTCGTAGATGGGCCACGGATACTCAGTGGAATGACCCAGCTCTTAGGAGCCAGTTTTGTCATGGGCTTTCTGACAAATTAAAAGACGTTTTGGCCCAGTATGAGTCTCCTCCTTCTCTGGAGGCTGCTATGGCCCTAGCTATCCGTACTGATAGACGGCTTCGGGAGAGGGGTGAGGTAACTCCACTCCCTGTTGTTTCTCCACCTACTACTAAAGTCCCTTATGTTGAGGTTCCCCTTGTCTGTTCGGATGAGCCTATGCAATTGGGAGGGACATCTTTTCGTAGTAGGGGATTGGCGGCACGCCGCAGGACTAGAAGGTGTTTTTTCTGCGGGAAAGAGGGACATTTTGTTGGAGAATGTCCATCCCGTGTCTTGTTAAGTAAAAAGTCGCCGGAAAACTGCTAATCCCAGGTTGTGTGGTGGACGACAACCTGGGAGTATGTATTTCATCCGCCGGTTCTTCTCAGTTCCTTGTACCAGTGGAGGTGGGGGTTGGTACTAGAGTGAAGAGATTGTCTGTTCTTCTGGATAGTGGTTCTGGGGCTAATCTGGTTGACGCTCAGTTTGCTCAGGCTCAAGGTATGCATCTGAGTGTATTGGTCAAACCGATCCCTATTTTCTCCATCGACGCCAGGCCTCTCGGCCAAGGTAGCTTTGTTCATGAGGTTCATAACATTGACCTTCAGGTAGGGGCAATACATAGGGAACAATTATCTTGTTATGTGTTGGAGGGTCTACCTACTCCCATTGTGTTGGGACTTCCTTGGCTGGTTAAACATAACCCTGTGATTAATTGGCAGTCCAGAGAGATAAGCCAATGGGGTGAGTTTTGCAAAAGCAACTGCATGAACACAGTCATCAGTGCGGTCGTGCCTAGTACATTGCCTCCTTTTTTGGAGGATTTTGGGGATGTTTTCTCTGAGGAGGGGTGTCGGGAGTTGCCTCCTCATCGCCTTTATGACTGCTCTATTAATCTACTTCCTGATGCTAAGTTGCCTAAAGCTAGGTTGTATAATCTTTCTGGTCCTGAAAGACAGGCTATGAAATATTATATTTCGGAAAGTCTGGCCAAAGGGCATATTAGACCTTCATCTTCCCCTGTGGCCGTGGGATTCTTCTTTGTGAAGAAAAAAGATGGAGGCCTACGCCCTTGCTTGGATTTCCGCGAACTTAATCGGATTACTGTTCGAGATCCGTATCCACTACCTCTTATTCCTGATCTCTTCAATCAGATTGTTGGCGCCAAATGGTTCGCTAAATTGGATCTCAGGGGGCGTATAATCTGATTAGGATAAAAGAGGGAGATGAGTGGAAAACGGCGTTTAACACGCCAGAGGGACATTATGAAAACCTGGTCATGCCTTTTGGTCTGACTACTGCTCCAGCAGTATTCCAACATTTTGTTAATGACATTTTTCGTCATCTTGTGGGGTGTTTGTGGTCGTATATTTGGATGACATTTTAATTTACTCGCCAGATCTTGTGTCTCACCAGGACCATGTGAGACAGGTGTTGCAGATCTTGCGAGACAATAAACTATACGCCAAACTGGAGAAGTGTGTTTTTGCCGTACAGGAACTTCAGTTTTTGGGTTTTTTGGTGTCAGCCTCCGGTTTCCGGATGGACCCTGAAAAGGTGAGAGCAGTGCTTGAATGGGATCAGCCAGGGGATCTTAAGGCTCTGCAGCCTTTTTTGGGGTTTGCTAATTACTACCGGAAATTTATTTGTAATTTCTCGTCTGTCGTCAAACCTCGCACTGACATGACGAGAAAAGGGACGGATTTTTCTAAGTGGTCGGACAAAGCTTGCCAAGCCTTTTCCTCTTTAAAAAGATGTTTTGCTTCGGCACCCGTTCTCATCCAACCAGATGTATCTCAGCCGTTCATTGTGGAGGTGGACGCGTCTGACGTAGGAGTGGGTGCTATATTGTCCCAGGGTCCGTCCCCTGGTAAATGGCATCCGTGCGCTTTCTTTTCTAAGAAATTGTCGTCCGCCGAAAGGAATTATGATATCGGCAATAGGGAACTTTTGGCCATTAAATTGGCTTTTGAAGAATGGCGTCACTTTTTGGAGGGGGCAGTCCACCCGGTTACCGTTATTACTGATCACAAGAACCTGCTGTATTTAGAATCCGCTAAGCGTCTGAATTCCAGACAAGCTCGATGGTCGTTGTTTTTTACCAGGTTTAATTTTGTCGTCACTTATCGTCCGGGGTCTAAGAATGTAAAGGCTGATGCCTTGTCTCGCAGTTTCCCAGGGGCCGGGAAAACGGACGATCAGATTCCTATCCTTCAGGAGGGGGTGGTAGTGTCGGCTGTATGTTCTTAGCTTGAGGAGGAGGTGTTAGAGGCTCAGGGGATGCCCCTGCAGGACCTCCAGGGAGACTGTTTGTCCCGAATCAGTTGAGACAAAAGGTTATTGAGGCACATCATAATTCTGCTTTAGCAGGACATCCAGGAAGTAAGGCTACTTTAGATCTCCTTTCCCGCCGATTTTGGTGGCCTAACGCTAATAAAGATGTTATAACTTTTGTCGCGTCCTGTGGGGTTTGTGCTCGCTCTAAAACTCCTCATATCCGTCCGTCTGGGACCCTTTTACCCTTGAAACTTCCGGAGCGTCCATGGACTCATTTATCTATGGACTTCATTACGGACCTTCCTCCGTCGTCTGGGAATACTGTCATACTGGTGGTTGTTGACAGGTTCAGTAAGATGGCACATTTCGTTGCTCTTCCTGCACTCCCTAATGCTAAAACTCTGGCGCAGGTGTTCATTAGGGAGATCGTGAGACTTCATGGGTTGCCTTCTGATGTGGTGTCAGATAGGGGTCTCAGTTTGTGTCCAAATTTTGGAGGGCATTTTGTTTACGTCGGGGGATGCAATTGTCGTTTTCCTCGGCTTTTCATCCACAGACCAATGGTCAGACAGAGCGTCTGAATCAGAGTTTAGAGACATATCTCCGGTGTTTTGTATCGGAGAACCAGGAGGACTGGTCTTCTTTCTTGCCTCTGGCAGAGTTCGCTCTTAACAACAGACGGAGCGAGTCCACTGGTAAGTCCCCGTTTTTTGGGGCATATGGTTTTCATCCCCAGTTTTGTACTTTCAATGGGGGGGGTCCTTCTGGGGTTCCTGAGGAGGAGCGTTTCTCGTCGTCACTTGCTTTTGTGTGGCGAGGTGTATTTAATAATTTGAGTACGATGGGGAACCGTTACAAACGTATGGCTGATAGGAGGAGAGTTTCTGGTCCAGATCTGAATGTGAACGATCTGGTATGGTTGTCTACCAGGAATATAAAACTTAAAGTGCCCTCCTGGAAACTGGGTCCCAGATTCATCGGGCCGTACAGGATCAGTTCCATAATTAATCCTGTGGCATTTCGTCTGGAACTTCCTTCTACGTTTAAAATTCATAATGTGTTCCACAAGTCATTACTTAAAAGGTATGTGGCACCAGTCATACCGTCACCTCTACCTCCTCCTCCAGTGTTGGTCAATGGTAATTTGGAATTTCAAGTATCAAAAATCATTGACTCTTGTCGGAATCGCCGGTCCCTTCAGTACTTGGTGCATTGGAAGGGGTATGGTCCGGAGGAGAGGACGTGGGTCCCTGCGTCTGATGTTAACGCAGATCGTTTGGTTCGGACCTTCCACAGAACTCACCCGGGCAGGCCTGGCCCTGAGGGTCCGGAGGCCCCTCGTAGAAGGGGGGGTACTGTCATGTGTGCATTGCCACGAAGATCGTCGCGGTTGCACATTTTGACTTCTCACAGCTGAGTTTCTGTTTCTTTGTGTTTGGCAGCTTGGGAGTTAATTCTGTCTGTGCTCGGTGCTGGGACTGGGTGCAGTTTCTCCCGGCTGCAATTGATTATTTGTTGATTGGTTTCCTTTAAATTCCTGGATGTCTGCTTTGGGAGTTGCCAGTGAAATCTTTCATGCAGACCACAGATAGGAATGAATCTGTATAGACTTAAGTTGAGAGCTCCTTAGTTGTTTTAAGCTCAACTTGCTTAGAGTTTATTTCCCAGACCATTTATGTTCCTTCGGTGTTTGAGTGTGTATGCAAGTGAGTGCTTACCTGTCTGTCTTATATGTCTAATCTGTGTATTTAGCTGAGATCAGCCCATATCCCTTTGGTGGTAATCAGGATCCTTCTTAGGACTGATTACAGGGTTCAGGGTCTGACAGGAGACAGGGTTAGGCTGGAGACTTGGACCTCTGAACCATTATCAGTACCTCCAAGGTAAGGGATTAGTTAGGACCCCAGTGTAGGGTCAGGTTAGACCCCGGTCCTCCTCTTTCCTGTTACAGCTCATCAAGTCCTCAAGATTAACCCTGAGATCAACTATATCGTTCCTGCACATCTAGTCCTCAAGATTAACCCTAAAGTTCTGCAGAGATTGTGTCAGGTAAATCTATTTTATACTTACATTCTGTTGTTGCTAAACTATATGTTGTATAGAGTGTGGTTCCTGTATAAATAGTTTACTGACATTGTATTCATATCATTAGACAGCGTGACAAGAAAATGCTCTCAGCCTGATCAGAAAAGACTGTCCCAAAATTATAGGGCTATAATTTTGGGACAATCTTTTCTGATCAGGCTGAGAGCATTAAAAGTTATATTTTATTTTTCACCGTGCTGTATAGTTTAATATTTTGGTGAAATTGGTCCTTATTTACTCCGGCCGACACCGGATTTTTGCTTTCTTCTCCAGTCCTGACATCCCAGCAAGACCCCGCCGAGCCGGCAACACGTGATCGGTGGGATCGGTAAGGGTTGTGGCGAAGATCGCGGTATGAGTTCAGTGCTTACGCATACCGCGTTCTCCTGGGCCACCCTCCTCATCGCCGGGAGCGTTACTCTGTCCAGACTGTGTAGGCGCGTCGCGCTTGCGCAGTCTATAAAGGCTTCAGACAGAGTGACGCTCCCAGCGTTATATTATAGATATGTTGAAAAAAAAGTCCCCAAACAACTAAATACAAACTGATACAATCTTTATTAATTAAAAAAACATAAACAATCATTGGAGATGAAGGCAAACCATACAGAAATTGGAAAAAAAGCAAAACATTGGAGGAATAATGGCAATGTCCGGAATAATTCAAAATAGCATAATTCAAATACTATGCATGAAAGACATATGAACTGACAATGTCATGATACCCAAATGTCCTCGTAGGATCTACAGTCTTTTCATAGACTAAACTGTAGCAAAACATCTTTTGGCTTCCTATTCTAAAGTTATATTCAGCTCTATATTGGTCCTCAAGATACAGATACAGCTGAAGTAGGCACATACCTCCAAAACCAATGACACAGCTCCACAAATTCAAGATAATAATGTCACTTGGTGGTCCTAAGGAGCCCTAATTCAAAATATTCATACACACAACCACATAATGGTTTAATACAACTTTCTTAGACTTTACTTCATCTCTGGATGCGTTTGACTTTTCAAAGACTAAGATTTTGTGCTTCTTCTGGGAAAAACTTTTTTTCAGCATTGTGGCTGTCATAGAGAGGAACCTCTTGAAAGTATTTTGGGTTTCCAACTAGTCACCAGTATGCATGCCTTCATAAAGAGTCTTTGACTTAGAGTAAAATTAAATATATCAGATTCTTTTTGTCTTTGTCTCTTTGTTCTATTTGTATGAAAAACCCAAAATTTAATTTTTAATTGTGTCCATTTTCCAGTTTTATTAACTCTTTGACAAACTATGCCTTAATAGTATGGGGCAAGCAAGACTCCTCAAACGTCCTGCATCGTACTATTACAGTCAGAGTGGATACATAATCAGTAGCAGGTACTTGAGAATGGTACCAATGATAACCTATAATAAAATAAATAATAGAAACTGTGCAATAAATTATATGACCTCCAATATGGATCCCATAAAAAGTTGAATCATTCCGTAAAAACAAGCCCTATATCTGTTTGCACAAACCAATAGAATAAAAGTAACACTTTAATAGCAGGGTTAGCTGAGCGTATTTATATATCGTTTTGTGAGAAAAGATTCAGCATAATTTATTTTTTAATCATATAAACTGCTGCTTTTTCTGGATTTTTGGTCCAATGGACGGTCCTATCAGTGACTGATAGATACTGTATGTTAGGGTCTGCGGAGCGCACCTAATAGATATAGTAGAGAGGTGCGTTCGCAGCCCGGGTCCACTGTGCAGGCGAAGCCCGCTGCTAGTAAGATGGCGAAAGTAGCGAACTCTGTTATCCCGCAGAGTCGCTAAAATAAACGCCGTAGAGCGCTGTGGCAGTAAGTGCGAACTCTGTTAATCCCCAGAGCCGCAAACGGGAATGCCACAGCGCTATATGGCGATAGGTGCGAACTCACTTAGCTTCAGTGAGACGCAAAGTAAAACGCTAGGGCGCTGAACCAGCGTTATAAAGCGAACCCTGTTGCGTCACAGAGTCGCTGAGAAAAAGACTGTGTCCTGTTAACACCACAGGGATACACAGATAACTGCTGTGCGGATAGCAGTCCGTGATCATGCAGACAGCAACGCATTCAAGCAATCTCCTCACCGGAGAAGCCGGTATTCTAGGGGCTTATTTCAGCCAAGCCCTAACCACTTGCATTCAAATCTCCTCACCGGAGGTGCCCGTATTCTAGGGGCTTATTTCAGCCGAGCCCTAACCACATGCGTGCATGATCACACTGGCGCAAAGCACATAATGCAATTGATACTAGCGCATGGCGGCCCAGCCATGCTACCCTTTTATAGTAACAGCTACAGGACCTGCCAGAAACAAGGACCAATGAAACTGTTCCAGAACACCAGTAGTCACAGGACCTTCCTGGCGGACCAATAGGAGCTGCTGCAGTACCTGAGCATGTGACCCCTGATCTCCAATGAGAGATCTCACCCTGGGCATTCTCAGAAGGGGAAAACAAGGACTTTGTCCTAAAGACGTCTGCTCACCGCGAACCACTACTGGCCACAATAGCAGAGCCTGGAGAAGCAACAGTAATCCTCTGCACACTGTTAGACTGGGCAAGACGCTGGGACCAACGTCTAAGCTGAGCAGAGTCCACTCCAGGCAGAGACGGATGGGAGACCGCAGCCGGGATGGCTCGAGATTCTCCTTGTGCAGAAGCGGGATCTCGACCCCTAACATTACCCCCCTTCTCGGGGCCTCGCTATGCTCAAAGGCAGCGATGAGCTGCGGAGCATGAACATGTTCGGCAGGCTCCCAGGACCTATCCTCAGGCCCATAATCCACCCAAAAAAATTTTTTGCCCCGTACCACCTTGCACCCTACAATGGCGTTCACCTCGTAGTCGTCCGAAGACGAACCCGTCGTCCCGGCAGATGACTCAGGCAACCGGGAGATGACCACGGGTTTTAGCAGGGACACATGGAAGGTGTCGGAGATACCAAGGCGAGGCGGAAGGGCCAAACGGTAAACCACAGGGTTCACCTGCTCGAGAACCTTGAAGGGATCCAAATAGCGGGGTGCCAACCTTGTGGATTCCACCCGTAGCCTGATGTTTCGGGCGGAGAGCCACACTAGTTCGCCAGGAGCAAATGTCGTAGCGGGACGCCGATGGGCATCGGCAGAAGACCTCATCCTTTCCTTGGAAGCCTGAATGGCATCCTGGGTGCGGTCCTATATGTCCCGTGCCTCCACAGCCCAGTCTGCCACCCTGGAGTCGGCGTAAGCCACGGGCATGGGCACTGGTACCCGCGGATGCTGGCCATAATTTAAGAGGAATGGGGTCTGTCCGGTGGAGTCAGCCACAGCATTGTTTAGCGCGAACTCTGCCCAAGGGAGCAAGGATGCCCAGTCATCCTGCCTGGCAGAGATAAAATGTCGCAAGTAGGTGACCAAGATCTGGTTGGCCCTCTCTACCAACCCATTCGTCTCGGGATGATATGCAGAGGAGAGGTTCAACTCAATGCAGAGAAGATGACACAACTCTCTCCAGAACCGAGACGCAAATTGGGGACCTCGATCGCTGATGATCTTGTCTGGCATAACGTGTAGACGGAAGATGTGTCTAATAATTAATGCTGCCAAGGCCCGTGCAGAAGGTAACCGTGGTAGTGGCACTAAGTGCACCATTTTGAAGAAGTGGTCGGTGATCACCCAAATGATAGTGCAACCCCGAGACTTGGGTAAGCCCATCACAAAGTCCATCCCGACCATCTCCCAGGGCCTGTCTGCCACCGGCAAAGGAAAAAGTAACCCAGCTGGCCGTTGTCGAGGGGACTTGTTTGTGGCGCAGGAGACACACGCCTGAACATACTCCCTGACGTCACGGACCATATGTGGCCACCAGTATGTCCTCGCCAATAACTCAGTTGTCCTCTTTGCCCCAAAGTGTCCACCCACCCTGGACGAGTGTGCCCAAGAGAGTACCTCCGATCGCAAATTAGTGGGCACAATGCCCGGAGGCACAGACTCTAGCGAAACCGGGGGCTACAGTTCTCAGGCTCTCTTCGGGGACAATAAGCCGAGGCTCCTCATCCTCCTCCTCTGATGACACTAAGGAGCGAGAGAGAGCGTTGACCCGAACATTCTTCTCACCGGAGAGAAAATGGAGGGTGAAGTGGAACCGAGAGAAGAATAGGGACCATCTGGCCTGGCGAGAATTTAGCCTCTGAGCCGTTTGCATATATACCAAGTTTTTGTGGTGGGTGAAGACTTGGAAGGGAAAACGAGCCCCCTCCAGAAGATGTCTCCACTCAGAGAAGGCCAACTTCATAGCCAGCAACTCCCTGTCCCCGATGGAATAATTCCTCTTGGCTGGTGTAAAGGTCATAGAAAAGAAGAAGCAGGGATGCTTCCGACCTTGAGCATCCTTTTGATAAAGGACTGCTCCAGCACTAACAGAAGAGGCGTCCACCTCTAAAATAAACGGCTTATCAACATCAGGGCGATGTAATATGGGAGCACTGGCAAAATGCGACTTGATGGAAGAGAACGCATTGGAGACCTCCTCAGACCACAACTTGGGATTTGCTCCCTTCTTGGTGAGGGCTACCAAGGGAGCTACCAAAGTCGAGAAATGAGGAATGAACTGGCGATAATAATTAACGAACCCCTTAAAGCGCTGCACCGCTTTAAGAGAATGGGGTTATTGCCAGTCCATTACAGCCTGTAGTTTGGCAGGATCCATAGCCAATCCCTGGCAGAGATGATATAGCCCAGGAAAGGTAAGGACTCCTGCTCAAACACACATTTCTCCAGCTTGGCATAGAGGGAGTTTGCCCGTAAGAGGTCGAAGACTTTGTTGACATCCCTCCGGTGAGAGTCTATATCTGGTGAAAAGATGAGAATATCATCCAGATAGACTACTACAGAGGTGGAGAGCATATCCCGGAAGATATCATTGACAAAGTCTTGGAAAACAGCGGGAGCATTACAGAGCCCGAAGGGCATCACCAGGTATTCATAATGCCGATCCCTGGTATTAAAAGCTGTCTTCCACTCGTCCCCCTCACGGATGCGAATTAGGTTATAGGCACCACGTATATCAAGTTTGGTAATGACTCTTGCTCCTCGGAGCCTATCAAAGAGCTCAGAGATTAGGGGCAACGGGTACTTATTCTTGACGGTGATGGCGTTAAGACCCCTGTAGTCAATACATGGACGTAATTCTCCGTTCTTCTTTTGCACAAAGAAGAACCCTGCCCCTGCTGGTGACACCGAATTCCTAATGAGCCCTCTTGCCAGATTCTCCTGAATATACTGGGACATATCCTCCGTCTCAGGAAGCGAGAGGGGGTAGACTCTCCCCCGAGGAGGTTCTGCTCCAGGCAAGAGATCAATAGGACAGTCGTAGGGGCAATGAGGTGGAAGAGTCTCCGCCGCCTTCTTGGAGAAAACGTCTGCATATGACCAATAACACTGAGGAAGAGAGGTGAGATATACGGGTATCTCTGTGGTGGTGCCTGAACGCACTCCCTGACACACCTGCCTCTACATGAATCACCCCAACCCAGTATCCTCCCAGAGGACCACTCAATATGGGGAGAGTGGTAACGGAGCCAAGGTACTCCCAGCAACACCTCGTCTATTCCCTCGGGCAGGACAAGAAAAGAAATACTTTCCTGATGGGAAGGGGACATAGATAAAGTGAGAGGGATAGTCTGGTAGGTGATTTGTGATGGCAGAGTTGATCCATTCACTACTCGCACAATCACCGGTTTGGCGAGCATCACCAGAGGTATAGTGTGGCGGAGAGCAAATGCAGAGGACATGAAATTCCCCTCGGCTCCAGAATCCACACAGAGCTCGGCGGTGAGCGTGGATGGACCTACAGTAATTGTCCCCTTAAAGGACAACTTGGTGGAAAATGCCGCAGTGTCTAGTGAACCTCCTCCCAAGGTAACTAGACGCGACCGTTTTCCCGACAGCTGTGGACATTTGTTGGCATAATGTCCTAACTGCTGGCAGATATTACAGACCACGGGTACTCGAGCGGCCCGGGACTTAGGTCCTGCTTGAGAAACCTCCATGGCCTCATGGGAGTCGAGCGCCTGGCTGGAAGATTCTAGAGGTCTGGCGAAGGTGGGAGCCAGCCGAAAACTGGGACCGCTCCAACCTCCGCTCGTGAAAATGGAGGTCGATGCTGGTAGATATGGCGATAAGCTTCTCCAGGGTGGCGGGAATCTCCCTGGTAGCCAAGACGTCTTTCACATGGCCCGCTAGTCCTCTCCAAAACACGGGAATGAGGACTTTATCTGGCCAGTCCAACTCCGAGGACAGAGTCCGAAATTGGACAGCAAAACAGCTGACCAAGGACGAACCCTGTGATCTTTCCAGAAGTTGGAGCGCCGCATCTTGGGTAACCTGAGGTCCTAGAAAGACCTTTCTTAGAGCCTCCAGAAAACGAGGAGCATTCCGCACCACATGGTCGTCACGCTCCCACAGCGGGGTGGCCCACTCCAATGTTCTGCCTGACAGAAGAGATATTACAAAGCCCACTTGTGCCCAATCCGTGGGGAAACGTGCAGCCAGAAGCTCGAGTTGTATAGAGCACTGAATCACGAATCCCCGACATTGCTTGCTGTAACCAGCAAACTTGTCTGGAAGTGGGAGGTGGGATATTGTGGGGGCAGAGGTGGCAGTGGACACACTGGCTGCAGCAACGCTAGCAGCCTGAACAGCGACTGCGGTAACATCCACAGCTGAGGTTTGTGCGCTCAAGAGCCGCAAACCTACCTTCCAGCTGCTGGATGTCCCGCAGTAGACGCTGGTCATCCGCCATTTTACTAGCCAGACCCTGGCGCTAGTATTATGTTATGGTCTGTGGAACGCATCTATTAGATATAGTAGAGAGGTGCGTTCGCAGCCCGGGGTCCACCGTGCAGGCGAAGCCCGCTGCTAGTAAGATGGCGAAAGTAGCGAACTCTGTTATCCAGCAGAGTCGCTAAAATAAACGCCGTAGTGCGCTGTGGCAGTAAGTGCGAACTCTGTTAATCCCCAGAGCCACAAACGGGAATGCCACAGCGCTATATGGCGATAGGTGCGAACTCACTTAGCATCAGTGAGCCGCAAAGTAAAACGCTAGGGCGCTGAACCAGCATTATAAAGCGAACCCTGTTGCATCACAGAGCCGCTGAGAAAAAGACTGTGTCCTATTAACACCACAGGGATACACAGATAACAGCTGTGCGGATAGCAGTCCGTGATCATGCAGACAGCAACGCATTCAAGCAATCTCCTCACCGGAGAAGCCGGTATTCTAGGGGCTTATTTCAGCCAAGCCCTAACCACTTGCACTCAAATCTCCTCTCCGGAGGTGCCGGTATTCTAGGGGCTTATTTCAGCCGAGCCCTAACCACATGCGTGCATGATCACACTGGCGCAAAGCACATAATGCAATTGATACTAGCGCATGGCGGCCCAGCCATGCCACCCTTTTATAGTAACAGCTACAGGACCTGCCAGAAACAAGGACCAATGAAACTGTTCCAGAACACCAGTAGTCACAGTACCTTCCTTGCGGACCAATAAGAGCTGCTGCAGTACCTGAGCATGTGACCCCTGATCTCCAATGAGAGATCTCACCCTGGGCATGCTCAGTAGGGGAAAACAAGGACTTTGTCCTAAAGACGTATGCTCGCCGCTAACCAGTACTGGCCACAATAGCAGAGCCTGGAGAAGCAACAGTAATCCTCTGCACACTGTTAGACTGGGCGAGACGCTGGGACCGACGTCTAAGCTGAGCAGAGTCCACTGCGGCCGGAGACAGATGGGAGACTGCAGCCAGGATGGCTCGAGATTCCCCTTGTGCAGAAGCGAGAACTTGACCCCTAACACTGTATCTCTGTATTCACTCTTATGCAACTAAAGCTGTCAGCCACTGATAGGACCAAAAATTAACCAAAAAGGAGAAAAATTAAATGAATAAGACACAGGTTATACTAAACATTTTCTTGCAAAACTTTATATCAATCTGCTCAGCTCCTCCTGCTCTATAACATGATGCCTACAGACTGTACTGCACTTTTATGGTGACAGGTTCCTTTTAAGGTAAACTTAGGCAGGCTAAAAATTGGTAAATGAGAGTTTGTAAAATCATACATTCTAATTGTAAGCCCATGTACAGTGGCATGTAAAACTTTTGGCACCCCTGGCCAAATTTACTGCTATTTTGAACAGTTAAGCAGGTTGAAGTTGGTGTGATCTCTAAAAGGCCTAAAGCTAAAGATGACAGATTTCCTCTGTTTTTTAGGTAAAAAAATATACAAAAAGGAAAATGGTCTGATGCAAAAGGTTGGGTACCCTGCATGGTTAGTACCTAGTAGCACCCACTTTTGAAAGTATCATAGCTTGTAAACACTTTTTGTAGCCAGCCAAGAGTCTTTCACTTCTTGTTTGAGGGATTTTCATCCAATCTTCCTTGAGAAATTCTTCCAGTTTTGTGAGATTCCTGGGTCGTCTTGCATACACTGCTATTTTGAGGTCTAGCCATAGATTTTCAAATATATTCAAATCAGAGGACTGTGAGGGCCACTGTAAAACCTTCAGCTTGCGCCTTTTAAGGTAGTCTGCAGTGGATTTTGACATGTGCTTAAGATCATTATCCATTTGTAGAAGCGATCCTTTTTTCACTTCAGCTTTTTTTTACAGATGGTGTTATGTTTGCATCAAGAATTTGTTTAAATTTAATTTAATCCATTCTTCCCTCTACCCATTAAATATTCCTGTGACATTGGTAACAACACAACCACAAAGCATTATTGACACACCCCCCATGCTTAACCCCTTCCCGACCCATGACGCCACGTAGGCGTCATGAAAGTCAGTGCCAATCCGACCCATGACGCCTATGTGGCGTCATGAAAGGATCGCGTCCCTGCGGGCCGGGTGACCGGGGTCACTGAAAGGTCACCCGACCCGCCGGCACAGGTCCCTTTGTGCTTCACCACAGGGGGGTTGGCTTAACCCCCCCCGTGGCCACGATCGCTCTGATTGGCTGTTAAAAGTGAAACAGCCAATCAGAGCAATCTGTAATATTTCACCAATATAATTGGTGAAATATTACAATCCAGCCATGGCCGATGCTGCAATAGCATCTGCCATGGCTGGACACCGAGCCCTGACCCCCCCACACGGATTCACGGCGGCGATCGGCCGCCGCCACCGAAAGATGGCAGCGGTCGGTCACCGCCGTCACTAAAAGCTCCCCTCGTCCTGGCCTCCGCTGCCCCCACCTTCCGATCCCCCCCCTCACTTCCGACCCCCATACTCACCTCTCCCGGTCCACCGATGTCCCTGGATCCTTCCCGGCGGCTGCCCGGGATTCTTCATGGGCGACGCCATCTTGGAAAATGGCGGCGCATGCGCAGTGCGCCCGCCGGCCGGCGCATGCGCAGTGCGCCCTGCATAGTCAAAAAATGTATTTTGATCACTGTGATAAACTGTCACAGTGATCAAAATAAAAAAAAGTAAGTGAACCCCCCTGTCATAGGTAGGACAAATAATAAAGAATTTTTTTTTTCCTATTAGGCCCTGTGCACACGTTGCGGATTTTGCTGCGGATCCACAGCTGATTTCGCTGCTGATCCGCAGCTGATTTCGCTGCTGATCCGCAGCGGATTTCCCTGCTGATCTGCAGCGGATTTCGCTGCTGATCCGCAGCGGATTTCGCTGCTGATCCGCAGCTGATTTCGCTGCTGATCCGCTGATGATTCGCTGCTGATTTCGCTGCGGATCAGCAGCGAAATCAGCAGCGAATCAGCAGCGAAATCAGCAGCAGATCAGCAGCGAAATCAGCTGCGGATCAGCAGCGAAATCAGCTGCGGATCAGCAGCGGATTTCGCTGCTGATCCGCAGCTGATTTTGCTGCTGATCCGCAACTGATTTCGCTGCTGATCCGCAGTGGATTTCGTTGCTAATCCGCAGCTGATTTCGCTGCTGATCCGCAGCTGATTTCGCTGTTGATCCGCAGCTGATTTCGCTGCGGATCCGCAGCGGATTTGGCGCTGCGGATTCACAGCAGATCCAGAAACCATGTACAGTACAATGCAAATAAATGGTAAAAAAAAACGCTGTGCACATGCTGCAGATTTTTCAGCGCAGATTTGCTGCAGTTTTAAATCCGCAGCATGTCAATTCTTTGTGCGGATTCCGCAGCGATTTTACACCTATTCCATTATAGGCGTAAAACCGCAGAGAAAAACCGCAGCAAATCCGCGCTAAATACGCAGGTAAAAGGCAGGTCGTTTTAACTGCGGATTTTAGAAAAATCCGCAAGTGAATCCGCAACGTGTGCACGGGGCCTCAGGGTTAGGGTTAGGCTGGGTTCATATTGCATTATGACAGTCCGTTAGATGGACTGCGTTTCACCGCGGTATAACTCGGTGTAACGCAGTCCGTTAACGCTGCCATTCACCCCATTTGTGTGCGCATCGCAACGCATGCCATGAAGCGGCATGCGTTCGCGACGTGTCGTCATTCAGTGACGGAGCCTTGGACGCAGGCTGCAGCGTCTGGGCTCCATCACCGCTAGCACAGATGAATCATCGCTGATTCCTCTGCACGAGCGGGTATAGCATAACGCGATCGCGTTATGCTATACCGTTACCAGCCCGTCAACGCTACGTGTTGAACGGGCTGGTAAAACGCAATATGAACCCAGCCTTAGGGTTAGAACTAGGGTTAGGGTTAGAACTAGAGTAAGGGTTGGAATTAGGGTTAGGGTTGGAATTAGGGTTAGGGTTGGAATTAGGGTTAGGGTTGGGATTAGGGTTAGGGTTGGGATAAGCGTTAGGGGTGTTTTGGGGTTAGGGTTGGGATTAGGGTTAGGCTTGTGGTTAGGTTTATGGTTAGAGTTGGGATTAGGGTTAGGGGTGTGTTGGGGTTAGGGTTGGGGTTAGGGGTGTGTTGGGGTTAGGGTTGGAGTTAGAATTGAGGGGTTTCCACTATTTAGGTACATCAGGGGGTCTCCATACGCGACATGGCGCCACCATTGATTCCTGCAAATTTTGCGTTCAAAAAGTCAAACAGTGCTCCCTTTATTCCAAGCCTCGACGTGTGCCCAAACAGTGGTTTACCCCCACATATGGGTATCAGCGTACTCAGGAAAAATTGCACAACAACTTTGGAGGTCTAATTTCTCCTGTTACTGTTGGGAAAAAAAAATTGGGGACTAAAAAAGTTATTTTTGTGGAAAAAAAAATGATTTTTTATTTTCACGGCTCTGCGTTATAAACTTCTTTGAAGAACTTGGGGTTCAAAGTGCTCACCACACATCTAGATAAGTTCCTTGCGGGTCTAGTTTCCAAAATGGGGTCACTTGTGGGGAGTTTTGTTACTGTTTAGGCACATCAGGGACTCTGCAAACGTAACATGATGCCCGCAGACCATTCCATCAAGTCGGCATTTCAAAACGTCACTACTTCCCTTCCGAGCCCCGAAGTGTGCCCATACAGTAGTTTTCTCCCACATATGGGATATCAGCGTACTCAGGACAAATTGGACAACAACTTTTGAGGTCTAATTTCTCCTGTTACCCTTGGGAAAATAAAAAAATTGGGGACTAAAAGATCATGTTTGTGGAAAAAATATGATTTTTTTATTTTCATGGCCCAGCCTTATAAACTTCTGTGTAACCCTTGGGGGTTCAAAGTGCTCACTACACATCTAGATAAGCTCCTTGGGGGGTCTAGTTTCCAAAATGGGGTCACTTGTGGGGGAGCTCCAATGTTTAGGCACACAGGGACTCTCCAAATGCGACATGGCAACCGCTAAATATTCCAGCATATTTTCCATTCAAAAAGTCAAATGGCGCTCCTTCCCTTCTGAGCCCTGCCGTGCGCCCAAACAGTGGTTTATGACCACATATGAGGTATCTGTGTACTCAGGAGAAATTGCCCAACAAATTTTAGCATCCATTTTATCCTGTTGCCCATGTGAAAATGAAAAAACTGAGGCTAAAAGAAAATTTTTGTGAAAAAAAAGTACTTTCTTTTTTTTACGGATCAATTTGTGAAGCACCTGGGGGTTCAAAGTGCTCACTATGCATCTAGATAAGTTCCTTGGGGGTCTAGTTTCCAAAATGGGGTCACTTGTGGGGGAGCTCCAATGTTTAGGCACACAGGGACTCTCAAAATGCGACATGGCAACCGCTAAATATTCCAGCATATTTTCTATTCAAAAAGTCAAATGGCGCTCCTTCCCTTCTGAGCCCTGCCGTGTGCCCAGACAGTGGTTTATGACCACATATGAGGTATCTGTGTACTCAGGAGAAATTGCCCAACAAATTTTAGGGTCCATTTTATCCTGTTGCCCATGCAAAAATGAAAAAATTGATGCTAAAAGAAAAATTTTGTTGGAAAAATTAAAATGTCCATTTTTTCCTTCCACGTTGCTTAGTTCCTGTGAAGCACCTGAAGGGTTAATAATCTTCTTGAATGTAGTTTTGAGTAGCTTGAGGGGTGCAGTTTTTATAATGGTGTCACATTTGGGTATTTTCTGCCATATAGACCCCTCAAAGTGACTTCAAATGTGAGGTAGTCCCTAAAAAAATTGGTTTTGTAAATTTTGCTGTAAAAATGAGAAATCGCTGGTCAACTTTTAACCCTAATAACTTCCTAACAAAAAAAATATTGTTCCCAAAATTGTGCTGATGTAAAGTAGACATGTGGGAAATGTTATTTATTAACTATATTGTGTAACATAACTCTCTGGTTTAACAGAATAAAAATTCAAAATTTGAAAATTGCAAAATTTTCAAAATTTTGGCCAAAGTTCCATTTTTTTCACAAATAAACTCAAAAATTATCGACCTAAATTTACCACTAACATGAAGCCCAATATGTCACGAAAAAACATTCTCAGAATTGCTAGGATCCGTTGAAGCGTTCCTGAGTTATTACCTCATAAAGGGACACTGGTCAGAATTGCAAAAAATGGCCAGGTCATTTAGGTCAAAATAGGCTGGGTCATGAAGGGGTTAATGGTTGGCAAGATATTCTTTTCCTGAAATTCTATGCCCTTTTTTCTCCACACATATCTTTGATCATTGTGACCATTCAGTTCTACTTTAACCTTATCGGTTCACAAGACTTGTTTCCAAAATGCATCAAGCTTGTTTATAGGTTCTTTTGCACACTTCTGGCTCTAAATTTTATGTTAAGGACGCAGGAGAGGATTTCTTCTAATGACTCTTCCATGAAGGCCATATTTGTGCAGGTGTCACTGAACAGTAGAACAATGTACGACAACTCCAGAGTCTGCTAAATCTTTCTGAAAGTCTTTTGCAGTCAAATGAGGGTTCTAATTTTCTTCTCTAACAATGAGATTTCACTGAAATTTTGCTTGGTCTTCCAGACCTTATCTTGACCTCCACTGTTCCTTTTAAGTGCCAGTTCTAAAATACATTTCGAACGGAGGAATGGGCAACTTGAAAATGCTCTGCAATCTTCTTATAGCTTCCTCCTGCTTTGTGGTCCTTCACCATTTTCAGAGTGATATGCAGCCACTTAGAAGAACTCATAGCTACTGTTTTTTGGCACAAGGTTAGAGGAGGCTGGGTTTTACACTTAGCTATTTTATGCTTTGTCCTTGAATATGTGTTTGTCTCCACAGTATGATGCTATCATGTATATGCCCTTTTGCTGCAATGTGCTTTCTTTGTCTAAACCATGTATAAAAATCCCCTGCTACTATTTTTCAGGGCCAGAACATCGCCATTATGCCGCGAGACCACACCATGGCCAGGATATGGCCAGATCATCGCCAGATATCCCAGCGTCACTTTGTCTGGACTCCTGTTAGTGGATGCACGCTTTGTCTCACTGACTTTCCATGGAACAGTTCTACTGTGAAATCTCCGAATAAACTTCAGTCTCAGCTTGATAAGAGCATTGTCTACATATTTTTCCCGCATCTTCCAGCTCCCAGTAAGGACTTTCTTACAGTGAGATCCCAACTAGCACCGTGAGAAAGTCTCATGGTGCAGAGGTGCAGAGGTGAGTTCATTGCAGTTCAAATTCACCGCAGTTGAAAACTGCTTATCCTCCAGGCATGGATTACAGCATGAGACAGAATGATGGACAGATAAGGGATATGTTTTTTTTGCTTGTTTGTTCCATTACAGGAGACAAGGGATTCAGTGAAATTAGGTATTAGGTGAGTATAGCTGTGTTTGTTATTTTTAAATAAAAATGAAAAAGTGTGCTTTGCTTTATGTAAAAAAAAGACTTTATTCTTGCTGTGTATTTATTTACCATATACAGTCAGGGCCAGAAATATTTGGACAGTGACACAAGTGTTGTTATTTTAGCTGTTTACAATAACATGTTCAGAAATACAATTATATATATATAATATGGGCTGAAAGTGCACACTCCCAGCTGTAATATGAGAGTTTCCACATCCAAATCGGAGAAAGGGTTTAGGAATCATAGCTCTGTAATGCATAGCCTCCTCTTTTTCAAGGGACCAAAAGTAATTGGACAATGGACTCTAAGGGCTGCAATTAACTCTGAAGGCATCTCCCTCGTTAACCTGTAATCAATGAAGTAGTGAAAAGGTCTGTGGTGGATTCGAGGTGTGTGGTTTTGCATTTGGAAGCTGTTGCTGTGACCAGACAACATGCGGTCAAAGGAACTCTCAATTGAGGTGAAGCAGAACATCCTGAGGCAGAAAAAAAAGAACAAATCCATCAGAGAGATAGCAGACATGCTTGGAGTCGCAAAATCAACAGTCGGGTACATTCTGAGAAAAAAGGAATTGACTGGTGAGCTTGGGAACTCAAAAAGGCCTGGGCGTCCACGGATGACAACAGTGGGGGCTGATCGCTGCATACTTTCTTTGGTGAAGAAGAACCCGTTCACAACATCAACTGAAGTCCAGAACACTCTCAGTGAAGTAGGTGTATCTGTCTCTAAGTCAACAGTAAAGAGAAGACTCCATGAAAGTAAATACAAAGGGTTCACATCTAGATGCAAACCATTCATCAATTCCAAAAATAGACAGGCCAGAGTTAAATTTGCTGAAAAACACCTCCAGAAGCCAGCTCAGTTCTGGAAAAGTATTCTATGGACAGATGAGACAAAGATCAACTTGTACCAGAATGATGGGAAGCCAAAAGTTTGGAGAAGAAAGGGAACGGCACATGATCCAAGGCACACCACATCCTCTGTAAAACATGGTGGAGGCAACGTGATGGCATGGGCATGCATGGCTTTCAATGGCACTGGGTCACTTGTGTTTATTGATGACATAACAGCAGACAAGAGTAGCCGGATGAATTCTGAAGTGTACCGGGATATACTTTCAGCCCAGATTCAGCCAAATGCTGAAAACTTGATTGGACGGCGCTTCATAGTACAGATGGATAATGACCCCAAGCATACAGCCAAAGCTACACAGGAGTTCATGAGTGCAAAAAAGTGGAACATTCTTCAATGGCCAAGTCAATCACCAGATCTTAACCCAATTGAGCATGCATTTCACTTGCTCAAATCCAGACTTAAGAGGGAAAGACCCACAAACAAGCAAGACCTGAAGGCTGCGGCTGTAAAGGCCTGACAAAGCATTAAGAAGGAGGAAACCCAGTGTTTGGTGATGTCCATGGGTCCCAGACTTAAGGCAGTGATTGCCTCCAAAGGATTCGCCACAAAATATTGAAAATAAAAATATTTTGTTTGGGTTATGTTTATTTGTCCAATTACTTTTGACCTCCTAAAATGTGGAGTGTTTGTAAAGAAATGTGTACAATTCCTACATTTTCTAACACATCTTTTTGTTCAACCCTTCAAATTAAACGTTACAATCTGCACTTGAATTCTGTTGTAGAGGTTTCATTTCAAATCCAATGTGGTGGCATGCAGAGCCCAACTCGCGAAAATTGTGTCACTGTCCAAATATTTCTGGCCCTGACTGTAATTATAGGACTAGTGATGGAGAGGTGTCTTATAGATGCCTCGCCATTGCTAACCCGTGGGCTTGATGTCGCCTGGCAATACAAAGGTGACATCCACCCCACAAATATGAACTCCACTTGCTACTTCTACAGGATAAGCAGGAAGAGCCAAGGAAAGCGTCAGAATTGGCACATCTAATAAATGTGCCTTTCCTGGGCAGCTACAGGCTACTATTTTTAGGCTGGAGGTCAATATCCATGTCCCCGTACCAGCCTGAGAATACCAGCCCAGAGCTGGTTGCTTTGGTAAGGCTGGTTGTCAAAAATGGGGGTAGCCATGCCGTTTTTTTAATTATTTATTTAAATAATTAAAAAATACAGCATGGGGACCCCTCTATTCTTGATAACCAGCCTTGCTGAAGATAGCAGCTGAGGGTTGCAGCCCCCCGCTGTGAGTTTTGCTTGGCTGGTTATCAGAAATACTGGGCAGCCCACGCCAGTTTTTTTAATTATTTACAGTGCAGGCGACAGCTGATGAATGCTCCCATCAGCCACTGCCTGCAGTCACTGTCATTAGCGGCAGCAGGCATCGGCTTATGGGAGCAGTAGTCCCATCAGCCAATACCAACGACCGGAGGTAAACTTTATATCTCCAATTACAGCTACACGCTCATTTGACAGCGTGGGAAGCGCGACTGTCTGACCAGCTGTGATGATTTTACCGTCGTTCAGAAGCGATGTTGGCTGCACTGTCATGCACATGACAGCGTGACAAACACCCGGTGTTCGGGGGGTGGAAGCCGAACAGTAATACGGACTTAGAGGTCAAGTACGTGTTTGGTGTCTATGCCCGAACAGAAGGTGTTCGGTACGGATGCCGAACTTTACTATTTGGGTTCTCCCATCTCTAAGCAGAATATAACCTTTAATTTTATATGCAAAGTGAAATATGGCGATCAGCAGAGGACAATATTTTTAATCAGCAAATACAGTACAGACCAAAAGTTTGGACACACCTTCTCAGTTAAAGATTTTTCTGTATTTTCATGACTATGAAAATAGAACATTCACACTGAAGTCTTTAAAACTATGAATTAACACATGTGGAATTATATACTTAACAAAAAAGTGTGTAACAACTGAAATTATGTCTTATATTCTAGGTTCTTCAAAGTAGCCACCTTTTGCTTTGATGACTGTTTTGCACACTCTTGGCATTCTCTTGATAAGCTTCAAGAGGTAGTCACCAGAAATGATCTTCCAACAGTCTTGAAGGAGTTCCCAGAGATGCTTAGCACTTGTTGGCCCTTTTGCCTTCACTCTGCGGTCCAGCTCACACCAAACCATTTCGATTGGGTTCGGGTCTGTTGACTGTGGAGGCCAGGTCATCTGGCATAGCACCCCATCACTCTCCTTCTTTGTCAAATAGCCCTTACACAGCCTGGAGGTGTGTTTGGGGTCATTGTCCTGTTGAAAAATAAATGATGGTCCAACTAAACGCAAACCGGATGGAATAGCATGCCACTGCAAGATGCTGTGGTAGCCATGCTGGTTCAGTATGCCTTTAACTTTGAATTAATCCCCAACAGAGTCACCAGCAAAGCACCCCCACACCATCACACCTCCTCCATGCTTCACGGTGGGAACCAGGCATTTAGAGTCCATCCGTTCACCTTTTCTGGGTCGCACAAAGACACGGTGGTTGGAACCAAAGATCTCAAATTTGGACTCATCAGACACAGATTTCTACTGGTCTAATGTCCATTCCTTGTGTTCTTTAGCCCAAACAAGTCTCTTCTGCTTGTTGACTGTCCTTAGCAGTGGTTTCCCAGCAGCTATTTTACCATGAAGGCCTGCTGCACAAAGTCTCCTCTTAACAGTTGTTGTAGAGATGTGTCTGTTGCTAGAACTCTGTGTGGCATTGACCTGGTCTCTAATCTGAGCTGCTGTTAACTTGCGATTTCTGAGGCTGGTGACTCAGATAAACTTATCCTCAGAAGCAGAGGTGACTCTTGGTCTTCCTTTCCTGGGGGGGTCCTCATGTGAGCCAGTTTCTTTGTAGCGCGTGATGGTTTTTGCTACTGCACTTGGGGACACTTTCAAAGTTTTCCCAATTTTTCGGACTGACTGACCTTCATTTCTTAAAGTAATGATGGCCACTCGTTTTTCTTT
>JARQOD010000005.1:70540995-70574380 GCA_033576555.1 Oophaga sylvatica
CCACCTTTAGATAGAAAATGTTCCCTTTTGTAGGGAAATATATTAGTAGCAGTTACTATATGAACAGAGTATTTCTGATGTATTGTTCTGAAACCTCATATCCATGCATGTGTTAGTCTGTTTTACACTGCATGAACAAAGTTTAGCACCTTTTTGATTTTGTTGGTTTTTAACCAGTAGATTAAAAGTTAAGTTTTAACAATCAGCTACACAATACAATATTTGGATTGGATATATCGGCCTTTTGCTCATTCAGTATATACAGTGTTATGGCAGGATTTCTATCCACTGGTATAGATACGAATCAATGGATCAATGAAGCGAAAGACATATTTTCAGACGGGGCTTTTACTCAGAAAAAATATATACCTTCATTTAACGCAGCATTCAAAGAACTTACCAAGGTTTATAAAGAACAGGTCACTTCATGGTGGGAAGTGCAGAGTCTTGAAAATTATATAAAGGCAGGCATCGTACCAAGACACCTCAGAATATCATTGTCTTTTGGATATAGATATAGGAGTACAGCTCTATTAGCCAAATTAGAAAAAGAAGCCACGGATAGCTCACTGAAGCTTATGAAAATTCTTCTGGAAGAAGAAAAAGTCATACTCAGCACCTTAAACGAGAAACTTAGGGAACAAATAGAAACCACTAAAAAATTCTCGGCTGAACCAGAGTTTCCCCTTAAAGAAACTAATCTCCAAAACACCATAGAAAAATTCCAATATCATCTCAAAGAAAGAAAACATAAGTATTATATAAGAGATCTGCAGGAATTCCGTGACAATAAAGCCTACTCTATCACCAACAACAAAATACACCGTCCACCTGACACTGATATCTCATCCTCAGAGGCCGAATTTTCAGACTCAGAGACAAGATATAAAAACACTAGGGTAGAGGCAGAGGAAGAGGAGGTGCAAGAGGAGGTAGAGGGTCTAACCGTAGTTCCCCACAGCGAGAACATTTTTTAGATTCAGGGTACCACCTCAGAAACAGATTCAATACAAGAAACCCTGTATAGATAAAACCATTGTCAACATATCTACCAGACCACTCACAAACGAGGAAATGACGGTATTAAGTAAAGGTATGTCATTTGTCCCAACCTCAGATTTTGAAAGCTTCGAAGCCACGAAAGACTTGCATCTTTTCACTAGAAAACTTAAGTGGAAAAAGCACTTTATTAACCTTGATAAAAGAAACTGCGCTGAATTAGGCATTGATGAAACTATGCTAGCTGATGTAAGATTCCTATACCATTTAGGAGATCCCCCCAATGAGCAAGGAGAAGGCCCCTTTACAGACCTTAAAAACAAGAGCAAACGGATGCCTCCGATTACTGATGTTAGCGCCATAGATGTCTTTGCGAATCTTGTCTCCAAAGATTTTTTGGAACTAGAAAAACAGAATAAGAAGAAGTTCCATAATCTTACACAAAAAGAAATGAAAGCACTAAATGCCCTTGAGAATGACAAGAATATTGTGATAAAACCCTCGGATAAGGGGGGCAACATTGTAGTAATGGATGAACCACAATATAAAACTCTTTGTTGCTCCCTTTTGAGAGAGGAAATGGGTTATGAGAGACTGAGTGATAACCCCACTAATCAATATCTTGGGGAATTGAAAGATATGATAAACAACGCATTTCACAAAAAACTCATCACTAAAGATGAAAAAGAATTTTTGATCCCAACCCATCCTATGGTTGCTACTTTCTATTGTTTACCTAAAGTACACAAAGGCCTACACCCTCTGAAGGGGAGGCCGATAGTATCGGGCATCGATAGCCTCACTCAAAACTTAGGTCTGTATATAGACCAAATATTGAGGCCATTTGTTTCTTCCCTCAGCTCATACATCAGGGACACAACCGATCTTCTTCTCAAAATCGAGAATATAGAGCTAGGCGACAACATGATCCTAGGATCAATCGATGTCGAGGCTCTGTATTCATCGATTCCACATGAGAAAGGCATAATGGCTGCAGAGTACTATCTGAAAACTAGAGGGCGCCAATATAATGAGCACAATAAATTTGTCCTTGAGGCCCTTGAATTTTGTCTGACAAGAAATTATTTTCTCTTTGGCAACAAATACTTCCACCAGCTCAGGGGCACCGCCATGGGCAGTCCATGCGCGCCATCATACGCTAATCTGCTTCTGGGCTGGTGGGAAGAAAATGTTGTTTTTGGTGATTCAATGGATATAGCGGAGGACAGAATTGTACTCTGGCTTCGATACATCGACGATGTGTTTGTCATATGGAGGGGTGATGTAGAAAGCTTTGGTGACTATGTAAAAAGTCTCAATAAGAACAACATTGGCCTCCACTTCACTTTTGAGGCTAATGTTCAAAGCATTGCTTTTCTAGACATTCTGATTGAGAGAGGAGAATGTGGACAACTAGCCACCAAAACATACAGGAAACCCACGTCTTCCAACTCTTTACTTAGATGGGAATCCAACCACCCTATCCCCCTCAAAAAAGGTATCCCGAAAGGGCAATATTTTAGAATCAAGAGGAACTGTTCCAATATGATTAGCTTCAAAGAACAGGCAGATGAATTAAGACACAGGTTTCTAGAACGTGGATACCCAGATCATGTGCTTAAGAATGCATATAAGACAGCATTAACTCGAGAAAGAAGGGACCTTCTTACCCTACACACAAAAAACAGAGGGAGATAACATTGTCAGATTTATCACCAAATATTCGAATGGGTCCAAAGAACTAAGGGAAATCATTATGAAACACTGGCCAATTTTGAGCATGGATAAAGATTTAACCAGTGTAATATCTACAATCCCACAAATTACTTTCAAAAAAGGACGCTCCCTCAAAGACAGATTGGTACGCAGCCATTTTGCCCCCTCAGAGTCCAGTAACCCCACCTGGTTGGGCAGCCAAACAAAGGGCTGCTACAGATGTGGTGGCTGTAAATATTGTGGAGCCCTGAAACAAGGAAAAGAATTTACAAGCACCACCACCCAGAAAACCTACCCTATCAGACAATTCATTAATTGCAAATCAATTGGTGTCATATACAACATTACCTGTAGATGCGGCGTACAATATGTAGGTAAGACCAGAAGAGAACTTAAGAAAAGGATAGGAGAACATCATAGAGACACTATAAACAAGAGAGACACCCCTGTCGCCAACCACGTCAACCATAAACACGGAGGTGATACAAGAGTTCTGTCCTTCATGGGCATTGAAAAAGTCAGCAAAAATCTAAGAGGAGGAGATTGGGACAAAAGGATCCTACAAAAAGAGACCTTTTGGATCTTCCATCTCCAGACTACTCACCCGAAAGGTCTAAATGAACTCCTTACTTTTTCTTCCTTCTTGTAGTGTAGGGTACAATAGGGCATCTATAATAGGGGGAGCCGCCGTTGAGTGGGGGCGCCACTGCGCAGGTTTTAGGGTGCCAACCTCCGCGTTAGGTAGGGACAAAACAGATAGGGTGTAACAGGGTGTCCCTTAGAGCGCACCCTTTCTATCTTTCTAAAGAGGGTCGGTTGTGTCCTAATATACATCCAATAATAAAAAAGACAAAATATTTTTCATCAGGGACAAATTTTTTTTTTTTTTTTGTCCTATATATATAATACGAGAACAAGATATACCATTGACACTCCAAATTGGTCTCTGTTAATCGAAAAAAATCCTAATCATTACCAACTTGATAGAGGTATATTGAATTTTTGGGTAACTTATCAACCCGTCTAAAAAGCATAATATGTTATGCACATTGAATATTTATACCAAAAGGACTTTTGAATCACTGCACATATGCACAAACAAGGCATTTTTCCCTATTGATAATTTATACCAATAGAGGGTCATCATAAGTGCGCACATTCCCTTCAAAATCCTCATCTATGTTTGAGGTATGGAAGTGCGCACTTTTGGTATGTTGCAGACACCGGATACATAAATAATGATCACATTAATTACAGACAACAGGTCCCGCTCTCAGTCTCAGAGCGTTTTACTCTAGAAACCGGAAATGACGTTCCGGGAGATCTGAAGGTGTCGCAGCTACTGCGCATGCGCCTCACGGATGAGACGATGCGCTCTGAATACCGGATATGACGCATTTAGCGTCCGGAAGTCAATCACAGCAGCACATACCCGGTAATTATAAAAGTGAGATCGCTGTAGATCGCTACACCTGTCCTATGAATACAGAGCACGTTACCTCCCCTGATGATTCTGCACTGATGAAACGCGTTGGGAGAGCCTTAGGCCTCTTTCACACATCCGGCGGGCGCCTAAACGGCGTCCCCGGCATTTAGCCGCAGCGCCGCATGCGGTATTTTCTCTGAACACCGGATGTGCCGCATCTTGTTTTTCGCCGCATCCGGTTCACGAATGCGGCAAAAAAACCGCATACGTCTCATCCGGTGTATCCGGTTGGCATACGTTGACGCCGTATTGCGCCGGATCCGGCTTTTAAGCACGCCCATTTTGGGGCCCTTTTTGGGGTTCCAAATATGATTGGCTACTGTAATCCTATATATACACTGCTCCTACATCCCTTCTTTGACAGGTTGTAGAGGAGAAAGTGCAGTTTGGAGAGAAGAGCAAGTAGCAAGTGATTGGCGAACATGGAACCCATTATCGGCAATATCTTCAGGAATCTTGTTGATTTTACTGCGGAGATGAATCGATTGAGGTTTATCGTTCTGGAGAAGGAGCGAAAGTTTGAGGAGCAGCGGCGTCAGCGCCTGCGAAGTCGCCGCCGTATGTGGATCCACCCCATCACGTCACAGAGATTAACTCGTGGTGTCTATTCCACACTGAACATGGAGCTGCGACAAAATCCCGACAAGTTTTTTGCCTATCTGCGGATGAATATAGAAAACTTTGATGATTTGCTGGAGCGTGTTGGAGACAAAATTAAAAAATCGGACACCTACTGTCGGTTCTCAATATCTCCGGCGGAGCGTCTCATGGTGACTATAAGGTAAGCTATATGTATTGGTTCTGTTTGCTTGAGCGCACTTGTAATTTTATCATTAATTGAACATCACAGGCCAACTAGGAAACCACATGAGTAGCCCCAAATCTAGTTATAAAACAGTCTTTCTCCTAGATATTATTATTTTTGGTATCTCCAATAGTCGTAGCTGAGTTCTGGTATGTAATGCTGCGTTTCTGAAATTATTTGTATTTTCTAATTTGTTTTCAGATTTCTGGCAACTGGCGAAACTCTATCATCGCTCCATTTTCAGTATCGGATTGGAATCTCCACACTATCCGGCATAATAAAGTATACTTGTCGTGCTCTGTGGGATACTTTGGTTGAAGAATTTATTCCAGAGCCAACAACAGAGCGGTGGCTTGAAATAGCGGACCAGTTTCTACTCATCTGCCAGTTCCCCAATTGCCTGGGGGCCGTTGATGGAAAGCACATCCGCATTCAAAAGCCAAAAGGAACTGGATCTGAATTCTTTAACTATAAGAAATATTTCTCTATCGTCCTGATGGCTATTGCAGATGCGCACTACAAGTTTATCGCGGTGGACATTGGGTCTTATGGACGGTCTAATGACTCCCAAGTGTTTAAAATATCTGCTATGGGACGTAAATTGTATGGAAACAGTTTTCAGTTTCCCCCCCCTAGACCACTGCCTCAAACCTCAGGCCCACCAATGCCATTTGTTTGTGTAGGTGATGAGGCATTCCAGCTGTCCCAACACCTATTGAAGCCGTATGCCAGCAGAGAATTGACACATACAAAGCGGGTATTTAACTACCGCCTCACAAGAGCCAGACGGATGGTGGAGTGTGCCTTTGGCATTATGACAGCAAAATGGCGTGTCCTTTTGACTGCAATAAACTTGAAGACCGAGACTGTTGATGATGTAGTGAAAGCGTGCGTGGTCCTCCATAATTTTGTCCTAACCAAGGAACCAATTTCTCTGGAGGACCACAATCAAGAAACAACTTTGCACAACTACACCAACATTACCACTCGCAGTACAGTTGCAGTTTCTAGAATGAGGGACCAGTTTGCTCAATACTTTGTGTCACCGGAAGGTAGTGTTGACTGGCAGGATGACAGAGTGTGATAAATGTATTGTTTATTTTAATAATTTTCTTTACCCACAATAAACCTTTAATAGTTTACTTGTCTACCTTCTTGTGTGTTTTCTACTATAACCTTCTTGCCATTGTTGTGTCCATGGCTGTCACCTTTTGTCCAAAAAAGTGTACATTGTAGGCCATGTTTCCCCAACTGCAGTCCTCAAGGCCCACCAACATGTCAATTTTTCAGTCTTTACTTTGCATTGCTCAGGTGATAATTGCCTCACCTGTGCAATACAAAGGAAATACTGAAAACAATACCTGTTGTTAGGCCTTGATGACTGGATTTGGTGACACATGGCCTACAATCTACCCTTTTTAGGACAAAAGGTGAAATTGTATTAACAAAAGTATTTCACCATTTGTCCTACAAAAAGTGTACATTATGTTTCCCCTACTCCAGTCCTCAAGGTCCACCAACATGTCAAGTTTTCTGTCTTTCCTTTGTATTGCTCAGGTGATAATTGCCTACCTGTGCAATACAAAGGAAATACTGAAAACAATACCTGTTGTTAGGCCTTGATGACTGGATTTGGTGACACATGGCCTACAATCTACCCTTTTTAGGACAAAAGGTGAAATTGTATTAACAAAAGTATTTCACCATTTGTCCTACAAAAAGTGTACATTATGTTTCCCCTACTCCAGTCCTCAAGGTCCACCAACATGTAAAGTTTTCTGTCTTTCCTTTGTATTGCTCAGGTGATAATTGCCTCACCTGTGCAATACAAAGGAAATACTGAAAACATGATATGTTTTTGGTGGGCCTGGAGTAGGGGAAAACTGGGGTGTACACATTTTTATTAAAAAAAGAATACACTTTGCATACTACACAACCCGGGACATAACTTTGCCAAAAAGGTTACATTTATGAACCTTTTAGCCAAAGTTAGGTGTACCTGTATACCACATTTAAAACTGAACATCCTATAAATAAAAGACAGACAACAATGTTAAACCAATGAACAATTTATTGTAAAAAATATTTTTTAATATAATTGTTATTAAAGTAGGCCTTGTGGCCCAATTCTTCATATTTAAATAACCTTTATATTTTATTAAACTTTATTATTTTTTTAGTAAACTTTATTTTTTAAATATATTTTTTTGGTTTTCAACTTTATTTTTTTAAATAAATGTATGAAAAAAATTTTTAACATTAACTACAGGTCAGTGTAGTGTGGGGTGGAAATACTGCTGGAGGGGCTGCGGGACACTTCGACCGTGGGAGTGTGGAGAGTGTGGAGGGACGAACGGGATGGTGGTGGGGAAGGAACAGGAAGAGGTGAAGGGGTGGAAAGAACAAAAGAATGGGAAGACAAGGCAGAACAGGTGGGTGGTGGTGGAGTGGAGGGTTGTGCATGAGGAACAGGTGACATAGTAGGTATTTGGAAGGGGGAAGTAGATTGGTAGGTAGAAGTGTGGTAGGGGGTAGGTGGCTGGTAGTGGGTAGGTTGTTGGTACTGGGGAGGTGGTTGGACCTGGGTAGGTTGTTGGTACTGGGGAGGTGGTTGGACCTGGGGAGGTGGTTGGTACTGGGTAGTTGGTTGGACCTGGGGAGGTGGTTGGTACTGGGGAGGTGGTTGGTACTGGGTAGTTGGTTGGTATTGAATAGGAGGGGGAGGAGGTATGGCAGGTGGAGGGGGGGGAAGATGTACGGCGGCTGTAGGGGGGGGAGGTGGTGGAATGACTGGGGTGGATTGAGGATGGGAGACAACCTGCACTACAGCAGCGTGGCACGTGTGCATCACATACATCTGCTGGTCATAAGATAGCGGATCTATGCGCTCCGCAACTGACCTAAAAAAGCTGAAGTTCGGGGGTGCTCTTATCTCAGAACGCACAGTTTCCAGAAGTGTCTTGACCTCACCAACTAGTGTGGTTATCTGACGAAGGCCTGCGGAAACTTGTTCAGATAGCAACTTAAGGCAGTTCTGGAAAGATGCGTTCATGTGTAAGAACTCGGGCGCATAGTTCTTTTCCTGACCCTTCTGACGCTGCCGCCCAGTACCCGCAGCTGTACTAGAGGTGGCAGGATCAGAAGGGTGTGGTAAAGGGAAGGCTATATCCTGACCAGCAGATTCATGCATTGCAGGCGGCCACGCTGCTCCAGCGCTGGTGGAAGGGACAGCGGGATCGTGTGTGTGTGAAGTGTGGGAGGAAGGGTCAGATGTGGAGGTTGGTCAAAGTGTCCCTCGGTGTCGGTCTCCTGAGGGATCGCTCTAGAAGGCTCCAACTCTGCGGGCGCCCGAGTGCTGCTCACCGTGCTGTGGAAGAAACAAAAACATAAAATTAATATACAGATGTGGAATGGCCCTGGGTGAAAACAAAAAAAATATTACATTTGATGTTAATATTTACCTTCTGGTGACCATGGTTTCACGCAGGAACGCCAGAGCTTGTGCATATTTGTACTTACTCTGGCGTCCTGAAGAACCACTCGGGGCCCGCATCTCTTTGTTAAATTCCTTCTTAAAGCGATCCCTCACAGACCGCCACCGCTTCATAATTCTCTCCCCTGAAACGAGAAAGCACACATTGGTTACTATACAACAACCACACTTTAGTCCTCGTGTCCCCCAGAGTTAATGTTTTCATTGTTTCCATAGTGTTTCACAAAAGGAAATCATGAAAACATGAAGCGTTGGTTACACAAGGACAGAATTTTTTAAAAACACCTTTACAGTCAGCAACATGAACTATACTTACGGTATTTATTCTGGGACCTAGGATTGAGGTCCTCCCAGCGGTGCATCATTGCTGCTGCCACTTCCGTCCAGAGCCGTCGTGTAACTATTTGATCCGCATGCTGGCGGTCCGCCATGTTCCACAGCGGCTCCCTTTCTCGGACCAGGTCGATCATCAACTCCACGTCCAATCCCTCCTCTGTGTCCGAGTCGGGAGCACGCTGTGAAGCCTGTGAAATGAACAATGAAGAAAAAAAAAAAAAATATATCAGATACATGGTTTTAGTTTGTAAAAATTATACATGTTACAATGGGAATATTAATGCACAAAACATTTGTAGATAACACGTTTTTTTAAAAAGCATAAATTATATAACATGGCAAAAAATACTTACACGTTGAGAACCGCCAACAGTCTCACGACGACTCTGGGAGGCGCTGGGAGAAACCCTCTGTTGGCTCCCAGATGCGAGAGACTAAAAAAATGAAAATAAAAATTAGGATATTGGCAGGTGTTGGCCGCTGTGTGAAGTATGCACTAAATGTTTTTCTATGTGTTGTGTGTACTGTGATGTTGTGTTTATGAGATTGATGCAGGATACTTACGAATTGTGAGCCCACTCCGGGTATCTCTCCACCCCGTCCTTCTTCCTCTGGGAGCTCCTCGTCATCTTCAGATTCCTGTTATTAAAATAACACAATCAAGACATATAGCCCACAGATGGATTGTGGATAGAAAAATTAAAAATACATATTTTTACCGCCAATTCCTGACGATGGGTAGGAGGGCTCCCAGAAGAAGATGTGTCCTGCTGTGGCGGCTCTGGCTCTGGCTGGGAGGGAGGAGATGGCGATGCCGGTGGTGCTGCCGCCGCCGCTTCAGCCGCTGCTTCCTCCGCCAACAACGCCATTGCTGCAGCTGCAGCAGCTGTTTGATGTTCTCTGCTGTGGAAGAAACAAAAAGGGACAGTCAATATATTTGTATATTTCTTGGCCCTGTCTGAAAGAAAACCAAGCATGTATATTGAAATGGGGGGGGGGAATGTTTACCTTCTTCTGGCTTCCCTCCTTGCCCGCCTATCCTCCTCTCGTCTATCTCCAGCCGCCGCCTCCCCCTCTTGTTGACGTCTTCTACTGTTAAAGTAAAAAGGTACTGTAAATTTGAGAATCCTTGTCCATGGCTGAAATAAAAAAC
The DNA here is from genome assembly GCA_033576555.1 of Oophaga sylvatica. Lineage (NCBI taxonomy): Eukaryota > Metazoa > Chordata > Amphibia > Anura > Dendrobatidae > Oophaga > Oophaga sylvatica. The sequence continues at coordinate 70,550,984 of JARQOD010000005.1, forward strand.
AAACATGTCATTTATAGCAAAATGTGTGATGTAATACTTACTTTCTCATTGCTCTCCTCCTAGCTTGGAGGTCCTCTGCTCCCCTCTGCTCGACTTGGGCTTCAGCCGCTGCCGCCCGGTGAAGTCTTCGGCTGTTGAATAAGGACACACAAACGGACAGTGAATATATGGGTATTCCTTTGCCCTGGCTGAAACACAAAAAACAAACATGTAAATTAGAGCAAAATGTGTGCTGTAATACTTACTTTCTGCTTGCTAGCCTCCTAGCTTGGAGTTCCTCTCCTCCCCTCTGCTCAACTTGCGCTTCAGCCGCCGCCGCCGCCGCTCGTTGAATTCTTCTGCTGTTAGGACACAAAAAGGGACAGTGATAGATGTGGATTCCTTGTCCCTGGCTGAAAGAGAAAAACAAACATTAAATTTGTAGGGACATGGGGGATGACATTTACTTTCTGCTGGCTTGCCTCCTTGCATCCAGGATGTCCTGCGCCCTTTCATCGCCAGCATCAATTCTTCTGCTGTGAAATTAACAGACCAAAAAAAATTTGTTGATATATTTTGATTGTCCCTGTTTTAAAATATAACATTCAAACAACGACATTATTCCGACCACATGCAATCATTTTTTATAGCCATCAACAGTACCAGGGTAAACCGTATCCCTGGCCAAAAAAAAAAAAAAAATATATGATAATAAAAACATGGAAATTTCACATAAGAGCATAATTAGCTAAGGTCAGAGGCAGCCAAAAAAATAACATTGCAACAAAAAGAAAAGTACATCAACATTTGTATACTAAACACAGGAAAATAATAGCAGCATGAGTAGATAAAACCGTGATAAGCCACAAAGAACAAAGATTGCAAACAAAAAAACATTAGCATAGTCAAACAATTCAACAGACCATGAGTAGATAAAACCATGACAGGCTACAAAGAAAAAATATTGCAAACAAAAAAACATTACCATAGTTAAACAATTGAACAGACCATGAGTAGATAAAACCATGACAGGCTACAAAGAAAAAATATTGCAAACAAAAAAACATTACCATAGTTAAACAATTGAACAGACCATGAGTAGATAAAACCATGACAGGCTACAAAGAAAAAATATTGCAAACAAAAAAACATTACCATAGTTAAACAATTGAACAGACCATGAGTAGATAAAACCATGACAAGCCAAAAAACCATTGGCCAAAAAAAAAAAATGGAGAGAAACATTACCATAGTAAACACATGCACATTTCCGATAGTAGCATAAAAAACAACGACATAACTGGCCAAAAAAATTAATACTTTTTAAAAAAAAAAAAAAACATTTTGATACACAAATACATCCATATTTCAGATTGTCGCAGGGAGACAAAGCACATCACTGCTAAAAAACAGTACCAGTAGATCTACATTATCAACATTCACAACAATAGCAGTGAATACACAATAAAGTTCCCAAACAAATGCATTTTAAACTCGGGGACCCACCCCATCATCGGCAATTTAATTTCATTAAATACCTGGGGAACCAATCCCCATCACAGAAAAAAAATTACATATATAATGTACCAGGCCACAAAAAATAAACATCAGCTCACACAACATTGGTGACATATGTATTTTACATTTTTGAATTTGGGGGTGGGTGGTTCATATTTACCGTCTGTTTTCCTGGCGTTCCATGTTACGGATCCTGGCTGCGAGTCCGGTGGCTGCGTCGGTGGCTGCGTCGGTGGCTGCGTCGGTGGCTGCGTCGGTGGCTGCGTCGGTGGCTGCGTCGGTGGCTGCGTCGGTGGCTCTCTGTGGCTCTCTGTGGCTCTCTGTGGCTCTCTGTGGCTCTCTGTGGCTCTCTGTGGCTGTGTCTGATGTCCCACCCAATGTTTTTTTTATATGTTTGCTGAGGGGTGGTACTTCCTTGTATCTGTTTGCTGTGGGCTGGTATATCAATTAACAAACCGCATGCGGCTACCGGATGCGGCGGACGCCGCGATGCGGCGCATTGCGGCGTCCATAGACTTTCATTGTAAAAAAGAACCGCATGCGCCGCATGCGGCGCATGCGGCTTTTTTGCCGCAGACAAAAAACGTTACATGCAACGTTTTTTCCAGACACCGTACGGTGACCAGACACCGCATCCGGCACCAACCGGACGCGCCGCAGTGACATGCGGCGCCATGCGGCGCTAATACAAGTCAATGGAAAAAAAAAAACCGCATGCGGCGCATACGGTTTTGTGATGCGGCGCTGCTAAAAAATGCCGGGGGAGCCGCAAGGGGAAAAACGGATGTGTGAAACCAGCCTTAGGGGTAGAGACCGCCTGACCTGTAACAAATGGCCAATGCGGGTCTCCCCCAGGCTGAATCAGTATAGATGCCCGCAACACTATGATGCAGATGAGTATCATTTATAATACCCACAGTGAGACCGTTATATTGATAAGAGCAAGCAGGACTCTTAGGCTCCTAAGTCGGGTTTTTGATTGTCTGTATTATGGGCATACTTTAATGACAGGTTATTAATTATTTATGGCTCCAGCACATTCAAGGAGCAATTTTCTTAAACCGCTATATAATACTACACATCCATGTACGTAATAGTGTGCATGTATGAATCTGATATAGATTACTACATATGCCTGTGTTAAATTGTCTGTTCCTCTCGGTAAACTAAACTTTGTTCATGCAGTGTAAAACAGACTAACACATGCATGGATATGAGGTTTCAGAACAATACATCAGAAATACTCTGTTCATATAGTAACTGCTACTAATATATTTCCCTACAAAAGGGAACATTTTCTATCTAAAGGTGGTTTATACCTCCCTTTATATATCAAGGAATAAAAGGGATATACATGATATATATGGACAGACTACGAGGATTTGTAACTATCTCTGTTGAATAGTTCAATACATATCTCATTATATAGTGGTTTTTCTTTCTTCTTTTTTATTCTCTCTTTTATTCACATACACTATTTTGGGTTTTTTTGTTTGGCACATGCACCTTTTTGATTTTGTTGGTTTTTAACCAGTAGATTAAAAGTTAAGTTTTAACAATCAGCTACACAATACAATATTTGGATTGGATATATCGGCCTTTTGCTCATTCAACCTATGTGTCATCAGCGGAAGGTGGTACAAAATCCTTTGAAACCCAGGCATGGTACATTTTATAAGGTGAGATCACTAGCATTTTGCATCGACAGCCGGGTCCTTCTTTCTGTCAGGATTGATCCAGCTGCACTAAACACTCTTTCTGATAGCACACTACCAGCAGGGCAGGCGAGCTCCTGTAAGGCATATTGTGCCAATTCAGGCCAGGTGTCCAGTTTACAGGCCCAGTAGTCAAAGAGGAATGAACTGTGAGGGAGAACATCGATAGAGGAGGAGAGGTAATTTTGAACCATAGTTGACAACTGCTGTCTCCTGTCTGTTGCAATTGATTCATTATTACCAGTCGTGTGAGCGTTACTCAAAAAATCAGTCCACAATATGGTCATGAAACCCCTGTCTCCAATGCCACTTCGGCTGTGTGCACCAGGAACACCTCTTCCATTTGGCCCAGTACGGCTCGTGGGAGAACCTGCACCGCTGCTGTGTGCTGGGAATGCCTCTAGCAAACGGTTTACCAGAGTTGCTTGTTTGTTCGCCAATATTAGCTCTAAGTCCTCTTGTGGCATGATGTTCTGTAATTTGCCTTTATAGCGTGGATCGAGGATGCTGGCTAACCAGTAGTCGTCATCCTTCATAATTTTGGCAATGCGGGGTCCTTTTTTAGGATCCGCAAGACATAAACACACATGTGGGCCAATATTCCAGGTGTCAATGATGCACTTAGAGTGGTGGGGTGAGGAGGACTTTCTGGCAAAAAGGGTACTGTATCAGAAGCATACAGCTGTATACAGTCTAGGGGTAATTGTAAATCTCAGTATATATTTCCAGAGTAACAGACAGAAGCTCACAGGCTTAGTATGGATTACACCATAATATAAAAAGCAAAAAAGTATACTGTATCAGAAGCATACAGCCGTATACAGTGCTGGGGTAATTTTAAATCTCCATATATATTTCCAGAGTCAGACATAGACTCTCACAGGCTCAGTATGGATTACACCAGAATATAAAAAGTAGAAAAAGGTTAGTGTATTAGAAGCGTACAGCTATATACAGTGCTGGGGTAATTTTAAATCTCCGTATATATTTCCAGAGTCAGACATAAACTCTCACAGGCTCAGTATGGATTAGACCAGAATATAAAAAGCTGAAAAAGGGTACTGTATCACCAGACACCAGGCATATATAGTATAGTGAAAATATTGTAAATCTCTGTATATATTTCAGGGGTCAGACAAAGACGCTCATAGGCTCAGTATGGAGTAGACCAGAATATGAAAAGCAGAAGAAGTGTACTGTCTCTGTAGCGTACAGCTGTATGCAGTGTTGGGGTAATTTAAAATCTCCATATATTTTTGAGGAGTAACATACAGACGCTCACAGGCTCAGTATGGAGTAGACCAGAATCTGAAAAGCAGAATAAGTGTACTGTCTCAGTAGCGTACAGCTGTATACAGTGTTGGGGTAATTTTAAATCTCCATATATATTTCAGGAGTAACACACAGACGCTCACAGGCTCAGTATGGAGTAGACCAGAATATGAAAAGCATAAAAAGTGTACTGTATCAGTAGCGTACAGCTGTATAAAGTGTTGGGATAATTTTAAATCTCCGTATATATTTCAGGAGTAACACACAGACGCTCACAGGCTCAGTATGGAGTAGACCAGAATATGAAAAGCATAAAAAGTGTACAGTATTACTGGCGTACAGCTGTATACAGTGTTGGGGTAATTTTAAATCTCTGTATATGTTTCCAGAATAACACACAGACGCTCTCTCAGTATGGATTTGACCATAATACAGAAGGCAGAAAAATGATACTGTATCAGAAGATACCAGCTGTATATGGTTTTGGTGAAAAATTAAATCTCCGTATATATTTCCGGAGTCACACACAGATAGTCAGCATGTATTTGTCCGTGATACCAGCCAGTACACGGTAGTGTGTGAGGAGCGTACAGCTCTATACGGTGTGGGAAAAAATGAACGCTCGGTAACTGTGCAGAAAAAAAGAATAAAAGTATTAGTGCTGTGTAGGTGCTGTGTTAAAAAGCACTCTGCACAGCAGTGTACACACAGCAATACAGCTAGCAGGCAGGCCAATAATCAGCTCTGCTGCTGCACACAAGAAATTCTTCCCGTCACTGCAGGCAGCCTAGTAACCAGCGCTGCTGCACACAACAAAATCCTCCCCTGTCACTGCACACTAACTGTACAGCTAATCGCTGTCAGCACAAGCACAGAATAAGTTTTTTTTTCCTGCGTAACACTCTCCCTACTTTGAAACAGCGGCAGAAACTTCTCCCTATGCTAAGATCGGCTCGGCAAAAGTAAAATGGCGGTCGGCGGTCAGGGCTTTTTTTGGCACTGTGACGCCACACAAAGCAAACCAATCACTGCAATGCCCTTCTCTAAGATGGTGGTGGCCGCTGCCCATGTCATCCCGTTGCCCACAGTGTACGTACTTGCTCATTGGCTGCGAAAAGGCGACTGAAAGCATTATGGGAAAACCGACTTTAGTGCTCGGGTCGCCGAACGCATGGCCGACCTCACGCTATGGTCGGGTTTCGCTCGGCGAAACTCGACTTTGGCGAAAATCGTTGTTTTTTGAATCTGACCGATCTGTTTCGCTCACTCTAGTGGTGAACAATGGGGATATGCCTAGGCCATATGTCATCCCTTTACGTCGTCCACTCTCAGGACTCAAAGTCCGTGATATATTTACCCAGTATTTTGTGTCACCTCAAGGTACTACTACCTGGTAAGATCAGGCATTATCAATGCTGTAATGTTGTTATGTGCTTCTAGATAAATATGTTTTTCCCTTACATTGTCTTTGTGTCTTGTGTTGATGTTCATTACAGATGTGTAGGTGCTGTTCTATAAAGAATTAATGAAATAAGAGTCCAAACTTGCCATTAAAATACTTTTCATATTGGCAAACTGTCACTTTAGGTAGTGACTACTATATTTTTTGCATATGGTATTTTTTGTAAAATGAGAATAGTGCAAATATGCATTACACAACAAGTATGAAAATAAGTCTTTAAAAAATAACAAACATCTGTATAAATAATAATATATAAGCAAAATAACAAACTGTCACTTTGGCTAGTGATGATCATATTTGTATCATGGTTTTTGGAGGCATTCAGATTAGTGCAAAAATGCTTTACACAACATGTAGTAAAATTTAAGATTAAAAAAATAACAAACAATTTTATAAATAATAATATATAAGAAAAATAAAAAAAAATCACAGTTGGTGGTATGTTGATGAAGGTGAGGGCAGGTGCCCAGCAACTCTTTGTTGCTGGTTTGGGTGACCACCTTGACCATCACCCTGTTGGGGTGGATTTTCTTGGCCCTGAGGTAACATGTGGCCACGGTCAGTTTGTTGTGTGGGTAAATTGCCATAATGATAAAGGAGATTATACTCCTGGGGATGCTGGTACCTACAAGAATCATACCCCCCAATATGGCCATGTTGGGCAAATCCAAGTTGGGACCAGCCTCCAACACTGGATTTGTACAAGTGGACATATTGGGCAGGTGGGTTATATGCTGCCATTTGACACTGTTGTTGCCAAGGTTGGTTTTGTGGGGGAATGGGTTGAGGTGTAGGCACACATGCAGGAGGTCGCTCAGATCCCAATTGAGCATACACATCTGGGTAGGGGTAAGGCGAAGAATGTTATGGGGTGAGAGCTGCCACCTTTCAAAGAACTCAAAAACCTCATATGGGGTGTTAGGGTGTGTGCATGCATCAATTAGGATCTGAATGGATCCTAGGACACGTAACCTGACCTCACGGGGTAGGGGATGTAGGTAACGGGCAAGACTACGCGAATCAGCCTCTTCACCCTCATCCACGGCTGCCCTTGACAGATAATTGAACACCTTAGCGTCCACATGCCTCAGGTATCAGAGGCAGTGTTGTCTCGACTCCATCTCCCACGGCGGGATATGGCACCAGGATGGGGGGAGCCTCCCAGACGTACCGTAGGGCTGCTGCTGTTGGCTGCTTCCTCAAGGCTGCCGGGTGCTGCTGCAGCTCATTGGTTAGGTCCTGGTGCTGGTGGAGCTTGGGGGATGCAGCTGGGAGGCTCAGAAGATGGGCCAGCCACCTCTTCACCTCCCCCGACCGGGTCTATAATGGCCTCAGAATCCAACCCTATCTCCCTCTCAGTGAGGTTGAACTGAGTTCTGTTAGGAAATTAAATTGAAATAGAAAATGTTGGATATCTGACCCTAAACAGCATATTTGTAATGTGGTGTGATGTATGTACTTACGGTCTGAGATCCGTAATAGGAGCCAAAAACCCAAGACGGTTAAAGTATATATATTTCTGCTTGGTCGGTGCTGCAGCCCCACTCCTGGCCCTCTGCTGACTTACCCGCTGGTACTGGTCGCGGATGCTGCGCCAGCATCTCATGACATCTTCCACTGCAATGTGACATACAGTACAGACCAAAAGTTTGGACACACCTTCTCATTCAATGATTTTTCTGTATTTTCATGACTATGAAAATTGTAGAATCACACTGAAGGCATCAAAACTATGAATTAACACATCTGGAATTATACATTACACTTTACAAAAAAGTGTGATACAACTGAAAATATGTCTTATATTCTAGATTCTTCTAAGTAGCCACCTTTTGCTTTGATTACTGCTTTGCATGCAGAAAAGGTGAACACACATTGATGTGTGTAGACATGCTGCTGGACTCCGTGGAGGCATTCTTCTGGGATGTCTGGCGCTCTTTTTGAGCTAATTTGCATGTGTAAGCTTCCTGATTCATGGCTTGCCCCATTTCCTGTGACCTGCAGAAGTCTTACGTATTTCTCGCAAGTCACACGTTTGGTCCATGTGTAATCCGTATTTTTCTCGCACCCATAGACTTGCATTGGCATACCACGGGCGTAATGCTGCAATTTTATCGCCCCGTAAAATATGGAGGAGAAATATACGGATGATCAGAGCTGCCCCATAGAGAAACATTGGTCCGAGTGTAATGCGTTGTTTTAACGCCTCTTACTTTCCCCGTATTCCTCTCTAGTGTGACGCCGGCCTAGGGACTAATTACGGAGTATATAGGTTCCAGTGTTAGGTAGGCAGGATAGTGTACGTCACTCTATACACATCAGTGCAAGGCCTACAGGCACTGGATGTGTGTATATAGATCATTGCATACATCAAGAGGGTTCATTCCCTTCCTGTGTTCTGGTGGTGGTGCTGCTGCTGCTGCTACCTGTAGGATACATTGGCCGTATATCTCAAGCCACAGGTGTAATTGTCTTTGAAAAATTTTTTGACCAGGGCTAATAGAGCTTTTTTTATTGCAAAGCAATCCAGAGCACTTTTTTTTCCCCATTTGTTTTTTGACAGTGCACAATACAGCCAGATCCTTTTCCTAGCACAGCATGAAAATCCAGCAATTTTTAAGGGGTCCCAAACATCCCTTTTGAGTGCGCAGAGAAATATTTTATTTTTATGTGGTATGGTTGAGTACATTTTTTTTGAGTGTCTTACACAATTTCTTGACACTATCTCCAAAAACTACATACAGGCCACATATTATACAGTGTGGTATATCTGTGACACGCCTCATCCTTCCGTCTGCTAAAAATTTGGGTCTTTTTAGCCCTAAATTCAATTTTTTATGCCGTCTGGCACTGTACTTATATACACCACAATTTAGCCCAAAAAAAAAAATTACAGGCCACACATTTGTCATAGTGGTATTTCCGTGCCAGCTGATATCTGTGCATGCTCAAAGTTTGGCCAGTTTAGGCAGTTTTTTTCTTTGTCCTGAGTGTCACTGTACTTATAATACAGTAGTATTTTAAAAAATCAGGGTCAGGGGGAATGCAGACCAATGAGTAGTGCCTCTCAGGAAAAAATGTCCAATAGAATAAGGAAGAACCTTAAGGCAGAAAAATCATGCATAAATTGATAAATTTATTGAATTCTTATTCCGGATTTGTCCAACATCATTATATATATGGAGCATCCATAATCACCACAGATCAACATCTAAAAGCTAAGAACATCATAAGGTGTATTAATAGGAATCAATCGAACTGATAAGAATTCTATCTGTAATGATCAAATATCAGTATATAAATATCAGTATAAGTATATACAATGCGTATAAAGTATATAGATGCCCATCATAACTTAGGGTCTCTGTATTAGCTAGTATGACCACAGTTGTAACTGTACTTATATACAGCAGTATTTTGCAAAAAAAATACAGGCCACACGTCTGCTGGATCTGAAGTTGGATCAGAGTCATGAGTGGAATCGGTGGTCTCCTATTCTGGTCCAGCCAGGGCAGATGCTGCTCAGCTTCACCGTTGGTCCCAATGCCTAGCTAGTACACGGGAAGTACAAGCTGTCTCTTGGGTCTTTGTTCCTAGTAGTTTTAAACATAGGTTACAGAAGGGAACAGGGCTGTTATAGCCTAAGTCCAGGATTTCCTATACTGAGCATGTCCGTTACTTGGCGGACCGTGATTGGTGATTTGGTGTCAGCTGATCTGGTGACCTGGCACCGCCTGATTGGCCACGGATGATGTCACCAATGATGCGGCTAGGGGCAAGGCTTAGTCTTTAAATAGCCCGACCGCAAGCATAGTGACGCGGTCAGATCATAACATATGGGTTGTGTTCGTGTGTGGACGCTTGTCAATTTGGGCTCCACGTGCTCTATAGTTTCGCTCTCCGTGACCTGCCGATGCCAGAGTTAGCTCGGCTATTAGCACAGGTCACTCAGGCAGGTTAGTAGATGCTAGGCAGGTAATGAATATTGTGCAGTCTGGCTCCGATAAAGGGGAAGCTATACCCACTGAGCAGACTGCTGGGTGCGTAACCTGTGCATCACCTGCTATCTGAAGGAGAGTTGCTTAGCAGTCCGTTCACACATCGGCTGGCAGCACGTCGCCTAGCATCAGTCGCATCCACTTCCTAACGGCTGGTGTGTGGCTTCTGTGCAGTCAACAGAGCCACATCTACGCCAGTTTGCAGAACATCTTCCGTGCTGTCAACGGAGATAGTGTGAATCCTTTTCTCTCCTAGTGTGAAGTAACACAGGAGAGAGCTTATATTTTGTTGTTAGTTTCCCCTTCAATCCCAAGGGGTGTTCGGCCGCAGTCTCTCAGGCTGCACCGTGGACCCCGGGTTCGGTTGCATCCCAATTATTAATAAAGTTGTTGCAACCGTCCCCTTAACACGTTGTATTAGGTCAATCTATTGGCAGGTATAGTAGCAAATAGAGTTAAAAAAAGTAAAGAATTACCTTAGTGTGCAAAATTGAAAAGATGAAGACTGTAAGATAAGAAAGATCATGAGAAACTAGTGCAACCACATGAAGAGGAACAAGAAAGAGTTAAATGCAGTAATAAATCATATATGCTGAAATACGATACCTAGGTCACCAGGATAGCTGTGTGTGTCTCAGGCCAGCATGCTCAGAATGGTGTGTACTAAGGACACTGTAAGCATCTCTTATAACAGTGCTGGATTGAATCCAGCTGGACAAGTTAATATGGAGCATGCATCAGGGAGAGCACTCGTCAGCATGATGTCTAACCCATTAAGCTGGGCATGTCGGACGCGTTGCCATAACTCCTGCTAACTCTGGGGAATCAGGAAGCTAGCACATGCCCTGTGTGTGTCCTAACAAGACTAAAGACGCCGTATGTATTGTCATGACAATAGCACATGCGCAGACATCTCCAAAGGGTACATAGGATCTTTGGAACAAAATACCCATGAGAGTAGTATGCTTAATGGAAATACATAGTAAATGATGATACTAGGAGAAACAGTTAAGCCACCCACGAAATCTTTTAAGGAATCTTCTCATAGAGTAAGATCGGATTAGCGATCATGATAGTAAACCTGTGTATATGTTTGTAAAAAATAAGACTCAAAGAGACTGAAAGTGACAGCAAACTGCAAAGAAAAAAAAACAAAACAGGCCACACTTTTTTCTGTGTGGTATATCCGTGCCAGCTTATATCTGTGCGTGCTCAAAGTTTGGCCATTTTTCTTTTTTTGTCCTGGGTGTCACTGTACTTATATACAGCAGTATTTCGCAAAAAAATAAAAAAAATACTGGCCACACATTTTTCGTAGTGGTATCTCCATGCCAGCTCATATCTGTGCATGCACAAAGTTTGGTCAGTTTACGGCGGTTTTCTTTTTTTGTCCTTGGTGTCACTGTACTTATATACACTAGTATTTAGCCCAAAAAAACAGGCCACATATTTTTCGGTGTGGTATCTCTGTGCCAGCTCATATCTGTGCGTGCTCAAAGTTTGGCCAGTTTACACCATTTTTCTTTCTTTGTCCTGGTTGTCACTGTACTTATATACAGCAGTATTTTGCAAAAAAAATACAGGCCACACAATTTTTGTAGTGGCATCTCCGTGCCAGCTCATATCTGTGCGTGCTCAAAGTTTGGCCAGTTTATGGCAGTTTTCTTTTTCTGTCCTGGTTGTCACAGTACTTATATACAGCAGTATCTTGCAAAAAAATTAAAAAATAGAGGCCACACATTTTTCGGTGTGGTATCTCCGTGCCAGCTCATATCTGTGCGTGCTCACAGTTTCGCCAATTTATGGCAGTTTTCTTTTTTTGTCCTTGGTGTCACAGTACTTATAATTAGCACTATGCTGCATTATTTTAAAAAACAGGCCAAATTTTACAGTGGAGTCCATCTCTGACATGCTCATACATCCGTGTGCCAAAATTGAGCATTTTAGGCCTAAATTCCCTTTTTGGCAGTCTGTCACTCTCGTTATATCCACACCTTTGTATCCACCAAAAAAACAACAACATATTTTACAGTGTGGTATATCTGTGAGATGCCTCATAAGTCGGTCTGATAAAAATTTGTGGATGTTAGGCCGTACTCCAGTATTTTCCTTTTTGTTTCTCAAGTTATATACAGCACTATGTTGCATTATTTTAAAAAACAGGGCCATTTTACAGTGGGGTCTATCTCTGACATGCTCATACATCCGTGTGCAAAAAATTGAGGCATTTTAGGCCTAAATTCCTTTTTTGGCAGTCTGTCATTCTCATTATATCCAGCACTCTTTTGCATCCACTAATAAAAAGAACAACATTTTACAGTGTGGTATATCTGTGACACGCCTTATACGTCCGTTTGATAAAAATTTGTGGATTTTAGGATGGTACTCCACTGTCTGTTACTCAAGTTTATATACAGCACTATGTTGCATTTTTAAAAAACAGCCACATTTTACAGTGGGGTCTATCTCTGACACGCCTCATACATCAGTGTGCCAAAAATTGAGGCATTTTAGGCCTAAATTCCTTTTTTGGCAGTCTGCCACTCTTGTTATATCCAGCACCTTTGCATCCACAAAAAAAAAAATAAAAAAAAATTTTTTACAGTGGGGTATGTCAGTAAAATGATTTCTGTTTCAAGTTGGCAGCTTCATGACTGTGTTAAATGCTCCAACTACTACCACATCATCATCTTCAGCCTAGAGGTAGTCTCTGCGCAGATAGAAAGTCTGAGTAGCAGAGTGTGAACGCTTAGGCGGTGTTGTACTTTGTATTGTACTATGTCTCTGTATTACGAAAGCTAAATCTTCTTGATGAAATCATACTTGGAAGAGCCACAGCAAAATAATGTTGAAGATCATGGGTATAGGACTCGCAACTACTGAAGCTTGGTGTTCCTGGGCAGGATTCTTACGAGCCCTCACCTACTAATACTGAACTGGTTGGACGATGACGTTTAAAAGGTGCCCATGCATTTTCTACAACTGTAGCTAGAGATTTTGACATTTCAGATGCATATCCAGAGATGTTAATTGGAGAGCGTGGTGGTCGGAGATGTGACTTCTACACCACCACACGAGCTGCTGCCTCTCCACCACCCGAGATGCTGCACCCAACAAATTCTGTCTCTTTCCCATTCTCCCGCAGAATGAAATTCGGCAAGGACAAGGTTCTTTCCCCTCTGTAACAGTCTGTCATTGTAATTTTTTTTGAGTAAAAGATATCTATTACTATGTATGTAACCCCTTTTCATGTACAGCACCATGGAATTAACGGCGCTATATAAATAACCAAATAATAATAATAACAATAATAATACTATAAGGGTCTTTCCACTAGACAATCCATCAAACATGTTATTGAAGAATTTTTTTTTCTGACAACTCTGTACAGCTGTGCACAAACTATGTCAACTTGGTAGCTATACCCCAGTGGATGTTGGCACGGTGTCATGTTGACTACAGTCCCCAGATGTTATGTAGGTCTCTATTCTCACCTCTACTTCAGCAGCATGATGGAATAATAGGAAAAGCACATGGTATTGGTGTAGCTGTAGTTTTCTTGACAAAGAAACTCAATAACATCAATTAGGTGGTTAGCTGCACATGGAATGGAGAAATAGTAAAGAGGACAATAGACAAGTAGTTTCATATTTGAGGTAAAACACACTGTTAAGGGCCTGCGGAACGCACCTAATAGATATTAAGGAAAGGTGCGTTCGCAGCCCGGGGTCCACTGTGCAGGCAGAGCCTGCTGCTAGTAAGATGGCACAAATAGGCAGTATGAGCGAACTCTGTTATCCCGCAGATTCGCAGATGTAAACGCCATAGCACTATATGGCGGTATGGACGAACTCTGCTATTCCAGAGTCGCTAACTAAAATGCTGTAGCGCTATATGGTGATATAAGCATACTCTGTTAATTCACAGAGCCGCTGTGACAAAGACTGTGTCCTGTCAGATTCACAGGGGACACAGATGACTGCTAAGCGGATTGCAATCTGTGGTCATGCAATCAGAACACAAGCAATAATCTCCTCATCGGATTAGCTGTATTCTAATGGCGTTTTCAGCCGAACCCTGAACACATGCAAACCGGTGCGGTATTCTAGGGGCTTATTTCAGCGGGACCTAACCACATGCATACATGACCGCACTGGCGCAAGCACGTAACAGATTTGATACTAGCGCACGGCCATGCGGTCATGCACACCTTTTATAGTAGCAGCTACAGGACCTTCCAGAAAAGGACCAATGGGAAAGCTGCTCCAGAACTAAAGCAGCTTCAGGACCTTCCTGGAGGACCAATGGGAGTCGCTGCAGTACCCAAACATGTGACCCCTGACGTCTCTGCTGAGCAGGCTCCACTGCGGTCGGAGATAGATGGGGGACCGCAGCGGGGATGGCTCGAGATTCCCCTTGTGCAACAGTGGGAACTCGATCCCTAACACACACTTCAACAAGATGCTTTAACTCTTACAACATTATATTCCAAAGCGTTGAAGAAAAAGATGAATATATTGTGAACCAAATAGGTATGAACAATTATTCACACAAATTATGTAACATAATTCTAAACATACACAAGCTATCAGTGGGGAAATTATTTTCCACCAAAAATTTCAAATATGAGACTAGTGTCATCTTGTGGAATGATGTGAGCCATAAAGTCCTTCAAATTGAAACTGCTCTGAATGTACTGTACAATTTTCTCTAGAAAATTGGAAGTACATGCCTTCTATGCTGTTTGCATTAAAGAACTGATTTGCCGTATATGTATGTAGTCAAGATGACCGGGCTTGCGGGTACCTGTGTTGCGCCGTGTCCAGAACTGTCAAGGCTGTGTCCCCTGTTTCCTGGCGGAAGGAATAGGGTAAAGGACAGGCCCCATTACACCGAAAGACGGGTTGTGTTTAGACAATGAACCTGGCCAGAAGCTGATGGGGAAAAAAAAGAAAAGCAGGAGTGAGTCCCCAGCTGTGACCGTGTGAGCAGCCGGAGGGCAGTGCGCTATGCACCCGAAGCTCTGACGCTGCGGCGAAATGCAGCAGACAGACCCGGTGACCTAGAGGAATGGGCCAGCTTAAGAGAAAGCAGACAAGACATCAAAGATACTGTATGTGGCATGGACAAGCAGCGCATAGGAGGCTGTGTAGCGTGCTCCGTTCTTAGAGCAGTGGCACTACAAAGGACAGTTCCCATTGTCTCCCGCCACTAAAAGCCTTACTGCCATTTACTAAGGCACCGTTTGCCCAGTAACTGCCAGAGAGCGAGGCGCTGTGCACTCATTGACCGTGAGTACAGCGCATGTGCGCAGTAAAGAGAGCCAGTTCATGACACGTGTTCAGCGTGGATAACTGTTATGATTCGGTATCTGAGGAGGATAATAGGAAAAATAGGCTAGGCAACCAGCCACCCAGAGAGGTTGGTAACTTAGTGGATTGCAGACCCATAAACTGACAACACAACTAGAATTAGACGTGGTATGTACCTACGATGCCCTAGACGCCTCGGCACAGCCAAAGAGTTAACTAAGCCTAAAGAGAGAAAGGGGAAAGCTAACTGACCCGGTGTAGAACCCCTAAGGAATAGAAAGCCCCCAATCATATATTGTCGGTGAGACAGATGAAGCACAAACACAGACAGAAAATAGAGTAAGCAAATGCTGGGGCCCAGGCTGTCTAGATAGAACAGGACTGAAAAGGATACTGTCTGCAATCCAGCAAAAAACCCTAAGAAAAACTCCAACACGTCTGATATACAAAAATCCTGAGGCCACACAACCTCTCCCCCGCTAAATCAGAACTCTGGTGTAACTGGAAGAAAACAACAGATACTGAAATAACAAGGAACTAGAACCACAGAAAAGACTGAAGCAAGCTGTGGCAAATGAACACATAGTCCAGCACAGGCCCCCGCAGGGAACCCGGCTGAACTAACTCCAGTAAGGCAGAAAACTGAGAATAGCAAAAGGCAAACAAAAGCCACCGATTTAAACAGTGAAATAACTTATCTGAAAGATGAAGGACACAGCAGGGAGCAAGCAGACTTCCAAAAGGCTAGGAAGAAAACAAATCACAGCAACCACTATGGGAAGGCTGCTCACTTATCTCTCCCCAGTCAGTAACACCTGCTCTCCAATCATCCTTGTCAGGTGATTGACTTCTGTTAGCCAGAGCAGCTCCATTACCAGAAGCAACCACCAGAGGGAGACCAACCTCAGAAGCCAGATTAAAGGTGTTCACAACAGATAACCAATAATTAGAAGGCACAGAGGAATGACAAAGGACGTTGATACAGTCAGCAAGGTACCCCTCAGCATTTTCAAAAACGTTCACTCCATGTGAGGGTCCCCTGCACCTCAGGGACAGGGCGATGGGAGGGTCTGAGAAAACTCTCCCCAAACTTTGCCAGTGTTCCTCTGCATTTGCTGTCTTGTAGTTGTGTCTGTCTCAGCTGTAATCCTTGCTTGGCCAACAAACTTTGACCTCTGCTGCCAGAGTTTTCAGATGGGAATTTTTTAATAATTCCGCAAGAAGGGCTCTCTGTTACTCCAACATTTTAGTACACCTGTCTGCCTCTGGAATAAGAGATGTAAAGTTCTCCTTGTACTGTGGGTCTAGAAGTGTCACCAACCAGTTTTGCCCGTCACCCAAAATTTTGATAAGCCTAGGGTGACGGGAAAGGCAGCGTAACAAATACTCAGCCATGCGTGCAAGACTGCTAACAGTCAATACTTCCGTGTCCTCACCAAGAGGACTACTGACCGTGCTCTCCTCCTCCTTGTCCTCAGGACTCCATCACTTAGAACTAACCTCAGTAATGTCATTGTACAAACATCATTGTAAATACCTTCTTGTAAATACACCCATGAATTTTTTATCTCCCCCACCTCATTTTAGATCATAACTTGTCACGAGCAGGATTGTTTTGTTTGGGTTTAATTATTGCTATCGTTGTTACTTAGTGTAGATTGTAAGCTGACACCAGCAGGGTAGTTTTGTTTTGGTTTAATTATTGGATTATTGTTATCGTTGTTACCTAGGACTGTTGTGTTTGAAACTGTTAAACTGTAAATATGTTTTCACTCTATAATAACTCTCAATCTTCAAATTAGAACACAGATAAGCAGGATGGAGATGTTAATTATGGTGTCATTGACGCTCTCCCTCTTTGTGGATTCATCAAAGTTTTGGAGGATGTTACATATGTCAGACATCCATGTCCACTCCTCAGATGTTATGTGTGAAGACATAAATGAATACCGACAACCTTGCTGATGCTGGTAGACTATTCACTAACTGCCCTCTTCTGCTCACAAATCCTTTCCAACATCTGCAGTGTACAGTAGAGTTCCAAGGCCTGGGCATCACACACCAGTCATTGAGCTAGAAGCTGCAAGTGCTGCTGAATCACGGCAAGGGCAGATGAAGCTTTAGCTGACTTTCTAAAATTGATATTTAGAGAGTTGCACTTTTCCGAGCAGATCTGGCAGCTCCGTGTTGCTTTTCAAAAAATGTTGACCAATTTGGTTAAGCGCATGAGCCAGGCATGTCACCAGGTTCCAGCCATTGTCACACAAAAACATGCCTGGCTGTGGGTTCAGCTGTCTCAGCCACCGATCTGCCTGCTCTTTCAGAGCTGTCCACAACTCTTCAGTATTTTGGGTTTTGTCACAGAAGCATATTAGCTTCAGCACAGCCTGTTTCCATTTTCATATGGCAGTGCTGCAGTGCTTCGAGCATGTGACTGATGTGCTACCTTTTGTAGCTGGAGGCTGAAGAGTAGGCAAAGGAGGAGGTGCAGGAGCTGTAGACTGTGGAGGCAACCCAGATTGACGTAGGTCCAGCAATACTTGGGGTTTAGGAGGACATGTACCATACCAAGGTTGGAGTGGGTCCCAGGTTCCACTATGTTAACCCAGTGTGCCCTTAGTGCGATGTACCGTCCCTGACCACAAGCACTTGTCCACGTGTTTGTGCTTAGGTGGACATTCCAAGTAACAGCATTGTGTAGGGCACGGGTAGTGTTGTGGGACACGTGCTTGTGTAGTGCCGGGACTGCACACCGGTGCAAATATTCCCGCATGTTCGTGCCCTCGGGTTGATACTCGACTCTGCCTTCTCTTTCAAGCTAAGATCCAAGCCATTGCCTCCTCCTGCCCATTACAACTCAAAAACATTTCCTGGATCCATACATTACAAGAAAATTCAAAAATGTTTGTGCACGCCCTCATGATCTCCCGCCTCGACTATTGCAACTTTATACCCTCTAGCCTCCCCTATAGCACTCATGCACCACTCAAATCTATCCAAAACTCTGCTGCCAGAGTAATCCAACTGTCCCTCCATTATTCCCCAGCCTCTTCTCTCTGCCATGCCCTTCACTGCCTTCCTATTGCCCATAGGCTAAAGTTCAAAATCCTAAATATGACATGCAATACCTTCCACAACTTGTCTCCTCCATACATCTCTGACATGGTCTCCAAATGTCCAACTGGGTTATGACTTCTTCTACGCAAACCCAGTGTGCTGTCAGCAAGATGTACCATCCCTGCCCACAAGCACTTGTCCATGGGTGCGTGGTTCTGTGCACTTTCCCTGTAACAGCATTGTTGATGGCC
Source organism: Oophaga sylvatica (assembly GCA_033576555.1). Classification (NCBI taxonomy): domain Eukaryota; kingdom Metazoa; phylum Chordata; class Amphibia; order Anura; family Dendrobatidae; genus Oophaga; species Oophaga sylvatica. The sequence goes on from JARQOD010000005.1 coordinate 70,569,548, forward strand.
CGGGTAATGTTGTAGGACACATGCTTGCTTGTGTAATGTAGTGACGGCATATCTGGAGAAATAGTGGTGAGTGGGGACCGAGAACCTTGTTACTGTCACCACCATCAGGTTGCGGAAAGCCACGAGCCTAAAATGCAACATTTAGAGCGTAAGCAGACGATAAATTAGTTAATTTAGTACTGTGGCTTGTGGGCCGTTGGCTGCGTCTTTCCGCTTATGGTCCAATAACTGGGATATGTACAACTGAAAACTGCGCTGGGACAAGGACGTGGATGTGCTTGATGATGGTGCTATTTGACTGTGGTCAACGGCAGGTGCAGGGCAGGAGGCATCTTCGCATGCACCGTGGACAGGTGATTTGCTTGCATGCACAACAGCAGAAGAAGCAGTGGTATCACCCGCAGACACTGTTCATGGAGCCTGGTGTTCAAGCAACAAAGTCGGGTGCTTGGCTGCCATGTTCCTGATCATGCTGGTGGTGGTAAGGCTGGTAGTTTTACTGCCCCTGCTGATGTGGCCATGGCGGTGTTGCAAATGTCATTTTTGGGGTTATTGGCAGTCTTTAAAAAACAACAAGACTGGTAGGAGGATTTTGATTGTATCACTTTCCCACACCACCTCCTCACCTTGACACCTGTCTTTCGTTGCTCCCCAAGGCTCTGTTCTATGACTCATACTCTTCTCCATCTACATCTTCAGCCTGGGACAGCTGATGTAATGGCACGGTTTGCTATGTCATCACTATGCCGATAACATGCAGATCTACCTATTTGTACCTGACATCACTTTCTTACTGACCAAAATCACACATCTTCCCGCTATATCATCCTTCTTTTCTGCTCGCTTTCAAAAAGTGGACATGGACAAATCAGAATACATCATCTTTCAAGCATCTCATGCTGAGTATAACTGAGAGCTGTGTATGCATCATTCAGTACCACTTTAATAAGGGGTATACTTTGCCCTAGAGAAAATGATTTTCCAGACATTCACTGCCTTTTTTGCACATTTTTTTCAGCTGTGATCTTCATCTTATTGGTTTGGATGTGGTAAATTTCTAAGTCATCATCAATACCATCATCGTCCATATGTTGTAAAAAGGAAATCAGGTGTTTCCAAGGGTCGTGGTTATGTACGTTTTGTGCCATTCCTTTAACAGTGTTCGTTACACTAGGACAGTTAATTTTAGACTGGAACATTAGGATGTTATTGGTAATATATATGGGTGAAGATGAAGAAGCTTGTGCCACGGGTGTGTTCATAGTTATGGATGGTGAACTCCTCTTTAAACTTAGTTTTTCATGAGCATCCATCAGTTTGTTTGGTTTTCCTCCAACACTAATCTGCTTTCTCTAATTCAGCATCTCACGAACATGATGCACTTTGCCCTTTATACAGACACGTGTGTCTTTGGCAACATATTTTGGATGGCATTTCTTAGGCCGGGTCTCACATGCGCATCTGTTACACCGATCTTCAAACGGACATGAAACCGATTCTGGTAATTGATGGTGGCTAAACGACGAAACATTGTTGGTTGTATTCTGGATCTCATACCTCACATAGCCACTGCTGATATTAGTCATGTACTTTTCCATTCCTGCCATTAACATGCCCCTTTTCCAGGTCACTTCATTCAACAATTCATCCCCATATTGTTACTAAAAAAATGCACCTTCCCAGCAGCAACTGTGTAGGAAACAACGTTACAGTTTTGCAAGGTGTTCATGATGCCCCTAAAAATAAGGAAACACTATGTTGATATCTACCCCCAGGGGAAAAGTTTGCCAGGCAATACACTTAGTGTATGGGCATTCCAAGTCTAGGAGACCTGCTCCTTTAATTTGGACATAGTTATTAATCAGGCCTTCCTCTACGTCTCATCATCCACTGATCACTAGATCAAAAGGGTTTACGTGCTCAATGCAGCTACAGCCAGTGTCGAATTATTATCAAGGGTGGGTGGTTATGCTGTGCGTAAAATACTTGTTCTGAAAACGGTTGAGTTGTACCCCACAGGGGAAAATGTTTGACAGCCCATACACTAAGTGTATGGGCATTTCAAGTGAAGGAGACCCGCTCCTTAAACTGGGCATAGTATTTAATCAGGCCTTCCTCCACGTCTCATCATCCACCGCCACTAGATCACCAGCATTAATGTGTTCTGTGCTGCTACAGCCAGTGTCGAAATCCTAACAAGGGTGGGGTTTTTGCTTGGGCGTTAAATACTTGTTATGGAAAAGGTTGAGATGTACCCCACAGGGGAAAATGTTTGTCAGCCCATGCAATTAGTGTATGGCCATTACACGTCTAGGAGACCTGCTCCTTTTTAATGGGACATTTTTTGCAAAGAGGCCCTCCTACATGTTTTTTCCAAGGGGGGATTGGGTATATTGGCGTGCATATGATTTGGTAGCAGGGTATGCCTTGCAATCAATGCATAAGAAAAGGGAATGGGAGTACAAAATGAATAATCTGAAGTGGATTTTCCTGTGTCCATCCAGTACCTGGGTTCAAAGGCCAATTGGGGTGCATATGACTTGGTAGCAGGCAGGCCTTGCAATCAATGCATAAGAAAAGAGTTTAGGATTATGAAATGAATAATGTGAAGTGGATTTTCTGTCGGCCATCCAGTACGTGGCTTTTAAAGCTTAATAGGGTGCATGTAACTTTGGAGAAAGCAAGGCCTTGCATTCAATGTAACATTTTTTCAGGAAGCCCTCCTGAACCTCTCGTGAAAGGGGTATTGGGGTGCGTCGTAATTCTTGGCAGCACATCCACTCACTGCATAGGCAATAACAGCATAGGAGACCCACTGTTTAATAATGGCCCTTTAAGAAGATTAATGCTGCCTGATGCCCCTGTAAAAATAGGCTCTGTGACTTTAAGAGTCCCTCCTTCATAAATGAAACAAGATGTTTCTGCTTATGTGTCACACACCACATGGCCAGCTAGTGTTGTTAAATGTTACAATGATATTTGCCAGTGAATGCATTTGTATTGGTTGAAAGCTATGCTAAAATTGCAAAACGCCTCAAAAACGCTGTGTGTGATCATAGCCCAAGTGGTGGAGGAACATTTTTGTTTTGGGTTAATTATTGTGGCTTAGATAAAAGTCTTTAATCTGGAAAGGATGATCCATAACATATTTCCCAGGAAAATCCATTTTGGTTTCGTTTTTTTTGTGGGTTTTTGGTGCGCCTGTAAAAAGGGCGTGAAACTCTGACAATATAGTTTAGAGCTGTGACCTAGGAGTCAGAAATGCTTCCAGGGGCAGTTGCCATGATGTTGCAATGTCATTTGAGCAGTGTTTTCATCATTTTCAGATGTTTTTAGACCTTAAAAGGACCCCCGGGGCAATCGTGGTAAAAATGGTTGTTGTCTCCCATAGACTTACATTGGGCTCGTTGTTCTGTCCGAGTACCCGAGTATTCCAATTTACTCAACCTGAGCAACGAGCACACGAGCATCTTAGTGCTCGCCCATCACTAGCATTACACCCTTCCCAGGCTATAAACATCGGCCCCCAGACATTGGCTTTCCCTCTGTTGGTTAAGAAAATTACACCATTTTTTTTTGTAAAATTATCTTTTATTAATTAAATACATGTACAGTAAGCTGCACACACACACTGTACTAATTGTATTTGTCACATACATTTATATATCTACCTTTTATATTTGCATTTACTGCATGTAATTTATCTCTTCTACTGTATACTGTTGGCTCCTGCTGTGATTTTACACTATGCGGCTGCTGAATTGCCGTCTTTTCTTTTATCTATCTATCTATCTATCTATCTATCTATCTATCTATCTATCTATCTATCTATCTATCTATGTGTATGTCACTGACATCTATATACAGTACAGACCAAAAGTTTGGACACACCTTCGCATTTAAAGATTTTTCTGTATTTTCATGACTATGAAAATTGTACATTCACACTGAAGGCATCAAAGCTATGAATTAACCCATGTGGAATTATATACTTAACAAAAAAGTGTGAAACAACTGAAAATATGTCTTATATTCTAGGTTCTTTAAATTAGCCACCTTTTGCTTTGATGACTGCATTGCACACTCTTGGCATTTTCTTGATGATCTTCAAGAGGTAGTCTTCCAACAATCTTGAAGGAGTTGCCAGAGATGCTTAGCTCTTGTTGGCCCTTTTGCCTTCACTCTGCGGTCCAGCTCACCCCAAACCATTTCGATTGGGTTCAGGTCTGGTGACTGTGGAGGCCAGGTCATCTGGTGTAGCACCCCATCACTCTCGTTCTAGGTCAAATAGCCCTTACACAGCCTGGAAGTGTGTTTGGGTCATTGTCCTGTTGAAAAATAAATGATGGTCCAACTAAACGTAAACCGGATGGAATAGCATGCCGCTGCAAGATGCTGTGGTAGCCATGCTGGTTCAGTATGCCTTCAATTTTGAATAAATCCCCAACAGTGTCACCAGCAAAGCACCCCAACACCATCACACCTCCTCCTCCATGCTTCACGGTGGGAACCAGGCATGCAGAGTCCATTCGTTCACCTTTTCTGCGTCGCACAAAGACACGGTGGTTGGAACCAAAGATCTCAAATTTGGACTCATCAGACCAAAGCACAGATTTCCACTGGTCTAATGTCCATCCCTTGTGTTATTTAGCCCAAATAAGTCTCTTCTGCTTGTTACCTGTCCTTAGCAGTGGCTTCCTAGCAGCTATTTTACCATGAAGGCCTGCTGAACAAAGTCTCCTCTTAACAGTTGTTGTAGAGATGTGTCTGCTGCTAGAACTCTGTGTGGCATTGACCTGGTCTCTAATCTGAGCTGCTGTAAACCTGCGATTT
>JARQOD010000005.1:70574480-70596414 GCA_033576555.1 Oophaga sylvatica
CCATTATACACTGGAGCATTATAAATGGGGCCCATTATATATGGAACATTATTTTGGCCCATAAGACACTGGAGCATCACCCATGGGGCTCATCATATACTGAAGCATTCTAAATGGGGCAGATCAGACACTGGAGCAGCATCTATGGGGCCCATTTTTCACTGGAGCATTATAAATGGGGCCCATTATATATGGAGCATTATTTTTGCCCATAAGACACTGGAGCATCATCCATGGGGCCCATCATATACTAGAGCATCATATGGGGTTTAGTGTTGAGCGATACTGCTCGATATCTAAAAATATCGGATCGGAATGGTATCGCCGATATCACTAAATATCGTCGATATCCGATTCCAATACCGGAAGTCCCATGTAAGTCTATGGGAACAAAATATCGCAACTAAAAAAACACTTTCTTTCGTTGTAAACACAAAATATACACACATAGAATACATATATATATATATATATATATACATGTCATTGTGACATATATATATATACATATATTTATAGTTTATACACTTCTACATAGTAAAATAGACTCTGATTCAATTGCCGGGTAAAGCCGTGACATACCCCATAGAAGTCGACGGGCTCGGTGCCGAGTACCCCCAAAACCTCTGGCTCTGTGCGACTCAACTTGGGCGTCACAACAGGATTCTGTAGCTCGCTATAAGCGAGTCCTGTGTGCCTGAATTGAACTGGTTTTGTGCTTGAGAATTGCTAAAATCATCAGAGAATGTATTTGCCATTTTTCCGCCATATCTGCATCACGACGAGGCACTGGTGAAGAAGAAGGGCGTGCTCTTCGTGGGTGTACACTCACTCAGTGGCGCGAAAACGATGGCCGACCACTCTAAATGTTACTGCAATGTAAGATCGTGCCCCACAGCTCTTGAGTTCCGCCTCCTCATCCTCCTCAGTGTGCGGAAACTAACACGAAGGTCCCCCTCACTACAAAAGAGGGGCCCTCTCCAGATGCTAATGACACATGTGACTTGGCAGAGATGGCTAATGGACACGAGCAGAAGTGTGAAGGGATGGAGCAGTCAGTGCTCTCCCCCCACGGAAGCGACCCGATCGCCACGGAACCACCGTTGGGCACCCGGCCTGGAAACCCTCCTATGCTGCAAGAAGTGGAGGATACCCTGAGAGACCTGGCCCGGCACCGGGAGGAGGTCGCCAGGATGGAAGCCAGCTGGCGTGCCCTAAAACTAAACTTGGAGCGGCGCCAATCCCTCTTACCTGAAGTGTCTGTACCGGAAGGTGAGGCACCCGTTCTAGTAGAGGAGTCCGTGCGGGCATCCCAGCCCTTGCAATGTGATCCGGTTGACGTTGTCACAGTGGAGGCACCCGTTCCTGCAAAAAACGCTGCACCGGCAGCACCCCAGATCCCGCTGTCTGCCCCCGTCGCTGAGACAGAAGAAGCGACACCCGTCCTCATGGAGGAGGCCGCGCAGGCACCAGAGGTCTACCTGTCTGTACCGGAGTCCCGACTGTCATCTGTTCCAGAGCGGCTGCTTCCTCCGCAGGTGAGCGCCGCCAGGACTGTCGGGCGCCAGGAGAGCTGCCGCAAACCGGACATCGTAAGCTGCAGTTTGATGGTGGAGACATGGAGATGCTGGTGGAGGAGAATTACAACCGGCGTCAGGAGGAAGAGTGTAGACGTCGGGAGAGAGAAGCCGAGCGACAAAGGGAGCAGCGTGAATCCCAGAAGCTTCGCCAACGTCACATCGAGAAGGACCGAGCAGATAAGGACCGGATGAGAAAAGATAAAAGTACGGTGAGGGAGCCGCGGCGTAAGGGTGCAGTACGGAGCTTTAAATTGAAAGCTGGTTGGGGCTTCATCCAGGACTTTATTTAGAAGTGTTTGTGACCCGGCGGGACGTGGAGACTCACCTCCCAGAAGTACACCCGGGGAGGGACCTGTTGCCAGGAGACTTGGTAACTTACACCCGACACTGGGGTTACAATGGATGGTATGCCCTAAATGTCACCAGGTGCGACCCCTGGTCCCCAGAGTGTCAGGAACCTGTGAGACCCTCGGAGCCTTCAGCCTCCCACATCCAGGCCTCTGCACAAGTGCCCACCCCACGCCGTAAATCTCCCCAGCCTCCCTCAGTGGTCTCCTCAGCAGCCCCAGCTATGGACATGATAATGATAGCTGGCCCGTACCCAGCGCCTGTTAGGCCCCCTGGGGTTTGTTCAGTCCGGGACATAGGGCTCCAGACCCGGAGGGAGATGAAAGAGGTGGCCACACAGACACAGATAGCGGGTCACGACTTGACTGTACAGGCCACACGACGTCATCAGGTCCTGGTGGTCCTTGGTGTCTCGGATGTTTGGCAAGCATCAGAAGAGTACCAGGTGGTACCTGGAACACCCCTGCCAAAGAATTATAAATAACACGGACAGGGTCCCTGTATGTAAATAGTTAAATTGTTGATGTACCCGGACGGGTGAATGTTCATAAAAAAGTTTTTTTAATTTAATAAAAAAAACAACACAGTTTTCATTACTTTTATTACAGTCTCATCCTGCGACGCCATCGATCTCCTGTAAAAAAATGAAAAAAAAAACCAGCAGTATACCACCTGTCCGACGCAGTCCATAGTAACGAGTGTCCCACGACGATCCAGCTCTGCTACATCAGAATGACATCAGAGGCAGGCAGGCAGGCAGAGCCTGTCATCCCGGCGCAGCACAGCTGATTACCTGCTTCCCCGGCGGTGACGTCATCGGACTGGTTTACGGCCGGGATTACCCTGCAGTCACTGCAGTTATCGCGAAAAACTGCATGTGACCGCCAGGGAGAAGATAATGGCGGCCATCAAGCAGTCCAGGACGTGACCGCCGGAGATCTTCTGCCAGGTAAGTGCCGCTGACTCCTGACAGACCCGACCGACGGACACTCACAGTGACAGTGACAAATCCGATTCCGGTATCCGATATGACGAAAATATCGGTACTCGGAATCGAAAGCCCGATACAGCTAATATCGGCCAATACCCGATATTTGCAGTATCGTATCGCTCAACACTAATGGGGTTCATTATTTATGGGGCATCATATAGGGTATGGAGCATCATATGGAGCACATATGGGGACTATTCTGTATGGAGCATTATATGGAGCCCATTCTGTATGGAGCAATATATTGGTCCCATCATATACTGTATATAGCTTTATATGTGACTCATTATACTCTATGGAGCAATATGTGGGGCTCATTCTACTCTATGGGGACCGTCCTATACTGTATGGCACATTATATGGGGACCATCATATACTGTAGCATTATGTGGAGCTCATCATATACTGTATGGAACATTATATGGGACCAATTATTCTGTATGGAGCAATATATGGGGCTCATTATTCTGTATGGCGCACTATGTGGTGGCCATAAAACTGTATGGAGGAATATACTATCAGGTTTTTGAGCTATTGTAGATTTTAATATAGATATCAGTCATGTCATGTAGGAAGTGAAGTTTTTGTCATTGTACTATACCTATATTTCTGTGCCGTATCGGAGCATCATGAATTGTGGTATGTGTTAAAGGGGTACACTGACACTCTTTGGCTCGGGGCACACGAAAACCTGGAGCCAGCCCTACCCTCCCACAACTTTAGCCAAATAACCCCTAGTATTCAATGCATAACTATTATTATAAAGTAAATGAAGGTTGCCAAGCTTAAGTAATAAGAATTGATGTCGTTGGCATTGAAATGGGCACTGTAGGTGTGTTTACTGTCCTCCACTCCCTGCCGACTTTGCTTCCCCATTGACTTGCATTGGGTTTCGTGTTTCAGTCGGACCTCCGACTTCTCCCGATAGTCGGCCGATTTCGTTCGACTCGACTTTTGAGAAAGTAGGCTTTCATGAAACCCGACTCGACCCTAAAAAAGGCAAAGCCGCTCATCTCTATTCACAACACATTTACCAACATCAGATAGGGCACAATCATGCATTCTTGTGAAATTATGTAGGACAACACAAGTCTTGATGACCTCATTGACATTGGCTTCACTCAGCTGAATGGCAGACTTGAGGACCCGCCATTTTACACAAAGAATGCCAAAGGCACACTCCACCAGTCACTGGGCCCGTGATAGGCGCAAGTTAAAGATCCTACACCGGTGGTCAAGGTTTCGTCGCGGATATTCCCTTATTAAATTCATTGACAATTGAAAGGCCTCATCCCGAACTACAACAGACAGGGGCGGACACAGACTGTAGTGGGCCCCTGTGCAAGAAATTTTTCGGGCCCCCCCCGCACTTTATAGGGCAACAAAGTTATGTAATCATATAGATTGTAATATTTATTTAGAACGCAACTATCAAATCTAAATAGTAAAGTTGTTTAATATGATCATAAAAACTAATAGGGAGATAGATGATACCTACCTGCCCGTTCTACCTACCACTTGCATAGGTCAGTCACAACCCTCAGTGGGCCCCTTTAACACAGACCACGATTCATGATGCACAGATGCAGCAGAGAAATATGGGTATAGTACAATGCCAAATACTTCACTTCTTCCATTACATGAGTGATATCTATTGTAAATTCTACAATAGCTCAAAAACCGCCAAATCCTCACAGCGCACAGAACAGACTGGACAGTACAGTCCTCCATACAATATTATGGGCACCACAGTTTCCCCCTCATCACCCATATAATACCCCATGCAGGATGTCACCCCCATATAATGCTCCATACAGAATATTGGACCCAAAATAATGCTCCATACAGAATACTGGGCCCAATATAATGCTCCATACAGGATACTGGTCCCCATATAATGCTCCATACAGAATACTGGACCCAATATAATGCTCCATACAAAATATGGAGCTCTCCTCTGTGCTGTACTGCGTTCTGCACTGTTACGGCTCAGGAAAGGGCGCTGTGGAAAGACTCCCCATTATCATCATGATTGCCTCCCCATCATCATCATTTCCTCCTTATCATCATCATTGCCTCCCCATCATCATCATGGCCTCCTCATTATCATCAATGCCTGCCCATCATCATCATCATCTCCTCCCCATCATCATCAATGCCTGCCCATCATCATCTTCTCCCCATCATCAATGCCTGCCCATTATCATCAATGCCTGCCCATTATCATCATCTTCTCCCCATCATCATCAATGCCTCCCCATTATTAGCAATGCCTGCCCATCATCATCTCCTCCCCATCATCATCAATGCCTGCCCATCATCATCTTCTCCCCATCATCAATGCCTGCCCATTATCATCAATGCCTGCCCATTATCATCATCTTCTCCTCATCATCATCAATGCCTCCCCATTATCAGCAATACCTGCCCATCATCATCTTCTCCCCATCATCAATGCCTGCCCATTATCATCAATGCCTGCCCATTATCATCATCTTCTCCCCATCATCATCATCAATGCCTCCCCATTATCATCAATGCCTGCCCATCATCATCGCCTCCCCATCATCATTATCGCCTCCCCATAATCTTCTCCCCATCATCAATGCCTGCCCATTATCATCAATGCCTGCCCATTATCATCATCTTCTCCCCATCATCATCATCAATGCCTCCCCATTATCAGCAATGCCTGCCCATCATCACACACAGACAGCACACAAGCACTCTCTCACATACAGACATACACACACACACACAAAGCACCGCACTACATACACACAGACACACACAGAGACACACACACACGTCTTACCTGTCCAGCGTCCGTGCGCTCTCTGCCACAGCCGGCCACTGAATGATGATGTCATTCAGCAGCGCTGCTGTGAGAGGAAGCGCCGGCGCCCCCTGGAGCCCGGAGCTGCGGCAGCGGAGGCACGGGAGAGGTAAGTATTGTGCCAGCTGATGCCGGGGCCCTGAGCAAGCGGGGGGGGCCCAGTGGCGGCGCTGACACCGCTAACGGGCGCGGGGGTGCCAGACTGCCAGTGGGCCCCCCCGCCTGCTCAGGGCCCCGGCACTTGCCCGGGTGTGCCGGGTGCTGACGCCGGCCCTGCCTCCCGCAGCGCTGCTCTTCTCCTTGTGCCTCGGCTGAGTAGTGCACCACATGGCTAATTTGAATAGGTAAATAATTAGCCATGCGGTGCTGGAGGCTGGAGGGGCCCCCTCTCCCCTGGGGCCCCCGTTCAATGAACGGGCTGCACGGGCGGTAGGTCCGCCCCTGGCACAGGTTCAATATTGGAGCCAGGAAGCTGACGTGGTGGTAGGTCCAACAGGTTATTGCGCAGCCGCTGACCCATAATGGAAGAATTGAAGACTCTAGAGTCTCCAGTTCTTCCATAGGCCCCAATGTCTACAATTATAAACCTGTAGCTACTGTCAACCAGAGCCAACAGAACTACAGAAATATATTGTTTATATTTATAGAATTGGGACCCTGAGTTCGGCGGCGTACGCACATGGATGTGCTTCCCATCTAGGGCTCCAATACAATTGGGAAATTGGCATGGCTCCTCAAATCCCCTGGCAATCCTCATCCAGTCTTCCATCTTGGGCTCAGGCATGACCACTTGATGAAGTGTGATTCAGATTTGGGAACATGTATCCCGAACTATGTCAGATATGGTTGATATCCCTCTCAAAAACTCCAGATGGAGTGCGGCATATGAAATGCCAGTTGTGAGGAACCTACAATTAAACTAATGTAGAGAGATCAAACAATACACCATGCAAAAGGTTTCACAAATTCAATATAGATCACTAGAACAGTGTGTAAATTACAAGCAAGCCAAATATTACATATACACAAGTCAAAGGTCTATGTGAATTTCACATAAACATCATAGTATTGTTACTTAGAGCTGATATTTGGGATATATTAAGAAGATAATGAAGCAAAAGGGGTCAGTGGCAAAGAAAAGTGAGGGAAAACACTTTATCAACATACATTATGTAGCTGAGGAATACATACCGTAACGTGAGGAGAAGGCGCTCCTCTGCAGAGATAGATTTGCGCATCCTTGTGTCCTGGTAGGTGATCCCTGGGTGCACTATCTCCAACAAAACATCAAAGGTGGCAATGCTCATCTGACAATATAGGAAAACCTTGTCGGGATGTGTCCGAAGAGATGCATAAAGGCAGGGAAAATTGCCTTTAGTGAGGCGTTGCCTCAAATGCAGATGCACCCATTCTTCTCCTCCTCCGAGGATCAACTATCGCTGGGTATGGCTGGCCAATGCAGCAGGACAAAACCCAGTTGTACAGAACTCGGTCAATTGGGGTGAACTTAAGTGTTTCAGACATTTTGGCAAACAACCAGCAGTACTCCAACAGAAGCACAGCACCAAAATGGCCAGATTGGGGGCTGCCACCTGATGCAGAGGCAATAAATGGGGTTGCTGATGATGGTTTAAATGATTTTTAGGCCTCAAAACCGTTATATGTCCATTTTGCAAGGTCGCGAGAAAAAAACGCAATACGGATGCCATACGGATTACCGTATTTTCCGGCGTATAAGACGACTGGGCGTATAAGACGACCCCCCAACTTTTACAGTCAAAATATGAATTTGTCTTAAAAGTGTGGGGGGGTCTTCTTATACGCCGGGTGTCATCTTATACGCCGGGTACGGAACATATGGTGGGGGGAGTGGGCTTTTCAGAGGTGTTTACCTAGGGTCTAGGCGCTGGGCTACGGTGGCGGCTCCTTTTGTGCAGCCTGGGGGGCTCTGTGCTGGGGGACGGCGTCAGAGGCTCCTCTCGTGCAGCCCCCAGGCTCTGTGCTGGGGGACGGCGGCGCTCCTCTCGTGCAGCCCCCAGGCTCTGTGCTGGGGGACAGCGGCGGTGATTCTTTTCTCAATCCCCGGAGGCCCCGGCAGCTTCATTGATGCGATGCGGTGGCCTCCGGGAAAATGGCCGCTGAGGGCGGCGCATGCTCAGTTTCAGATCTCGTCTCCCGAGATCTTGAGACGAGATCTGAAGCTGAGCATGCAGCAGCCATTTTCCCAGAGGCCATCGCATCGCATCGCAGCAATGGAGCTGCCGGGGCCTCCGGGGATTGAGAAAAGAATCACCGCCGCCGTCCCCCAGCACAGAGCCTGCGGGGGTTGCACAAGAGGAGCCGCCGCCGCCCCCCAGCACAGAGCCTGCGGGGGCTGCACAAGAGGAGCCGCCGCCGCCGTCCCCAGCACAGAGCCTGGGGGGGGCTGCACAAGAGGAGCCGCCGACGTCCCCCAGCGCCTAGACCCTAGGTAAACACCTCTGAAACGCCGTACCCGGCGTATAAGACGACCCCCGACTTTGAAGACGATTTTCAGGGGTTAAAAAGTCGTCTTATACGCCGGAAAATACGGTACATATGGATGCTTATATGCGCAAAATATGCAGCTACACCTTGACAACGGATGAAAAACGGATCACTGTTCAGGGAACTTTTCTGCGTATTACGTCCGTACAATACTGTCCGTATTTTTATATGTTGGGTCTGACGCCGGCCTTAGGACTGTTTGTTTATCTGGATTTGAGTAGTTTACGATGGTAAATCACACACTAACTAATAAATCCCCAATTGTGACCCTATCTCGGCAGCAGCTCTCCCTACATTATCTAAATCCAGAGCTGAATGCGCCGAGCAGGGCAGCATCCGGTCTCTTATACCCCTGATGATGCTGTGCGGCCAGCCAATCACTGCTCACCACAAGAAAGATGGCTACAACGTTTCATTGCCTGGCAGACAATCCCTGCATCGTGATTGGGCCTGTAAAGTCCACCAAAAAACTGGGTAGAGACCCGAGTTCCCGCCGCTGAGTACACCGAGTACCGTGATACTCATGAGAGTAACGAGTAGTGACGAGCAAGTTCGCTCATTACTAGGTAATACCTATGGAGCTTCCCAGGCTATTAATATCAGCTCACAACTGTATACTTAGCCTTTACTGGCTATTAAAATGGGGGACCCTAAAAAAAAATGACATAGGTTCCCCCTATTATTAATAACCAGCAAAGGCTATGCAAACAGACGCAGGCTGATATTAACAGCCTAGGAAGGGGCCATGAATACTAGCCCACCAAGGCTAAAAACATCAACTCTCAGTTGCCTCAGTAAAGGCATATCTCTAAGAGCACCTTGAACCCCCATAGAAGTTTATAATGTTAAGCCGCGAAAATAGAAAAAAAAAATCACATTTTTCCCACAAAAACCTTTTTTAGCTACAAATTTTGTATTTTCACAAGGGCAAAAGAAGAAAATTGACCCCAAAGTTTGTTGTGCAAGTTCACCGATACCCAATATGTGGTCGAAAACCACTTCTGAGGCACAGTGCAAAGCTCAGAAGGAAAGTAGCGCCATATCACAGTGCAGCTTTTGCTGCAGTTGTTTGAAGGTGCCATGTTACATTGACAGTGACCCTGAGGTGCCAAACAGCAGAACCCCCATAAGTGACCCCATTTTACAAACTAAACCTCTCAATTTATTCATCTAGGGGTGCAGTGATTATATTGACACCACATGTGCGTCACAAATGCATATACCATTGGGCAGTGAAGAAAAAATAATTTACATTTTTACCACTAAGATTGTGTGTTAGCCTCAAGTTTTACACTTTCACACTGGGAAATGGGTAAAATGGCATGAAAATTTGTCCCACAATTTCTGCTGAATGTAGAAATACCACATATGTGGCTGTACAGTACTACTTTGCCATATCGAGTGACTTGCGAGCAACGGAGCGCTATTTGCCTCTTGGAGGGCAGATTTTCCTAGACTAGTTTGTGGATTTCATGTAAAGAGCCCCTAAGTTCTAGAAAAGCAGAATCCCCCCTCAAATGACCCCATTTTGGAAATTATAACCATTTGGAAATTTATCTACAGATGTAGTGACAATTTTGACTCCATGAGTGTTTTCCATAAACAAGCAGCAATGGATTTTGCTGAGTGAAAATTGCAAACTGTCATTGTAGTGACCAGTACATTATGCCCAGCTCATGCTAGAGACACGCACCTGTAAATTAGGTGGGCTTTCATCACTACAGAAATGTCAAACATGTGAGCACTGTTTTTTAGGCAAACTGGGGCTCAGAATCGAGGGGTGCATTTGGATTTGGGAGTGGGAGCCGATAATTTGCTGAATTTCTTTGGGCGAGTGAGGAGCCATTTCACTTTTCCAGAACTGTTGTGCTAAAAGTAGTGTGGAAGCCCCCTATATTTCCATTAACATATGACAGATCTGAGTGGGGACTTGCTTTTTTGTGGATTGAGTGGAAGCTTTTATTGGGAACATTTTGCATAACATTTGGGATCACAATTATCTGGAGCTCAAAGCTGACCACTTACTTTGGGGTTTCCATCTATATCTCTGAGTGACGAGATTCAGATTGGCTCCTTCCCAGATTATTAGCATCAGCCTTCAGCCGTCGGCTTTCCCTCTGCTGGCTATTAACATTATACAGGAGCCCACACAATTTAAAAAAAAATGAAGAAAAAAAAAATAATAGTTGCTGTTTGGTTACAGCCAGTGTAGATTCAATCTGTTAATGCTCCTACATAGGCTGTTTACAATGTGTGTGTTTGTGGTTGTGGTTGTGGGTGTGTGTTTGCTAAGGCCTCTTTTACACATCAGTTTTTTGCCATCAGGCACGATCCTGCATGTTTTTTAAAAAAACAAATCCGTTTTTTTCTCATTGACATGCATCAGTGCCGGATCGCGCCACATGTCATTGCGTTTAGTCCGTTTTCCGCCGGATCCGTCATAGATTTTAATTCCGGCGGCCGGACAGGACGCATCATGTAAGGTTTTTTTTTTGTGCCGGAAACGCCTGACAGCGCCTGAAGAGGTGCATCAGGCGGCCGGAAACAATAGAAGTGTATGGTACCGGATCAGTCTTTTGTGCAATCCGGCAAAAGACTGATCCGGATTCTTGAAATCAAGGACTACTACTACTACATTTTCTGGGCAAAAAAGTTCAGGACAGATCCAGCTAAAAAACGGATCCGGCACATCAGTTTTTTACACTCTAAGCCGGATCCGTCTTTTAAACAATTCGCCGGATTGTGCCTGATTGCAAAGAACTGATGTGTGAAAGAGGCCTTACCGACTTAGTAATGAGGGTGTCTGTAGGGCTTGGTGTTCAATGACAGCTGGTGACATCAAGCCCTAATCCCATTACCATGGTGCCATTGCATCAGAATGAAAAAGGTGATGTTGAACCAAGAAATTACATCACAAAACTTTTTTTTTAAATATCTTTAGCTCAAAAAACTTAAAAAACCTTCTTTGCTGTACAAAAACACATGCAAAAAACATACAAAAGCACGGCAAAAAAGCACCCAATAACCTGGCAAAATGCGCATTTTTGAATTTGAAGTTTTGCTGCCAAGAGATGCAAAAACCTTGCAGACATTTCTGCAAGCAAATACTCAATGTGCACGCATGCCCTAATACTTGCAAAAAGGGGTTTTACTAGGTACTAACCATGCAGGTGCCCAAACTTTTACATGGGTCTATTTTCCATTTTGTAATTTTTAAAATGTAAAGTATGAAAATAGTATGAAAATATATATTTTTTTGCTTAATCCCTTAACGACCAAGCCATTTTGTAGGTTAAAGACCAGGCCAATTTTTACAATTCTGACCACTGTCAATTTATGTGCTTATAACTCTGGAACGCTTCAACGGATCTTGGCGATTCTGAGACTGTTTTTGTACTTCATGATAGTGGTAAAATTTCTTCAATATAACTTGCGTTTATTTATGAAAAAAATGGAAATATGGCAAAAATTTTGAAAATTTTGCAATTTTCAAATTTTAATTTTTATGCCATTAAATCAGAGAGATATGTCACAAAAAATAGTTAATAAATAACATTTACTACATGTCTACTTTACATCAGCACAATTTTAAAACCAAAATTTTTTTTTGTTAGGAAGTTATAAGTGTTAAAAGTTGACCAGCAATTTCTCATTTTTCCAACAAAATTAACAAAACCATTTTTTTTAGGGACCACCTCACATTTGAAGTGAATTTGAGGGGTCAATATGACAGAAAATACCCAAAAGTGACACCATTCTAAAAACTGCAACCCTCAAGGAGTTCAAAGCCACATTCAAGAAGTTTATTA
The DNA here is from genome assembly GCA_033576555.1 of Oophaga sylvatica. Taxonomy (NCBI): domain Eukaryota; kingdom Metazoa; phylum Chordata; class Amphibia; order Anura; family Dendrobatidae; genus Oophaga; species Oophaga sylvatica. The sequence continues at coordinate 70,586,571 of JARQOD010000005.1, forward strand.
ACCCTTTAGGTACTTCACAAGAATTTAAGCAATGTGGAAGGAAAAAATGAACATTTAACTTTTTTTCCCAAAATTTTTCTTTCGACACAATTTTTTAAATTTTGTCAAGGGTATCAGTAGAAAATGAACCACAATATTTGTTGTACAATTTCTCCTGAGTGCACCAATACCCCATGTGTGGGGGAAAACCAATCTTTAGGTGCACGGCAGTGCTCAGAAGGGAAGGAGCATCATTTGAGATTTTGAATGTCAAATTGGCTGGAATCGAGAGCGGACACAATCTCGCGTTTGGAGAGTCCTTGATGTACCTAAACAGTGGAAACCGCCCATAAGTGACCCCATTTTGGAAACTAGACCCCCCAAGGAACTTATCTAGATCTGTGGTGAGCTCTTTGAACCCCCAAGGGCTTCACAGAAGGTTATAACGTAGAGTCGTAAAATTTAAAAATCATATTTTTTCCACAAAAATGATCTTTTCACCCCCAATTTTTATTTTTTAAAGGATAAAAGGATCCCAAAAGTTATTGTGCAATTTGTCCTGAGTACGCTGATACCCCATATGTGGGGGTAAACCACTATTTTGGCACATGGCAGAGCTCGGAAGGGATGCAGTGCCATTTGACTTTTTTGGCTGGAATTGAGATTGGATGCCATGTCGCATTTGGAGAGTCCCTGATGTGCCTAAACAGTGGAAACCCCCCACAAGTGACCCCATTTTGGAATCTAGACCCCCTATGGAACTTATCTAAATGTGTTGTGAGAGCTTTGAATCCCCAAAGGCTTCACAGAAGGTTATAACGTAGAGCCGTAAAATTAAAAAATCATATTTTTCCACAAAAATGATCTTTTCATCCCAATTTTTATTTTCCAAAGGATAAAAGGACCCCAAAAGTTTTGTGCAATTTGTCCTGAGTATGCTGATACCCGATATGTGTGGGTAAACCACTATTTGGGTGCATGGCAGAGCTCGGAAGGGAAGCAGCGCCATTTGACTTTTTTGGCTGGAATTGAGATTGGACGCCATGTCGCATTTGGAGAGTCCCTGTGTGCCTAAACAGTGGAAACCCCCCACAAGTGACCCCATTTTGGAAACTAGACCCCCAAGGAACTTATCTAACTGTGTTGTGAGAGCTTTTAACCCCAAGGGCTTCACAGAAGGTTATAACGTAGAGCCATAAAATTAAAAAATCATATCTTTTCCACAAAAATGCATTGTACCTATAGTGAAGGCTGCTGTGACCATGATCACAGCAGCTTTCCATAGCTAGATGACCCGGAGGTTGTCATGACAACCTCCGGGTCATCAAGGCAGAGATCGGGCCCTGAAAATACATTGCAGGGTGCCGATCTGAGGCAGAGGGAGCTCCCGACCCTCTGCCTCCCCCAACCTGAGCGCTGCGATCACGCTCGATCACAGCAGTCAGGGGGCTAACAGCCAGGGGCGGTGGGGGCCCCACTCCTGGCTGTCAGTGCAGGAAGCTCGGCCACTGCAGCGCTGAGCTCCTGCACTGATCGGGCAGAAGAGGCTGAAATTTCCTCCTCTTCTGCCTGATCGCTGCTGTGTTTGGTCAGTCAGATTGACTGACCAATCACAGTGCTGTAGGTGCAGGGACCGACGGCAAAGGTCCCCGCACCGCTTGCCGTGCCTGTCAGCTGTCTGTGACAGCTGTCGGCACTGAACTACCACTGCGTGTTTAAAAGGCATGAAGTGCACAGTCCGTCAAGGTGCCAAAACTGACACCTTGCCATGACGGACTGTGCACGTCATTGGACATTAAGGGGTTAAAATACAAAAGGAAATGTGTTATCTTTAACTTTAGCCCTTTTAAAGATCATTTCATCTTCAACTTGCTTAACTGTTCACAATAACAGTAATTTTGACCAGGGGTGCCCAAACTTTTACATACTACTTTAGCTTGGTGTCACCTGTAAAAATAGAAACCACGCCAATAATCCCATTTTCTATATAATTATTAAATTAGTTGAATAATTGCCGACCCTCAGATCAGCAGACCAATTAATCGAAGAGCTTTCAGAGTAGCAGCCATTCACAACAACTCTTTGTGTGAGTCAATGAGTCAGTTTTTAACAAATTCTGTCCTTAATACTACTGTGCTGATTATAATATGATTTTCTACCATATGCTCTTATAACCCATTATAAGCCTCTCAAAACTTTTTTTCCCACAATGGATGTTTGGCTGTAAGTACCCGGGAAATACCTAAACTAGTGATGAGCGAGCATACTCGGTAATGCTCGGTACTCGCCCGAGCTTCGCTGTACTTGCAGTGCTCAGCAAGCGTCGAGCATTTCCAGGATTGTTCGGCGTGAGTTCGGGTCCACGCCATGCATATTTGGCGCTCTTTAGAGTGTAAATCAACATGCAGGGATTATGTGCCACGCACTGTAATGCCGCAGTCATGTTGGTTGTTGCATTACAGTGATTGGCTGGCCACACAGCATCATAAGGTCTATATCAGATCTGACGCCGCCCTGCTCATCACATTCAGCTCTGGAATCAGCTAGTGTAGAGAGAGTTGCTGCCGAGATAGGCTCAGATTTGGGGGTTTCAAATATAGTGTGGGTATACTATAATTGAATAAAGAAATCCAGCTAAATCAACAGTATTTCTAAGGACTAATTGCGGGGTATATAGAATGCAGTGCTAGGTAGGCAGGGAGTGTATGTGGGTATATAGATATCAGTAGCAGGCAGGCATTGTATGTGGCATATTTCATTGCATACATCAACAGGGTCCATTCCATTACTGTCTGCCGCTGCTGCTGCCTATTACATATATTGACCGTATATACATAGCCCCAGGTATCATCGGCCAGGAATAATTTTTTTTGCATCTTAATCCTGATTATTTAATTGAATTTAATTAATCTAGAGCACACTTTTTATTTCATTTGCTTTTCGGGACTGCAGAACACAGCCAGATCCTTTTCATAGTACAGCGTGAAAATCCAGCTATTTTAGATGAGTTTGTCCATCGCAGCAATCATATCTGAGTGCGCATAAAATTCTGCCGTTTTTGTGGTACTGTAAAATTTTTTGGGAGTGTCTTATACATTTTCTAGACATCATAGAACCATAGAATCATAGAATGGAAGAGTTGGAAGGGACCTCCTGGGCATTCAGGTCCCACACCCTGCTCAAAGCAGGATTCTCTAAATCATCCCAGACAGATGTCTGTCCAGCCTCTGTTTGAAAACTTCTATTGAAGGAGAACTCACCACCTCTCGTGGCAGCCTGTTCCACTCACTGATCACCCTAACTGTCAAAAAGTTTTTTCTAATATCTAATCTGTGTCTCCTCCCATTCAGTTTCATCCCATTGCTTCTAGTCTTTCCTTGTGCAAATGAGACTAAAGATGATCCTTCTACAATGTGACAGCCCTTGAGATATTTGTTTCCAGCTACTAAGTCTCCTCTCAGTCTTCTTTTTTGCAAGCTAAACATTCCCAAATCCTACAACCGGTTCCACATAGGACATGGTTTGCAGACCGGTCACCATTCTAGTCGCTCTTCTCTGAACTTGCTCCAGTTTGTTGATGTCTTTTTTAAAATGTGGTGCCCAAAACTGGACACAGTATTCCAGATGAGGTTTGACCAAAGAGAAGTAGAGGGCAATAATGACCTCACGTGATCTAGACTGTATGCTTCTGTTGATACATCCTACTAGAATTGTATTTGCCTTTTTTGCTGCTGCATCACACTGTTGACTCATGTTCAGTCTGTGATCTATTAGTATATTACTTAGACCTATTCCTCCCATTTTGTATACGCTTTTTCATTTTTATTGCCCAGATGTAGTACTTTGCACTTTTCCCTGTTAAAAACCATTCTGTTAGTTGCTGCCCACTGCTCCAGTTTATTTATATCTATTTGAATTTCTCTCTCTCTTCTCCAGTATTAGCTATCCCTCCTAGCTTTGTGTCATCAGCAAATTTAATCAGCTTACCCTCAATTCCTTCATCTAAATCATTGATAAAGATGTTGAACAATACAGGGCCAAGGACAGAGCCCTGTGGTACCCTGTTATGTTACGGTAGCTGAGGAGTGCAGGTAAAAAAGGAAATACACCAGAGCAGTTGGAATCTATGAGATTGCAGTACCCTGACTAACCACCGCAACTAGAGGCAGCCGTGGAGCGTTCCTACGATGGTCCTAGACGCCTCGTCACAGCCTGAGAAACTAACTACACCTAAAGATAGAAATAGGAAAGCTATCTGCCCCGGAGCAGAACCCCAAAGATAATAGAAAGCCCCCAAACATGTAATGGCGGTTAGACAAGAGGAAATACTGACACAGAAAGAAAATAGTATGAGCAAACGCTGGGGCCCAAACTATCTAAATAGAAAAGGACAGGAAGGGTACTTACTGCAATCCAGAAAACCCTGAAAAACACCAACTCTACTAATTTCAAAATCACCTGAGATCACACGACCTCTACCACCTAAATTAGTTCTCTGGTGTAACAAAAACAGCAGCCACTGAAAAAACTGCAAAAAGCAAAAGTACAAAACACAGTGGCTGGACTAAACTGAGAGGGCAAAAGCCCCCGGAGGGGACCCAGAAGGCCCCCACAGAAGTGCAGGACAAAATGCAAAAATATAGCAAAAACAAAAATAAGAAATTGTCTTATCTGATAGCAGGAGATGCAGACACGACACAGCAGGCTACAAGGGAAACTGGAAAGAAGGATTCAGACCAGAACAATTGATCACCGGCAACCCTGATGGGAAAATGATTCCCTTAAATAAGACCAATCAGTAACACCTGATTCCCAATCCTCACTAGTACCGCTTGTAACCACCAGAGGGAGCCTCTGCTCAGAACTCATCTCAAACCCATTCACAACAGTACCCCCCCCTTGAGGAGGGGTCACCGAACCCTCATTTGAGCAACCAGGTCGGTCAGGATGAGTTCTATGATACGCACGGATAAGTCTCCTAGCATGGATGTCCGAAGCAAACACCCAAGAATTATCTTCCTGACCATAACCTCTCCATTTAACCAAATACTGGAGTCTTCGTCTAGAAAAACGAGAATCCAATATTTTCTCAACCACATACTCCAGATTGCCCTCAACCAAAACAGGGTCAGGAGGCACAGCAGCAGGAACCACTGGCTCAACAAACCTCTTCAACAAGGACTTGTGGAACACGTTATGGATCTTAAATGTCCCTGGAAGAAGCAAACGAAAAGAAACAGGATTAATAATCTCCATGATCTTATAAGGTCCAATGAACCTAGGCTTAAATTTAGGAGATGCTACTCTCATAGGAATATTCTTTGAGGACAACCAGACCAAGTCCCCCACTTTAAACCGAGGACCATCAGTCCTATGCCGGTTAGCAAACCGCTGGGCCTTCTCCTGAGAGAGGGACAACCTCTCCACTACCTGGTCCCAAATCTGCTGCATACGCTCAACAACAGAGTCAACACCTGGACAGACAGAAGCCTCCGTCTGTCCTGAAGAAAATCGAGGGTGAAACCCAGAATTACAGAAAAACGGAGACATCAAAGTGGCAGAGCTAGCCCTATTATTAAGAGCAAACTCAGCCAAAGGCAAAAAAGAGACCCAGTCATCCTGATCAGCAGACACAAAGCATCTTAGATAAGTCTCCAATGTCTGGTTTGTTCTCTCAGTTTGACCATTGGTCTGAGGATGAAATGCCGAGGAGAAAGACAATTGAACACCCAGTTTAGAACAAAAAGTCCTCCAAAATCTGGAAACAAACTGGACTCCTCTGTCAGACACAATGTTCTCAGGAATGCCGTGTAAACGAACCACGTGCTGAAGGAACAACGGCACCAATTCAGAGGAGGAAGGCAACTTAGGTAATGGCACAAGATGTATCATTTTGGAAAACCTATCACAAATTACCCAGATGGTGGTCATTCTCTGAGAAACAGGAAGATCGGAAATGAAATCCATAGAGATATGGGTCCATGGTCTCTTGGGCACAGGCAATGGCATCAACAAACCACTAGAGCGAGAGCAAGGCTTGGAGCGAGAGCAAGTCCCGCAGGACTGCACAAATTCCCTGACATCGCGAGACAAGGTAGGCCACCAAAAGGACCGACTAACCAAGTCTCTGGTACCAAAAATTCCGGGATGCCCAGCCAATGCGGAACAATGAATCTCAGACATCACACTCTTTTTCCATTGGTCCGGGACAAACAATTTTCCAACAGGGCAGCGCTCGGGCCTATCCTCCTGACACCCCTCCAGAGCAAGTCTCAAATTAGGCGAGATGGCGGAAAGAACTACACCCTCCTTCAAAATAACAGAGGGATCAGATAGCTCAGGAGAGTCCGCAAGGAAACTCCTCGAGAGGGCATCCGCCTTAACATTCTTAGTGCCAGGAAGAAAGGAAACCACAAAATTAAAACGTGTGAAAAACAAGGCCCACCTGGCCTGTCTAGGATTGAGTCGCTTGGCAGATTCCAGATAGACCAGATTCTTATGGTCCGTAAGGACCACCACCTGATGTTTGGCTCCCTCCAGCCAATGTCTCCACTCTTCAAAAGCCCACTTCATGGCCAATAACTCCCGATTACCCACGTCATAATTACGTTCAGTAGGAGAAAATTTTCGAGAGAAAAAGGCACAAGGGTTACTTTTAGAGGTCTCTGGATCTTTTTGGGACAAAACGGCACCTGCCCCAATTTCAGAGGCATCAACCTCCACCTGAAATGGCAGAGAAACATCAGGCTGCCGTAGAACAGGAGCAGAAGTGAATCTCTGCTTAAGTTCCTGAAACGCAGAGACTGCCTCAGGAGGCCAATTCACCACATCAGAACCCTTTCTGGTCAAATCAGTTAATGGTTTAACAATAACAGAGAAATTACCAATAAATTTACGATAAAAATTGGCAAAACCCAAAAATCTCTGAAGAGCCTTTAATGAAGTAGGTTGGACCCAATCACAGATGGCCTGAACCTTGACCGGGTCCATTTCAATAACAGATGGGGACAAAATGAATCCCAGAAATGAGATCTTCTGTACGCCAAAAAGACACTTTGATCCCTTCACATACAGAGCATTCTCTCTCAAAATCTGGAATACAGTTCGAACATGTTTCACATGAGAGTCCCAGTCATTAGAAAAAATCAAGATATCATCCAAATAAACAATCAGAAACTTGTCCACAAAATCCCTGAAAATGTCATTCATGAAGGACTGGAAGACGGAAGGAGCATTAGTGAGCCCAAAGGGCATCACAAGGTACTCAAAATGCCCTTCAGGGTGTTAAATGCCGTCTTCCATTCATCCCAGTGCTTAATGCGAATAAGGTTATACGCCCCCCTGAGGTCAAGCTTGGTAAACCAAGTAGCGTTTTTCACCCTGGAAAACAGGTCAGAAATCAAGGGTAACGGGTATTGATATTTCACAGTAATATTGTTCAAGAGACGATAATCAATACACGGCCTTAATGAACCATCTTTTTTGGCCACAAAGAAAAAACCGGCACCTAAGGGTGAAGAGGATGGTCTGATATGACCCTTCTCCAATGATTCCTTGATATAAGACCGCATAGCGTCATGTTCAGGTACAGACAAGTTAAAAAGGCGACCCTTAGGGAATTTACTACCTGGCACTAATTCAATAGCGCAGTCATAGCTCCTATGGGGAGGTAAGGATGCAGATTTACTTTCGCTAAACACATCAGAAAAATCAAACAAAAAGTCAGGAACATCCTCAGCCTGGGGGAGGCAGAAAAAACAGGAGTGTTGGTATTAACACATTGGCAGCCCCAACTGGTTACAGACACAGATTTCCAATCCAAAACAGGATTATGAGACTGTAACCAAGGGAAACCCAGCACGATAATGTCATGCAGATTATATAGAACCAAAAATTTGCAGCACTCCTGGTGATCAGGTTCAACCCTCATTATCACCTGAGTAGAAAACTGGGGTTTATTCTCAGCCAAAGGGGTAGAATCGATCCCCAGTAGGGGAATAGACTTCTGTAGGGGTATCAAGGGAAATCCACAACGTTTAGCAAAATCATAATCCATCAGGTTAATAGCTGCTCCAGAATCAACGAAAGCCTGAGCAGAAAATGAGGACAGAGAGCATATCAGAGTGACAGTTAATAAAAACTTAGTCTGAACACTACCCAAGACAACTGAGCGTGCAAAACGTCTTCCCCGCTTAGGGCAGACTGAAATAGCATGAGAGGCATCACCACAGTAGAAACATAACCCATTGCGCTTTCGAAACTCATGACGCTGTGCCCCAGACACCACTCCATCACACTGCATGGGCTCAGCAGCTGGCTCACAAGGCAACACCACTCCACGCATACTTCTCCGCTCACGCAAACGTCTGTCAATTTGAATCGCTAATGACATAGAATCATTGAGACCAGAGGGGACAGGGAATCCCACCATAACATTCTTTACATTATCCGACAGACCCTTCCGGAAAAGGGCCGCCAAAGCGTCGTCATTCCATTTGGTCAGGACTGCCCACCTACGGAATCTCTGACAGTATAACTCAGCGTCATCAAGCCCCTGATTTAATGCCAACAAGGCTTTTTCAGCTTGATCAGTGACATTAGGCTCATCGTACAATAACCCCAAAGCCTGAAAAAATGCATCAACATCACTCAAAACAGGATCCCCAGGTGTGAGGGAAAAAGCCCAATCCTGAGGATCGCCGCGCAGGAGAGAGATGACAATTTGAACCTGCTGCGCTGCGTTTCCTGAGGACTTAGATTTTAAGGCAAGAAACAATTTACAATTATTTTTGAAATTCTGAAACTTAGCTCGATCCCCTGAAAACAAATCTGGCATGGGGATCCTAGGTTCCACAACAGGCAACCTAGCAAGATATGCAGCAATACTCTGAACCTCAGTGGCAAGCTGATCCACACGGCCAGACAACTGTGCAAACTCCATTGGGAGAAAAGATCCTCCCCAGCACCCACAGATACAGAGGGAAAAAAAAAAAAAAAAAAATGCAACAAACAGAAAAATATCTCTGACAACTTTTCTTCCTTCAAAATATTTTTTCCCTTCTGTGAGTACCATACAATTTTTAGGGCCGGTGATACTGTTATGTTACGGTAGCTGAGGAGTGCAGGTAAAAAAGGAAATACACCAGAGCAGTTGGAATCTATGAGATTGCAGTACCCTGACTAACCACCGCAACTAGAGGCAGCCGTGGAGCGTTCCTACGATGGTCCTAGACGCCTCGTCACAGCCTGAGAAACTAACTACACCTAAAGATAGAAATAGGAAAGCTATCTGCCCCGGAGCAGAACCCCAAAGATAATAGAAAGCCCCCAAACATGTAATGGCGGTTAGACAAGAGGAAATACTGACACAGAAAGAAAATAGTATGAGCAAACGCTGGGGCCCAAACTATCTAAATAGAAAAGGACAGGAAGGGTACTTACTGCAATCCAGAAAACCCTGAAAAACACCAACTCTACTAATTTCAAAATCACCTGAGATCACACGACCTCTACCACCTAAATTAGTTCTCTGGTGTAACAAAAACAGCAGCCACTGAAAAAACTGCAAAAAGCAAAAGTACAAAACACAGTGGCTGGACTAAACTGAGAGGGCAAAAGCCCCCGGAGGGGACCCAGAAGGCCCCCACAGAAGTGCAGGACAAAATGCAAAAATATAGCAAAAACACAAAATAAGAAATTGTCTTATCTGATAGCAGGAGATGCAGACACGACACAGCAGGCTACAAGGGAAACTGGAAAGAAGGATTCAGACCAGAACAATTGATCACCGGCAACCCTGATGGGAAAATGATTCCCTTAAATAAGACCAATCAGTAACACCTGATTCCCAATCCTCACTAGTACC
>JARQOD010000005.1:70596514-70614541 GCA_033576555.1 Oophaga sylvatica
GGGTCACGGCAAAAAAGCTCGGGCTTCCCATAGGCTTACATTGAGCTCGTTGTTCTGTCCGGATACCCGAGTATTCCAATTTGCTTGACTCAAGCAACGAGCACCCAAGCATTTTAGTGCTCGCTCATCACTACTCATTCATGCTGAGAAATATATATATACAGTATATTATATATACTCATATATATACATACGCACACATACACAGTTATGTCCAAAACCATTTGGACAGTGACTAAATCTTCGTGATTTGGGCTCTGCATGCCACTATATTTGATTTAAAATGTTTAAAATGAAACAATTGAGATGCAATTGAAGTGGAGACTTTCAGGTTTAATTAAAGTTGTTGAATGAAAATATCCTGTGAACCGTTTAGGATTTGCAACCATCTTTCTACAAAATCTCCTCATTTCAGGGGCTCAAAAGTAATTGGACAAATTAACTTTACAATAATTAAAATGTTCATCTTTAATAAGTTGTGGAGAATCCTTTGCAGCCAATGACTTCCTGAATTCTGAAAGCCATGGACATCACCCAATGCTGGGTCTCCTCCTTTGTGATACTTTTACAGGCCTTTACTGAAGCTGACTTCAGCTGTAGCTTATTTGTGGATCTCTCTGCCTTAACGTATTTACCGCTGACGTCATTATTGCCCCCCAATCAGCGACTATCTGCTAAAGACATTAGTAAGACACTAAGAGAAAATCCCAAGGAAGCCAAAATTGTTCATATATTACCATATAATTTTGATTCATTGGGGTACATATATATCAGTAGTCAGCGCTGAAAGAATAAACTCAGCTACTGATATATAAGTGGGCAGCGATCAATGTGTTATGTTTTGTCTTAAGTGTGCAAAATGCATTCTCGATCGGAGTGAGATCTGGTGAATAAGATAGTAACATAGTAGCATAGTAACATAGTATTTAAGGTTGAATGAAGACTTTAAGTCCATCTAGTTCAACCCATAGCTACAAAGATGTCCAAAAGCATATTACTGCAAATATAAAGGGACCTTCACCATGGAAAGGGCTCCAAAATTGCATGAAAATATAGGGGTGTGTAAACACAATCTCTCAAAAGATGGATACAAAGTATCCAAACACACCACTCACAAGGAAAGTATATAGAAAAGTAACAAACTTTATTAGAAATATAATTAATAAAAAATATCAAAGTTATAATTGGCAAATAACAGGATACAATCAAGAGGAAAGGAATACAGACTCAAGTATAGTGCACATAATAGAATAAAGGGAAATAAATAAAAGACTCAGGGTTTATGTAACATCAAATCAAGTCCTAACACATCAACCTGCATGCATTGAGGTGTGACCATAAATGATTAAATAATATAAAGTGCACATGCATAGACAGGTTAGTTCAAATGTCATAACCGACACATAACCATAGTACGTCTGTCCCAGTATCACAGATGTCCTAGTTCAACCCATAGCCTAACATGTTGATCCGGAGGAAGGCAAAAAAAAAACGACTCCAGATACGGCAATTAGACTATTTGCCTGGATCAACGCCCTATCAAGGAATCTAGTATACATATCCTGTAACATGTCGGGTGCTTCTGTAAAAAAAAAAGCATTTTTTTGCTATGAATTTACACCTTTAATTAACCCCTACATTTGTCAAATTTTGCACACATACAATCATGTAATTGTTAGTGAAAACCATATATCAAACTACATGAAAAGACATGGTTAACTCTATGTAAACCATGTGTCATTTCATGTCGGGTTCTGTATTTTTCACAAAAGCCGGCAATTGAATTAGCGGCTATTATACTATGTAGAAGTGTATGTACTATAAATATATATATAATATATGTCACAAATTCAATGACATGTGTATATACAGTATATATATATGAGGTGTAAATTTGTTGAAAAAATGCGTGGGCTCCCGCCCTATTTTCTCAACCAGACAGACAAAGCCAGCGAGTGGGGGCAGATAATAATAGCCCAGAGAGGGACCATTATTTTTGACCCCCCTGGCTACTAACATCTGCCCCCAGACACCCCAGAAAAGGCAAATCTATAATTAGATTTGGCCTTTCTGGCACTTTGCCCGTCTATTCCCATTGCCCTGTAGTGGTGGCGAATGGGTTAATAAGGGGTAAAAGCCACCTTGCTATTGAAAGGTGAGTTTAAGCCAGGTTAATAATTGAGAGCTGTCAATTAGACAACTATCAATTATTAATCCTATTGTATGAAATAAAAATAAAACACACACACTTTAATTAAAAATCATTTTAATGAAATAAACACACCGTTTTTGACAAGATTTTATTTTACTGCCATTCCTTGCGAAGCCCTTGTTCACCTGTAATAAAAATAAAATAATAAAGCAACATTATTCTTACCTATCCGATGTTCAGTCAGGTCCCCCGATGTAATCCTTCTGAAAGGGTTAATATTTACTGCAGAGACCGCAGCTAATGCTGACAGTCTCACAAACCCCCGACTCAATCATCTCCTCTCCTGGCTGACAGGAGAGGAAGTGGTTAGCATAATTGATTGCTTCCCACTTTCACTTCAGGTCAGTGCACAGACAGTGACGTCAGAGGGAATCCCGGCTGACCTGAAGTGAACTGATTAACAAAAATAGGGGATCCCCTCGAAAAAAAAATGGCGTGGGGTCCCCCCTATTTTTGTTAACCAGCCTGATAAAGCAGACTACTGAGGCCTGGTTTTTCAGGCTATTAAGGAGTCAATATCCATGGACCTTGCAAGCCTGATAATACCAGGCCACAGCAGTCTGCTTATCTTGGCTGGTTAACAAAAATAGGGGATTGCCTCTAAAAATAAAATGGCATGGAGTCCCCCTATTTTTGTTAACCAGCCAGATGAAGCAGACTGCTGAGGCCTGGTTTTTCAGGCTGGTAAGAATCCAATATCCATGAACCTTGCAAGCCTGATAATACCAGGCCACAGCAGTCTGCTTAGCTTGGCTGGTTAACAAAAATAGGGGATCCCCTCGAAAAAAAATGGCGTGGGGGTCCCCCTGTTTTTGTTAACCAGCCAAATAAAAAGCAGACTGCTGCGGCCTGGTATTAAAAGACTGTCAAGGCCCATGGATTTTGGCCCTCAACTACCTAAAAATACCAGGCTGCAGCAGCCCCACAAATGGCGCATCCAAAGATGCACCAATTGTGGCACTTTACCCGGCTCTTCCCACTTGCCCTGTAGCGGTGGCAAGCGGGGTAATAAGGGGTTAATGTCACCTTTGATTGATCGGTGACAATAAGCCCGGTTAATAATGGAGAGGCATCAATAAGACAACGATCCATTATTAATCATAGTTTGTAAATTTTTTTAAAAAATACACAGCAAGAAAAAAGTCTTTTAATGAAATAAAACACCACACAGTATTCATTAATTTTTTTTCACGCTCATCCTGCGACGCCATCGATCTCCTGTAAAAAAACAAAAATAACAAACCAACATAAATACTACCTGTCCGACGCAGTCCAAAATCACGAGTGTCCCACGACGAGTCCAGCTCTGCTACATCTGGATGACAGGCTGAGCCTGACATCCACATAGAGCAGAGCTGCTTACCACTGCTGCTTCCCCCGGCGGTGACGTCATCCGGACTGGTTTACGGCCGAGAGTACAGCTGGCCAAGATTACCCAGTACCCGGCAGTCACTGCAGTTATCGCGAGATGCTGCACGTGACCGCCAGGGAGAGGGTAATCGCTGGCCTGGATGGACGGATGGACGTGACCGCCGGGGATCTTCTGCCAGGTAAGTGTTGCTGACACCTGACAGACCCGACCGACACTGACAGTTTCGGGAAGTTCCTGTGTCAAGTACTTCGTTCTGTGACACAGGAACTCCCCATAGACTTTGTCGGAAAACTCAGATTCCGGTATCAGATATGACAAAATTATCAGATCTCAGAATCGGAATTCCGATACAGCGAATATAGGCAGATACCCGATATTTGCAGTATCGGAATGCTCAACACTAATCATCGGCCATTCCAAGTCTTCTCCATGCTTTCTTATTCCAATCATTCTGAAACAGTTTGTTCTTATTTTCATCTTTCCAAAGAATGCTTTTACAGAATGCTTTTTTTGGTGAAGATTAATCTGGCCCTTCTATTTTTCAGGCTAATTAGTGGTTTGCATCTTGTGGTGATCCCTCTGTATTTCCTCTCATGAAGTTTTCTTTTTAAGCCTTCTCTCTTTTCTGAATCACTACTGTACCAGCCTGTGCAGCCCATGCTATTTGATTATGCTGCTAACCTTCCTGCTTAACAGTCAAGTTGGAGGGAAGGGAGTTCTGCAGATTACGCTAAGAATATTTTTTTCAGTCTTTATCTTTGTAATTCCAGATTTACAGTTTCAATCTTTTTCTCCAATTTACTTTGTCACAGTCATTTTTATATCACTATTAACATACATACTCCTCATTTCCTACTTGGCCTGCCTTTTTGAAAGAGTTTAATATCAGGAACAATTACAGTCCAATCATTTGAAAAGTCTAACCAAGAATTAACACTAACTACAACTGTGGTCAGTATGGAGAGAGGGCAGCAACAGAGCTATGTATAGATAAATCTTTGGGAACTTTTTATGGAGAAAGGCCAACAGCCAACACGAGGGACTAAGTGTCGAGAAGGAGCAACATGGATGGGATAAAGATGCGGCAGCATAGGGGACCTAGTATGAAAATGAGGCAAGATGAAAGGCGCAGTATGGAGAAATGGAATCATGGGTGCTCATGTCGCGACCACGCACCACAATTGTGGGTTACCAGGGCAATGGGGTACCCAGAGCCGAGCCCATGGAAGTCTATGGGGTTGTCACAGGTAGCGGTGGCTCGGTCTGTGGCCCTGGCGGTCCGGCGTATGTTGGGGGGATATTATTTACAGGGGATTAGTATATAACAGTTCGTGACGCCACCTGTAGTTTTCTAGTCACTAAGACCAGCGCTGCTGTAGATCTCTGAGGGGATGTTATGGCAGCTAGATGACGAGTCCCCCACAGGTGGGACTGGTCCCTCAAAGTCTATGGTTATAATGATGTAGGGTGCAGTTAAATGAATCAGTCTCACACCATCCAGCGTCTTTCCATACCTTTTACTTGTCAGATGATAAGGCAGGTCCCGGGGAGCTGGTCGGGGTGAAGAATGTGCTTTGAGATAACAGCTGAACAGGTTAGAGGCCTCCTTAACTTTCAATATGATGAGTCCAACCTGCATAGAGCTAAGTTAACTCCGAATACTCCAGCTAACTCCATAGCTGTACTGCCCGGTCAGCATAGTGGTCGGAGCCTTCCAAGTGATGGAACTAGGTTCTTGCTTTTGTCGTGCACTGACTCAAAGTCCCTATTCCACCTGACCCCTGTTACGTACCGACAATAGGCTTGTTCCTGTGACCTGAAGTCCAGCGAACCTCTGGTTTTTCTTATCACCACGCCTGAAGCTGTAGCGACACTTCGGTCCCCAGTGACCGGGTAAATTGTGCAGGTAATTCTATACCTAAGGCACTTCTCTGTTTCTTTCCACTGCGCCCTTCGCCCTGTTCGCGCTTTTAACATAAGCACTCCACACTTCCTAAGGTAGTACAAGTCAATCCTTCCTTACTTCTTCCTTGGAACTTGCTGACAGATTCTCAGTATTCTCCTAGTTCAGGAACACATCAACTGAACTTCACTGTCCTTGGGACAGGCGACTGAAGTTTCTGCTGCAAACTTCCCTTTCTCCAAAAGCTGTCTCCGTCTGTCTGACTTTAGCTCTCACAGAGCTCTGACAGGAAAATGCAATCTGATCTCCTCTCCTCCCTCCGAGTCCAGACTAGACTGACTGACTGACTTCTGTCCGACGACAGGAAACTGACTACTCTGTCCGAAGACAGGAAACAGACTAAGCTCTGCTGTATGTCACTACCTTATATACCCTATGGGTGTGTCCAAGTGTGTGATGGAGTGAATGGATATCGAGCATTAAACTGTTACCTCTCCGCACATCCTCCAGGGTTTTATGTGTGCCTTACACACCAGGGCTACACATTCCCCCTTGGTAAAATACAGCACTCCCGGGCTGTGAAATACAAAAAGAAAGACATTTTGTTTTGCATTTAAACATTAACATTTAACTCATCCCATCAGGGAGGTACGAATCACTTGAACGTTACATTATGTACAGTAAGAAAATACAAGAGAAGACACATCAATACGCTTGCAATATTCTTGTGAAGGACCCGCACCAAACCTTCAACGTGGGTCCTGGGTGGGCTGCAGGACTTCTGAATGCAGACCTCACTCAGTGCCACACCATACGGGTTTTCTGTTCAGAGGTAGTTGTGGTGGTTTCATGTAAAACCAAGGTAATGCACCTTAGTGCAACTATTTACAAGATACAGTTTTTGGGCTGGCTCAGTCCTCAGCCACGCAGTTCATTATGAGGCACATTTTCAACTAATTCACATTATATCAGATTCTGTTTACTCAACTAGAGTATCCCCTATAAACTTGGTGCAAATATGCAACTACTTATCACATAAATACCATAAAGTGCAAAAACTCTCTTTTTCTGCTTACCCAGCCGGGTATTCTATTTTTAGCAAAATATGTAAACATTACATACTCATATCAAAGGTGCAAATTATTTTCACTTTCAGGAACTTATATACATATTGAATGTGGTAAACCCTGTCTGGGTCCTACCGGTCTTTATTATTTACTAATTTCAGTGACGTCTTCCACACCGGGTGCTGGAACGACGCGATGATCCTTAGATCTCATGACAAACAAGTCGTGACTTGCTATCAACGTTTGTGTCGCTACAGTCCTCGTGCGAACCACTGGGGCGCAACGGGTATCTCGTCATTACAAGATGCTGATGGCATCGCTGCTGGTGCCGCCACGTCCGATGGTATAATTTGTGATTTGAACGGGGTCGCGGGTTGCGATTTGGTGCGAGGCACTGGCAGAGCAGTATATGCCGGGGCGCTTCAAACTGCAATGGACATTCAGGGGACGATGCCAGGGCACGGCCTGGTGCAGCGGGAGCTCGGGATTGTGACGCGCTGGCAATGGTGACGTTACCTGCGTCAGGGACGGGGTCACGGACGATTGTGACATTAAGGGCATACCATCCCTTCATACCCCAGTGCCGTGTGTAGGTGACTATGTCCCCATTAACCAGGTCCCTTCCCGGATGGCCTTGTGGTAGGTGGGACTCTACGTCGCGTCGGCTCACAAATACCCCTGGGTGAAGTCCCGGTTCCCGGATAAAACCCCAGCCCTTGCGGAACTGGAATTCGGTAACGCACCCCTGACGTCGTGGTTCCCTCCGGGTACCTTTATCGCGGCGAACGGTTTCCTTGTCCGCGATGAGCTCTGCATGCTGCCGCTGTCGGTTACGCTGGGCCTCCTGTTCTTCCTCCTGTCGGCGTTGCTGTTCCTCCTGACGTTGCTGCCACGCACTTTCCCATTTTACGGCATATGCGACGTCATCAAGACGCTCCATCGCGTCCCAGTCGACCTCCGGCAGCGACGGACAGGATCCCTCCGGTGTCCCTACCGGGGAACAATCATCTGCTGCGGCCTCCTGGCCGGGCGGGCGTTCCGGAACGGCCAGGACCTCCTCAACCTCCTTCGCCTCCACCGCTCCATCGGTGGGATCAGGGTCGGTACTTTTGGGGGTAGCCTCCGGTCGTCCTTTAGCCTTTAGCAGCAGGGCCTTTGGAAGGTCGAGCCATGGAGTGAGGTCGGTGGTGTCGGTGGGAGATAACACTGCGTCCCACAGCAGCCGCTGTTTCTGGGTACGCCAATGTCTCTCGGTTTCCTTCATTTCAGCTTGTCGCCTCAACAATCTCTTTAGTTCGTTATTCTCTTCTTTGATCTCCAGCAACATCATCTGAAGGTCCCGGACTGAGGATAGGTCCGGTTCCGGTAGCAGCTTGGCTGGGGAACGGGGCCTAGGCTCCTCCGCTTCCCCGCACAACTGCTCACATCCTGCCTCCATCTCACTCCAAGTCCGTCTCTGGTACTTTTCCAGAACAGTCTAGTCTCTTCCGTGGAGGCGGGGCTTGCGTCTCCTCCTCTTCGCAGGGAAGGTGAAGAGGAGGCGGATCTCTTTTGCTGTAGGGCAGGATCGCATATTGTAATAACACTTGGAGAGGGCGGCCATTTCTTTCGCGCCACAGGGGGGTACACGCCCACGAAGGTACGCCCACCTTCTTCAGCGCCTCAGGGCGCGAATATGGCGGCAAAGATGGCGGTATTTGGCGCCAAAAGTGCAAACAGTCCTTTTTCACTGAAACATTTCACAGGCACACAGGGCTCGCAATGCTGCAAGTTTCGCATCCTGTTCGTGACGCCAAGTTTTTGTCGCGACCACGCACCACAATTGTGGGTTACCAGGGCAATGGGGTACCCAGAGCCGAGCCCATGGAAGTCTATGGGTTGTCACAGGTAGCGGTGGCTCGGTCTGTGGCCCTGGCGGTCCGGCGTATGTTGGGGGGGATATTATTTACAGGGGATTAGTATATAACAGTTCGTGACGCCACCTGTAGTTTTCTAGTCACTTAGACCAGCGCTGCTGTAGATCTCTGAGGGGATGTTATGGCAGCTAGATGACGGGTCCCCCACAGGTGGGACTGGTCCCTCAAAGTCTATGGTTATAATGATGTAGGGTGCAGTTAAATGAATCAGTCTCACACCATCCAGCGTCTTTCCATACCTTTTACTTGTCAGATGATAAGGCAGTGTCATGGGTGCATCGCCATGAAGATCGTCGCGATTGCACATTCTGACTTCTCACAGCTGAGCTGCTGTTTCTTTGTTTTTTGGTAATGAGAGAGTTAATTTTTCCTAGCTCTTTGCTAAGGCTAGGTCCAGCCTCGCCCGGCTGCTTTTGATTATGTTCTAATTAGTTTCCTTTATATTTCTGCCAGTCTGGGTGTTAGACGCCGGTGAAAGCATTCATGTAGTTTAGCAGACTGGATCGGTTCTGAGAATATTTAAGCTAAGAGCTCCTTAGTTGTTTTTACTCTTACAGCTTATAGTTTTTCTCTGAGACCTTAGGTGTTCCTACTGTGTGTGAGTGTTGTATGTAAGACTTTATTTACTTTATTTCTTGTCTTTGTTGTTTGTCTTTCTGTTCATTAACCGTTACCTGTTCTTTCCCTTTGGTGGTATTCAGGGTCCCTTCTTAGGACTAGGAATACAGTGGCAGGGATTGATAAGACGGTTACGGGCCTGGACCTCTGTACCTTTAACAGTACCTCCAGGTTGAGGGATTAGTTAGGACCCCAGTTTAGGGTCAGCTTAGACCCCGGTCACCCTCTAGCCGGAGACAGCGTATAACGGATTCCGTTTTGACCCTCTGGACATTCTGTCAGGAAAATCTATGTTATCATATATCTATGCGCATGTTATATGGTATGTTGCCCTTTTGATATAGATTACTGACATCACATATATATATCTGCTATACAGCGTGACAGGCAGGTCCCGGGAGCTGGTCGGGGTGAAGAATGTGCTTTGAGATAACAGCTGAACAGGTTAGAGGCCTCCTTAACTTTCAATATGATGAGTCCAACCTGCATAGAGCTAAGTTAACTCCGAATACTCCAGCTAACTCCATAGCTGTACTGCCCGGTCAGCATAGTGGTCGGAGCCTTCCAAGTGATGGAACTAGGTTCTTGCTTTTGTCGTGCACTGACTCAAAGTCCCTATTCCACCTGACCCCTGTTACGTACCGACAATAGGCTTGTTCCTGTGACCTGAAGTCCAGCGAACCTCTGGTTTTTCTTATCACCACGCCTGAAGCTGTAGCGACACTTCGGTCCCCAGTGACCGGGTAAATTGTGCAGGTAATTCTATACCTAAGGCACTTCTCTGTTTCTTTCCACTGCGCCCTTCGCCCTGTTCGCGCTTTTAACATAAGCACTCCACACTTCCTAAGGTAGTACAAGTCAATCCTTCCTTACTTCTTCCTTGGAACTTGCTGACAGATTCTCAGTATTCTCCTAGTTCAGGAACACATCAACTGAACTTCACTGTCCTTGGGACAGGCGACTGAAGTTTCTGCTG
This sequence comes from Oophaga sylvatica, assembly GCA_033576555.1. Lineage (NCBI taxonomy): Eukaryota > Metazoa > Chordata > Amphibia > Anura > Dendrobatidae > Oophaga > Oophaga sylvatica. The sequence goes on from JARQOD010000005.1 coordinate 70,606,579, forward strand.
CAAACTTCCCTTTCTCCAAAAGCTGTCTCCGTCTGTCTGACTTTAGCTCTCACAGAGCTCTGACAGGAAAATGCAATCTGATCTCCTCTCCTCCCTCCGAGTCCAGACTAGACTGACTGACTGACTTCTGTCCGACGACAGGAAACTGACTACTCTGTCCGAAGACAGGAAACAGACTAAGCTCTGCTGTATGTCACTACCTTATATACCCTATGGGTGTGTCCAAGTGTGTGATGGAGTGAATGGATATCGAGCATTAAACTGTTACCTCTCCGCACATCCTCCAGGGTTTTATGTGTGCCTTACACACCAGGGCTACACACTCAGTATGGAGGAGCAACATGGGGGCTCAGTATGGAGAAGTGGCAGTATGAATTTGGTTAGTATGGATAAGGGCAGCAGCCAACAAGGGGGGCTAAGTATGGTGGATGGGCATAATGGGTGTTTAGTAGAGATGAGCGACTTTCCCTTTATTCGGGTCGAGTCGGGTTTCATGAAACCCGACTTTTTCAAAAGTCGGGTCGAACGAAGTCGGCCAACTAACAGAAATGGTCGGATCGGAGTCGAAAATCCACCACAATGCAAGTCAATGGGAATAAAAGTCAATAGGGAGTGGAGGACAGTAAACACACCTACAGTGCCCATTTTCAAAACAGGCTGGTGGCTCAGCCAAGGAGCGGTGCCGCGTGGCTTTGAGCAGCACAGGATTCAAATCCCCTGTCAAAGCAGTGTCGCACCGCTCATTAGCAGAGTCGGCGGGCGGCTCAGCCAATGAGCGGCGCGGGATTCAAATCCCCCGCCATTGGCTGAGCGGTGCAGCCTGGCTTTGGTATGTGTGTGTGTGGGAGGCTGTGTGTGTGTGTATGCAGGCATCGTCGGATGGGACTGCAAGTCCCATCCAGCTATGCCTGCTACACTGTCAGTGAGTGACACATTAGCCAATGATGGGACAGTAATAGTCCCATCATCCGGCTAATGTGTTGAATATAAAAAAAAAACATATATTACATACACAACATAAGGAACATACAACATATAACACAGAACATACAAATAACACAGAACATACATATAACATACAACACATAACATACATATAACATACAACACATAACATACAGAACATACATATAACATACAACACATAACATACATATAACACATAACATACATATAACATACATATAACACATAACATACATATAACATACATATAACACATAACATACAGAACATACATATAACATACAACACATAACATACAGAACATACAACACATAACATACAGAACATACATATAGCATACAACACATAACATATATATAACACACAACATACAGTACATACATATTACATACAACATATAACATACAGAACATACATACAACACAGAACATACGGTACAGACACATAACATATAACATACAGAACATACATATAACATACAACACATAACATACATATAACATACAACACAAGCATACAAAGCATACATATAACACATAACATACAGAACATACATATAACATACAACACATAACATACAGAACATATATATAACACATAACATACAGAACATACATATAACATCCAACACATAACATACAGTACATACATATAACATACAACACATAAACATACAGAACATACATATAGCAAACAACACATAACATACAGAACATACATATGACAACACATAACATACAGAACATACTTATAACACATAACATACAGAACATACATATAACATACAACACAGAACATACGTACATACACATAACATATAACATACAGAACATACATATAACATACAACACATAACATAGAGTACATACTCACCAATCACCTAATCCCCGATGCCATCGTCTCCTGTAATAAAAATAAAATAATAATGCAACCTATACATCACCTTTCCACCGTAGTCCAGTGATTAACGAGAGTCCCACGACGATCTCCGTGTAGAATGCTGACATCGGGTGATGTCAGCGCTCTACACCGCACCTGCGATACACACCTGTGTATCGCTCAGACGCCGGGAGAGAATGACGTCACTACAGTTCATTCTCTGGAACAATGATAACAAATATGGACGCACTGCATAATATGGCAATAAAAATACGGGGGTGCAGAAGGTGGTACAGAATATAGACTAAAAAAGAAGAAAAAGAAACCACCAAAAATACTGCACACCACCAATATAATATAGTAGAATAGAAAAAGGACTTTATTGACAAAAACACATTAAAAACATTAAAACACAATGGAAAGTTCCCGCATGTAAACTGCTCAATGATAAATATCAACACAGACAATTATATGAACTCACACTCCTCCAATGAATATATACACATAAGGTGGCTCATGAACGATAGCAAGGCAATATAACAAATACAAATGTAGTCCACAAGTCTAGATATAACATGTATATCCAAATGGTATATTGCAAAAGACACAGACAATTCACCTAGATAATATCAATAAATACTTGTAGTAAGCTGATGATATATACACCCTATCCGGACATGTACTGTCACAACAAGTCTGTGTAAAGAAACCTGAGGACAAAAAACAAATGGATCCAGAAAATCAGCAAAGTCCGCAAAATTAACTCCAAAGTGGAGACAATCATGGAACAGAGTAACGAAGGATAAGCAATAAAGGAATCCCTCAGGACAATGAATCCAAAGTCTGCAATATATGTGGCTCCAATAGCCAAGATACAAGAGCTTACATGTCCACCAGATAAGAGATAATGATAGGAGTCCCCAAGAGCAGGATAACAGAGGCGGAGGAGTCCCGACGCGTATCACCGTCACCCGTAAGGCTTCATCAGGGGAAGGTGGCAACCTTATGCCAATGTAGTCCCTTAAGTACCTCTTCTGATGAGAGGCATAATAGCCACATGTGTGCTGGCGTTCAGGGCGGGACTGGAAGCAGCTGACAGGTAAAATGCAGACGTCTCTGCCTAATACACTCAACTGCACAGGCGTCGATCAATGAGAGCGACGATGCACATTGAGAATAAAAGAGCGCATGCGCACCTCCAGGGAGTGTTTAAAGGGAAAGATACTATATGAATGCAGTACTAGTAAGATACAATCTGACACCTGAGCAAATATAGAGGAAAAAGATAGCAAACATATGAATACACGCCTAATGCTGACCCAACATGATTTAGGACGTAAATATAGCAAACATTTTGTAATAGTATGAATAAGGGGACAAAAGCATCATAATAATTAAAGGCACCATAACATATACATGGGTACAAGGGTACAATAATGGAATATTTAGTGCTGAAACAAATATGTGCGATCCACATAAAATACAAGTGTACAAATAATAAAAAAAAAAATATTTAAAAAAACAAAAAAAAATTTAAATTATAAATAAAGAGTACAAAATACAAAGAAATGGAAATGAATTAAATGAAGTTGAAATAAAGTAAATAAATTGAGAGAAAAAAAAAATACATTTTTTTAACAAAACAAATACAGACACATATAACGCAATTGTATCCAGGTGAACCATGTGTCGACTCATGCCGTCCCACAAATAAGAAATAAAGAATTCTCCAGGAACATCATGATGAACATCCACAAAGACCATATAACTATTTGTCTTTTGATCCCATCATCCACGTGACGAAGAAGTGGTCATAATCCAAAGATGGAGAGGACACTTTGTCATGGTAAGTCCATAAGTAATCAGAAAATTGCCGCAATGATGATATTAACACATCTTCCAGCCGGAAGAATAATGAGTGGACCATCAGAACTGGAAAAAGAACCATAATAAACAAATTAAGAAGAATGATAATATTAACCCGTCACCCCAAGAAACCTGTAAAAAGGAGATCTTCATTGATGCCAGACGGTGTAGTAGCATGCAATGCAAAAATCCATTTAGCTTCAACTTGCAAGAGTTTCCTGTCCAACGAACCACCCTTAATGGAGCTGCTAAGATGTTCCAGTTCATTCTCTCACCGGCAATGTAAGGTGACATAAAGCCCAGTTATTAATGGAGAGGCGTCAATAAGACGCCTCTCCATTATTAATATTATATTAATAAAGGGTTAAAAAAACTCACACAAATAAGAATAAAGTATTTTAATGAAATAAAACACTACATGGTTTTCATATCTTTATTACAAGCTCAGATCCAAGCGACACCCTCGTTCTCCTGTAATAAAAGGTAAAAAAATAAAAGAACCATATACTCCCTGTCCGACGCAGTCCAATTAATAACGAATATCCCACGACGGTTTCCCCTATAGAACAGTGACATCAGGTGATGCCACTGCTCTTTAGGGCCTCCCAGTGATGCACTGACAGGAGACAATGGCTCCTGCAGTGCATCACTGAGTTCATTCTCTCACTTTATGGCAATGCTGCATGGGAATTTTCTCACCCAGCAATGCCGGTGAGAGAATGAACTGTAGTGACGTCATTCTCTCCCGGCGTCTGAGCGATACACAGGAGTGTATCGCAGGTGCGGTGTAGAGCGCTGACATCACCCGATGTCAGCGTTCTACACCGGAGATCGTCGTGGGACTCTCGTTAATCACTGGACTACGGTGGAAAGGTGATGTATAGGTTGCATTATTATTTTATTTATTACAGGAGACGATGGCATCGGGGATTAGGTGATTGGTGAGTATGTACTCTATGTTATGTGTTGTATGTTATATGTATGTTCTGTATGTTATATGTTATGTGTATGTACCGTATGTTCTGTGTTGTATGTTATATGTATGTTCTGTATGTTATGTGTTATATGTATGTTTTGCATGTTATGTGTTATAAGTATGTTCTGTATGTTATGTGTTGTCATATGTATGTTCTGTATGTTATGTGTTGTTTGCTATATGTATGTTCTGTATGTTATGTGTTGTATGTTATATGTATGTACGGTATGTTATGTGTTGGATGTTATATGTATGTTCTGTATGTTATGTGTTATATATATGTTCTGTATGTTATGTGTTGTATGTTATATGTATGTTCTGTATGTTATGTGTTATATGTATGCTCTGTATGCTATGTGTTGTATGTTATATGTATGTTATGTGTTGTATGTTATATGTATGTTCTGTATGTTATGTGTTGTATGTTGTATGTATGTTCTATGTTGTATGTATGTTCTGTGTTATATGTTGTATGTTCTGTATGTTGTGTATGTAATTTATGGTTTTTTTTACATTCAACACATTAGCCGGATGATAGGACTACTACTGTCCCATCATTGGCTAATGTGTCACTCACTGACAGTGTAGCAGACATAGCCAGATGGGACTTGTAGTCCCATCGGACGATGCCTACATACACACACACACATAGCCTCGCACACACACACATACCATAGCCGGGCGGCACCGCTCAGCCAGTGTCGGGGGATTTGAATCCCGTGCTGCTCATTGACTGAGCCGGCAGGCGGCTCAGCCGATGAGCTGTGCCTGTGCGGCTTTGGCGGGGGATTTGAATCCCGTGCCGCTCAAAGACGCGCGGCACCGTTGCACATCTTGTTGCCCACAGTGTACGTCCTTGCTCATTGGTGAAAAAAGGCGCCTGGAAGCAGTCGGGGAAATCCGACTTGGGCGCTGGGTCGACGACCGCTCGGCCGACTGCACGCTATGGTCGGTTTCGGCCAACGAAACCCGACTTTGACTAAAATCGGCGACTTTTGAATCTGACCGACCTGTTTCACTCAACTCTATTGTTTAGTATGGAAAGTGAAAGAGCATGGTGGCTCAGTATAGAGTAGGGCAGCAGGGGGACTCAGGATAAAGATTGTGCAAGATGAAAGGCTTAGTATGGAGAAGGGATATCATAAAGGTTTTGGTATAGAGAAGTAGCAGTATGGTGGACTTCCTTTTCTGAAGGGGCAGCAGCCAACATGGGAGGCTAAGTATGCAGAAGGGGTAGCATGGACAGCTTAGTATGGAGAGTGGGGAATCATTGGGGCTCAGTATGAAGTGAGGACTGCATGGGGAACTCAGTATGAAGATAAAGCAACATGAGAGTCTTGGTATGGACATGGCACCACATGATGGGAACAGATGGCTTAGTATGGTGAGTGGCTAGCATACTAGGATCAGCATGAAGTGGAGCAGCATGAGAGATACAGTGTGAAGAGGGGGGAGCCTGAGGGGACAATGTAGAGATCATAGTTAATTAGTGAGGAAGATATGATGGGTATAATTCTTACGGTAGGACAGTATAGTGGTTGAAGTTTCTAAGTTAGCAGTGTAGCAGTCATAGCTAACAATGGCAAACAGTGAAGAGGTCATAATATATATGAGGGGATGTTGTGGTTGGAGTATTTTATAGGACAGGATACTGTGAAAGCCATATATGATAAGAGTAATAATTTTTAGGTAATTTTTTGCATAGGGAGCACAGTGAGGGCAAATTTTTTGGGGTTGGGTGATTATTTTCATTAGGTGGAATTATAATGACACTTTTATTTTTAAGATCTCCCTGCAGGAATGTGCTGCATAAGGCAAAAGGAAGAAAACGCAGATACAAACATTAGCTCATCATGACATTAAGATCAGATAAAGAAGAAAGGAATAATAACAACTAGTGATGGTGAACCCAAACAGTGAAGTTCGGGGTCCATACCAAACACCTACTGTTTGTACACAGACCCCAAACATGGACTTCTCCAGGAACTCTGTTACTGTTCAGGTTCGGCACCCTGAACTGTCATACTGTTATCTGCATGACAATGTGAGAAACACCGGCGGCTCTGATTGGCGGTAAGATTATTACCACTGGTTAGAGCGCTGCCATTCCCACGCTGCCTGATGACAACACAAGTCAGCAGCTGTGACTGGAGTTAAAAAGTTTACCACCGGTGGTCACAGAGGCATCAGCTGATGTGAATACTACTCCCATCAGCCTACACCTGCTGTGGCTGATAAAAGTGAGAGCAGGTGACATTGGTGGGAGTATTCATCAGCCTGTGCCTGCGCTATAAATAAATATAACTGTAAGGTTCTTTGTCTCTGTTGACATGTTCCTTGAAACTCAGTTTTCCGTCGGCCATTTTGTTTACTGTCTTTCTGCAGCTCTTGCCCTCAGTTAATATGGAATTTCCAGTTTTCATGTTCCCGCCCTGATTCTTCCTCTTGCTTCTTTAAACACCTCAGCTGAAAAATCATGCTCCCGAACCAAACTCAGTCAGTCTGTGACCTGACTCCTGGAACCTTTTGGGCTTTACTCCGCTTTCCCACTGAAACCTTGGAACACTTTTTTGGTCTGGAAAACTGTGTTTGGTGAATCCATGTTTGCAAGGATTACGGTACAGAGAAGATCCTGAACCTGCTTTGGGGGATTTTTGTATGCTTAAGTTTCTTGGCCTGCTTGTCCCCGTCGCTGTTTCCCGCAAACTTGTGAATTTTTAGCTGCTTGTATGAAGTAAAAAAAGTCATTTCATTTTTAACCTATTCTCCTGGTTTTTTTTCCCCACCCAAGCACAAACGCTAAAAAAAAAGGGCGTACACTATACATGACAAGTTTTAGGAGCCAATGTTTAGTTCTGCTGGGCTGGGGAAAACCGTGTCTGCTGTGACGGGGGGATATCGATGTCCCTTTTAAAACCTTTTGTGATACAGTGGTTGTGCTTCTCACAACCCTTCCCGGGAGCGCTTCCCTTAAAATTTTTCTCGGGGTTTACCACAGGGAAACACTATTGTTTTTTTTTTTTTCCTTTTTCCCCTTCTCCCCGCCCTCTGCCTTAAAAGATCTGGAAAATGGGGGCCCGCTAAAGGAAAATTTGCGCATGATGAACAAACCTTAGATGTAAACTTTAAAAAACCCTTTTTCAAGCCTACAGGGGCCTACTAATCATAATTTCAAGTGTTTGGACGACTCCCCGAATTTTCGAGCCCGGATGAGGCCTAGAGGAACGAGCCCAGGGTCCCCATAACCCCCCAAATTCTGGGGTCCCAAATTTCCCC
>JARQOD010000005.1:70614641-70658026 GCA_033576555.1 Oophaga sylvatica
TAAAAAGATCATTAGAAAGGTCTTTGTACTGTCCCCTCATATATTTATACATTGTAATAAGATCACCCCTAAGCCTTCGTTTTTCCAAACTAAATAACCCCAACTGTAATAACCTGTCTTGGTATTGCAGACCCCCCAGTTCTCTAATAACCTTGGTCGCTCTTCTCTGCACCCGCTCCAGTTCAGCTATGTCTTTCTTATACACCGGAGACCAGAACTGCACACAGTATTCTAAGTGTGGTCGCACCAGTGACTTGTATAGAGGTAAAATTATGTTCTCCTCATGAGCATCTATCCCTCTTTTAATGCATCCCATTATTTTATTTGCCTTGGCAGCAGCTGCTTGACATTGGCCACTAAATGTGAGTTTGTCGTCCACCCATACACCCAGGTCTTTTTCAGTGACAGTTTTACCCAGTGTTTTACAATTAAGCACATAATTAATCCCAATAGAGCCACTGTCATAACGGGTGAAGGCGCTGTAAGGTGAATATAATAAAAGAGTTGGGGGAGCTGTATGATCAATGTCAGTAAATTGGATTTTATCAGACACCAAAAGCATTTGAATTTAAATTCTTATTACAATGTATGTAAGAGAGGGCCTGTATTGTGCTCCATCTGTCAGGCGTGAAACCGATGTCAGGAACCTGTCCAAGTAGACCTTGGACTCACTTGACGGTCAATTTTATCATGGATCTTGCTGTGTTGGAAGGGAATACTATAATGCTTGTGGTAGTAGATAGTTTCAGTAAAATGTCTCATTTTATCGCTTTACCAAACGCCAAATCCTTGGTGCAAGTTTTCATCTGGGAAATAATTAGATTTCATGGGATCCTGACTGATATTGTTTATGATCGGGTGGTGCAATTGGTCTCCAAATTTTGGAGGGCATTTTGCACCAGTTTGAGGATTTGTTTGTCTTTTTCTTCCGCTTTTCTTTTCAACCTCAGTCTAACGGGCAAACTGAACTGGTTAACCAGAATCTAGAGACGTACCTCGAGTGTTTTGTATCTGAAAATCAGGAGGACTGGGTTACCTGTCTACCGTTAGCCGAATGCGCTGTAAATAACTGTTTCAGGAATTGACCTATAAGTCCCTGCACCTTTTTCTATCACACTTTTTCCTTCCACTTAACTTTCCATTATTATACTTGGATACAGCACTCAGTGAACAACCAGCTTCTTTAGCAATGACCTTTTGTTGCTTATCTTCCTTGTGGAGTGTCAATGACTGCCTTATGGGCATATGTCAAGTCAGCAGTCTTCCCCATGATTGTGGAGCCTACTGAAACAGACTAAAGGACCTTTTTAAACGCTTAGGAAGCCTTTGCAGGTGTTTATTGTTAATTATTGTTAATTATTCTAATTTACGTAGATAATGACTTTTGGGTTTTCATTGGGTGTAAGCCATAATCATCAATATTAACAGAAATAAACACTTGAAATAGATCACTCTGTTTGTAATGACTACATAATATATGAGTTTCACTTTTTGTATTGAAGAACTGAAATAAATTCACTTTTTGATGATATTCTACTCCCTGTATGGGAAGTAGACTTGAAGGAGTTATCTGTTGTTTGGTTTGTATGTTTGGTAATTCCCTATCCTTCTCTATTTTGGTTTATTCCCCAACCCTGGTGCATTCCTCTGTTATATGTGAGTGAATATTTTGTATGTCTGGAGTTTGGTGTTAACCCTTGTTTGTGTTGCCTTGTTTGTCAGGTCGGTGTACTACGGTGCACAGTAGCGCCCCCTCTTCCCTGGGTGCGGGAAGAGAACAGATGGAGGGCTAACTTAAGAGATAAGGCAAGGCCTCATCTTCGCCATATGAAATATCCTGTGGAGGAGGGCGAGCTAGGGTTCCTCCTAGTGTTAGGGACAGGGAAGAAGCCAAGTCACGAGTAACTCAACAGCCGTGCTGAGTCACGCACAACTGATAGATAAATATACGCTATTTTACCAATAGACAAGAAATATTAATTAGCTCTAAAAAAAAAGATGTTTGGCATATGCTGGTACTGAGGAATATTATTTAGCTGTAAAAAAGTGGTTTAGTATATGCAGGTCCTGAAGAATATTATTTTCGCTCTAAAAAGAGCTTTTTAGTATATTCTGGCACTGGATATACTTTCTCCCTACTCTCTCAATCTGTTTCTACACTATAGACAATGCAACCTAGCAGAGATCTGTAGCATGTACTTGCAATGCTACCACCCTGTCTGCCTTTCCCATTAAATCTCTCCTTACGCTATCTCAACCTAACAAGAAACTAATCTTCACTCTATGTACCTCTTAATAGAGCTTTTTGGACTCAAACTCTCCCAATAAGCTGCATTCACTCTCCCTATGCTGACACTACACTCTCACTATGATATATCATCCTCCTATGATGCAGTCAGGCCAATCACAGTAACGCCACAACAAAAATGTTGACGGCATTACTGTGATTGGCAAGCAAGCCCAGCATGTTCACTGGCTGCTAATAAAGCGCCAACAAGCTGTGTGGGTCACTCGAATGTGAGATCTCAGGGAGGGAAAAACTTCACCCTGGGACAGTGTCTGGGAGCTTGTGGCTGCTGACCATGTAGAACGTCAAGCATGACGAATCATGATGCAAGCTAGTGTCATCGTAAAGATCAGATGGACAGTAATGTCATGGATGAAGCTATTTGAAGTCATGTTAAGTGTATGTCTGATACAGTAGTTGATCTAATATTCGTCTTTTGCCTTTGAATGTAAATTTTATTGTTTAAGAAAACAGTATCTCCTAAGATAGCCAAAATCTAAAAAAAACACTCCAACTTCCAAAAATATTAAGCTTTGATATTTATGAGTCTTTTGGGCTGACTGAGAACATAGTTGTTCAATAATAAAAATAATCCTCTCAAATACAACTTGCCTAATAATTATGCAAGCAGTGTATCTTGCAGAGATGCGAGTCTCCGCAAGATAAATCTTACCCTTACAATGTATTGGATGCGTTGAATCCTCACGGTTCAGTGATCACATGCAGATTCACTTGCATTCAATAGAAGGCAGCGCTTTGGATGCAGCGGACACGTGCTGCGTCCAAAACGCTGCCAATTACTGAACGTCTGCACCTACTCTTAGAATTCAATCACTCAGATTTATTTTTTCCAGTTGGGTTTTAAAACATACTCTGCTAATCTGCAGAATTTTCCACAGCAGATCTGAAAACTTGTTATTTTTTTCAAGTTTCTGCACAAATTTCTCCTGTAAATTGGAAAACGTACCAAGTAGTTGCACCCAGACTAGCCCATGAAATAGGGACATAGCAGTTCAAAGTGCTAATCTACATATTACAATGTAATTACACATTGGATTTTTCCACACAGAAAATCTACTATGCGAACATACTTGTAGGATGAATAAAAATGACAACAGCGTCCAACATGAGCTCCTGATGTGAGATTAAATCATCTCTCCAGGATAAACTGAGTAAGTGATCTTAGTAGACTTGTAGCCTTAAATTTTAAAACAACTCTTCTTCTTCTTCTTTATACATCACAGCATGCATCTCTTCAAAGGCAAAACATAGCAAAAGAAAATAGAAAAAAAAAGACATTTTTTTACATGCCATTCTATCATTTTGTCAAGACTCAAAATAAGACAGAATGGCTTTAAAACACTTGTTTTAGATAGAAAAGAAACTTCTTTACTTGGTCATTATCTCCCCCACAAGCTTTTTGGTGGTGAATCCGCCTTCATCAGGTGACCTGAAAGACGGAGGACCTGCAGTGACATCAGCATCATGTGACGTTCTACGTGACCGGTTAATCCCCGAATCTGGAAGCCAGGATGGTGAATGGTGCACGATAAGCACCGCAGGCTCTGCAAATATGGTTATTCCGGCAGCATAACCACAGCAGGTTAAGTGTACTTTGTTCTTAACTTCCTCCACTTGAGCACCGGGTATCACACCAGGAGCGCTCCCTCTTCTCTCCTATTTTGTTTCTACTCTCTTCTAGTATCCCCTTTTAAAAATAATTAATGCTGCATTTATCTTTACATTTTCTGATATGTAAGATTCTATAAAGAACAGCAGTTTACATTATATGCATATTAGACATGATTGAATCGATTTGATGCCAATCAAATTTTAGAAAATTGATTGCATCTGTGAATTATAACAATTTGCAACTGAAATCCCTTAAATCGCCAAAAAAATGCTCACCTCCATTTTTCAGAAACCAGAATATTGTATCACACAGAAAGGGCTACATGACCTGTGGCACAACCATATGAGTTTCCCTATAATGTCCTGAAGCTATCTTATGGTATAGCAGAGCCAATCAGGAGAAATTATAATAGTGTGTATTAAAGTCTAGGTAGGAAATGCAGCAGCAATTTTAGGGTAATTTAATGCGAACTTGTCAGCAGGATTTTGCTAAGTAAACTGCAGACACTGTCAGGTTGGCGCCATTATATTGATTAAAATGATACCTTGGTTGAAATCCGTCTTGTGGTTGTTATTTAAAATGTAATTGTAGTTTTCAATCAATAAGATTCTGGTTCTTTGGGACAGCTTGTGGGCAGGGTGCCATGTGGTGCTCTGCTTACATATTCACTGTATGGGTTTATGACAGGTCACTCATCCTTAAGTGACCTGCCCCTTAGTTTTCATAATATATATAATATTGTGGGCTTAGAAAACATTTTTTACATCCAGCAAATTGGTGCCGGCATCTGTGCAGCAGCACCTATCTATTACCTATAGCTACTACTGCGCAAGTGCCGCCGCCGTTTAGCTGCAGCCAATTTTTTCTTTACCTCAAGCAAAATGGTGTCAGCGGTGCATGTGAAGAAGCATCTATTGCTTGCCAATAGATACTACTATGTAAGCGCCACCGCCATTTTGCTGGAGAGAAAAAAAAATGTGGCTGCCGCAAAATGGCAGTGGTGGCGGGACCTGCGCAGTAGCATATATCAGCATGTGGATAGATAGTACTGCGCAAGCACCGCGGGCACCATTTTGCTGCAGCCACACTTTTTTCCTATAGCAAAATGGCGCAAAATGGCAACGGAGCTTGGGCAGTAGCATGTATCGGCAAGCGATAAATGCTACTGCGTATGCTCAGCCACTGGTGCCATTTTGCTAGAGGAAATTTTTTTTTGCTGCAGCTAAGGCTACTTTCACACTTGCGTTTTTTAGCGCTGCGCATAGTGCGCTATCGGTCGCATGCGCAATGTTCCCCTATCATTAACATGGCGGGCGCAGGGTCTAGCACTTGCACGCGCTCAGTAGCGTTTGGCGTGCGCTGCGCATTTTCCAGTTGTGCGCCCAGACGCGTTAGACGCTACATGTTGCATTTTTTTTTTCAGCACACCAATTTAAAAAGGCGCGTGCGCACGTGTGCGCACGCTATGCGCATATAAATATCATTGCCGTCTATGTGGGCGCTGGCGTGCACGTGGCTGTGCGCTTGTCAGCGCTTGTGCGCGCACGCGATTTTTTAGTAAACAATGTCTAGACACTTGTCCAAGCACCCCCTAGACAAGATACATTGTTTGTGACGAGTGTAGATAAAGCAGTGTAGATAAAGGAAGGTGTCAGTGCCCTACTCAGACTGCCTGGAGACTGCATGCTGATAAAGAGACCTGAAGATACAGCCTGGATCCCTATAAAAGGCCTGCAAACAGCGTGCACCATACTACACTGCCTGGATACTGCCTGGAGACACATTGCCTGGACCCCAAGTACAGCGTGGACCATAAAACTGACTGGAGACAGTGCGCCTGGACTCAAGACCGATCCAAAGTGCAAGAATGTGAGTATTCTTTAACCAAATGACTGCCTGTCCTTTACAATGTAATATGTGCTCATGTAATTTTTTTTGTTTTTGCAGCATGTCTTCTGGATCCGAATATTCCCCATCCCGGCAAGAACTGGCCAAAGCAGAGCATGATGTGAGTATCTTCCTGCCTTTTGGTAAGTATAGCTGCTGAATCTACAAATGGCTAAAATTTGTGTTTCTTTTTCAGACATCATCGTCGGACACGGACATTGAGGAGTCACAGCAGGAGCAGTCGCATCCGAGTCAAGTCCCGGTGGCGAGACGGAATGTAAGTATCTAGCCTTTGAATGTCTATTTCTTTTGTACTCCTATCGTTATTTTCTTTCTAAAAAATATACAAGATTGTAATTTTTATTTTGTTTCTTCTAGGTTCCACAACGGGACGACGACCTGTATGTGGACAACGAGGCCCTCATCTGCCAGGTTCATGAGCGTGTCCCGTTGTGGGACAGCCGTGATCCGCAGTACAAGGACAATGTGGTGACCCAGCGGCTATGGAACGAGGTGGCCGCAGCGTTGATGGATGGCTGGGACAGCGCCTCTCCAAACCTCAAAAAGGCATTTAGTAAGTATTTTCATTCTCTCTAATGCCGCAGTCACTCTTGTTCCTGATGGCACTGATGGGTTTGCTGGCAGATATATTCTACCAGCAAACCCAACAGTGTAATCTGGTTCAACAGTGACTGCCCTGTGTATGCTATTGCTATGTGTTGTGCATTGTATTTGAGTTTTTTATTGCCGCAGTCACTCTTGTTCCTCATGGTACTGTTTTGTTTGCTGGCAGATATATTCTACCAGCAAACACAACAGTCTCATGTGGTTCAACAGTGACTGCCCTGTGGATTTTTGATCTATGTGTTGTGCATTGTATTTGAGTTTTTTATTGCCGCAGTCACTCTTGTTCCTCATGGTACTGTTTTGTTTGCTGGCAGATATATTCTACCAGCAAACACAACAGTCTCATGTGGTTCAACAGTGACTGCCCTGTGGATTTTTGATCTATGTGTTGTGCATTGTATTGAGTTTTTTATTGCCGCAGTCACTCTTGTTCCTCATGGTACTGTTTTGTTTGCTGGCAGATATATTCTACCAGCAAACACAACAGTCTCATGTGGTTCAACAGTGACTGCCCTGTGGATTTTTGATCTATTGTTGTGCATTGTATTGAGTTTTTTATTGCCGCAGTCACTCTTGTTCCTCATGGTACTGTTTTGTTTGCTGGCAGATATATTCTACCAGCAAACACAACAGTCTCATGTGGTTCAACAGTGACTGCCCTGTGGATTTTTGATCTATGTGTTGTGCATTGTATTGAGTTTTTTATTGCTGCAGTCACTCTTGTTCCTCATGGTACTGTTTTGTTTGCT
Source organism: Oophaga sylvatica (assembly GCA_033576555.1). NCBI lineage: Eukaryota > Metazoa > Chordata > Amphibia > Anura > Dendrobatidae > Oophaga > Oophaga sylvatica. The sequence goes on from JARQOD010000005.1 coordinate 70,621,825, forward strand.
GGCAGATATATTCTACCAGCAAACACAACAGTCTCATGTGGTTCAACAGTGACTGCCCTGTGGATTTTTGATCTATGTGTTGTGCATTGTATTGAGTTTTTTATTGCCGCAGTCAAACTCTTGTTCGTCATGGTACTGTTTTGTTTGCTGCCAGATATATTCTACCAGCAAACACAACAGTCTCATGTGGTTCAACAGTGACTGCCCTGTGGATTTTTGATCTATGTGTTGTGCATTGTATTGAGTTTTTTATTGCCGCAGTCAAACTCTTGTTCGTCATGGTACTGTTTTGTTTGCTGCCAGATATATTCTACCACCAAACACAACAGTCTCATGTGGTTCAACAGTGACTGCCCTGTGGATTTTTGATCTATGTGTTGTGCATTGTATTGAGTTTTTTATTGCCGCAGTCACTCTTGTTCCTCATGGTACTGTTTTGTTTGCTGGCAGATATATTCTACCAGCAAACACAACAGTGTCATGTGGTTCAACAGTGAATATCCTGTGTATTGTATAGCTTTTTATAATGCTGCATTGACAGTTTGACATTTTCATTCAGGTATGTGTGTTGAGACTGATTTTGCCCTGACTGCATTGTATAATTTTTCTTTTTTTTCTCAACAGTGAACAAAGTCCGCACACGATGGCGCTCGATGAAGGACCGCTTCAACACTGATGTTCGAGCAGAGGGACAGGTTCGCAGTGGTTCAGCAGCAAGGCCCAGAAGGAAATATTGCTACTATCGCGAGTTGGCGTTCCTGAGACCGGTCCTTGCCAGCGAAGCGTAAGTTTTTTTGATTTTATTTAATTTTTTTTTATATTTATTTATTTATTTTTTATTATTTTTTCTACAGCTGATGCTTCTTGTTAATGCATTATAGTAATGTTTTGGTTTTCTTTCCACAGCACCTGGAGCAGCACCATGCAGCCTGTCCCTGAAGCGGTCCTTCCTCGGACGACCTTGGACCCGTCCCAGCCATCCGACAGCCTGGAAGCAACTTGCAGGTCAGCAACACGGACAGCTGGTGACCAGGAAGCTGGTCCATCAGGTCTTCCCCTCTCCCAGGTCTCTGCCACTGGTTATGCGGGCACTTCCCGCCAGCGGCAGAGGGCCATGGAGAGGAATGTCTTGCCCGAGTTCATGCACTTGAGCGAGGCCTTTCATGGCAATATCAAGTCGCTGGCAGGCACAGTTGGAAGCGGTTTTTCACTGATGGAACGGGGTTTTACCCACATGGATCACCGCTTCAACAGTGTCAAACAGCGTCTTGATCGCCTGGAGGCCGACCTCAACAGACCAGCGCACCATTTTTTCAGTAAAATTGAACGGGGCATGGCGGAACACCTTAGTCCTGAGCAACAGCTGAGTGTGATGCAGGCCTGCAATACTGCTTACTTGCAGGCTATGCAGCAGAATCGGTACGTGCAGCAGTCAGTGGTTGCATATCCAACAGTGCCACCACTGACTCGACACACATCCCTACCGACTTTTGCTACATACCACTGCACGGCCACCAGCATTCCGAGTCACCACTACACCACCACAAGTCCGAGTACTGTTGGACACTCCACCGTCGCCACCACCATGGCAAGCGCTGCTCCTGTGTGGAGCAACACCACCACAGACACTAGTCCACAGTCATGGACTCAAGCCACCGCAGTACCTGCTTGGGCCACCGCACCCACTTCTCCTTCTAGGAGTACTGCCAGCAGTCAGCAACAATTTATGGCCACCGCACCCACTTCTCCTTCTAGTACCGCCACTAGTGTTGAGCGATAGTGCTCGATATCTAAAAATATCGTATCGAAATTGTATCGCCGATAGCACTAAATATCGTCGATATCCGATTTCGATACCGGAAGTCCAATGTAAGTCTATGGGAACAAAATATCGCAACTAAAAAAAACCTTTATTTCCTTGTAAACACTAAATATACACACATAGAATACATATATATATATATACACATGTCATTGTGACATATATATATACATATATTTATAGTTTATACACTTCTACATAGTAAAATAGACTCTGATTCAATTGCCGGGTAAAGCCGTGACATACCCCATAGAAGTCGACGGGCTCGGTGCCGAGTACCCCAAAAACCTCTGGCTCTGTGCGACTCAACTTGGGCGTCACGAACAGGATTCTGTAGTTCGCTATAAGCGAGTCCTGTGTGCCTGAATTGAACTGGTTTTGTGCTTGAGAATTGCTAAAATCATCAGAGAATGTATTTGCCATTTTTCCGCCATATCTGCGTCACGACGAGGCACTGGTGAAGAAGAAGGGCGTGCTCTTCATGGGTGTACACACTCACTCAGTGATGCGAAAACGATGACTCTAAATGGTACTGCAATGTAAGATCGTGCCCCACAGCTCTTGAGTTCCGCCTCCTCATCCTCCTCAGTGTGCGGAAACTAACACGAAGGTCCCGCCTCACTACAAAAGAGGGGCCCTCTCCAGATGCTAATGACACATGTGACTTGGCAGAGATGGCTAATGGACACGAGCAGAAGTGTGAAGGGATGGAGCAGTCAGAGCTCTCCCCCCACGGAAGCGACCCGATCGCCACGGAACCACCGTTGGGCACCCGGCCTGGAAACCCTCCTACGCTGCAAGAAGCGGAGGATACCCTAAGAGGCCTGGCCCGGCAACGGGAGGAGGTCGCCAGGATGGAAGCCAGCTGGCGTGCCCTAAAACTAAACTTGGAGCGGCGCCAATCCCTCTTACCTGAAGTGTCTGTACCGGAAGGTGAGGCACCCGTTCTAGTAGAGGAGTCCGTGCGGGCATCCCAGCCCTTGCAATGTGATCCGGTTGACGTTGTCGCAGTGGAGGCACCGTTCTAGTAGAGGAGTCCGTGCGGGCATCCCAGCCCTTGCAATGTGATCCGGTTGACGTTGTCGCAGTGGAGGCACCCGTTCGTGCAAAAAACGCTACACCGGCAGCACCCCAGATCCCGCTGTCTGCCCCCGTCGCTGAGACAGAAGAAGCGACACCCGTCCTCATGGAGGAGGCCGCGCAGGCACCAGAGCACTACCTGCCTGTACCGGAGCCCCGACTGTCATCTGTTCCAGAGCCGGCTGCTTCCTCCGCAGGTGAGCGCCGCCAGGACTGGGGGCGCCAGGAGAGCTGCCGCAAACCGGACACTGTAAGCTGCAGTTTGATGGTGGAGACATGAAGCTGCTGGTGGAGGAGAATTTCAACCGGCGTCAGGAGGAAGAGTGGAGACGTTGGGAGAAGGAAGCAGAGCGACAAAGGGAGCAGCGAGAATCCCAAAAACTTCGCCAACGTCAGCTGGAGAAGGACCCGGCAGATAAGGACCGAATGAGAAAAGATAAAGGAACCCTGAGGGAGTCGCGGCGTAAGGGTGCAGTACGGAACTTTAAATTGAAAGGTGGTTGGGGCTTCATCCAGGAGCCTGGACTTTATTTAGAAGTTTTTGTGAACCGGCGGGACGTGGAGGCTCACCTCCCAGAAGGACACCCGGGGAGGGACCTGTTGCCAGGAGACTTGGTGACTTACACCCGACACTGGGTTACAATGGATGGTACGCCCTAAATGTTACCAGGTGTGACCCCTACTCCCCAGAGTGTCAGGAACCTGTGAGACCCTCGGAGCCTTCAGCCTCCCACATCCAGGCCTCTGCAAAAGTGCCCACCCCACGCCGTAAATCTCCCCAGCCTCCCTCAGTGGTCTCTTTAGCAGCCCCAGCTATGGACATGATAAGTATAGTTGGCCCGTACCCGGCGCCTGTTAGGCCCCCTGGGGTTCGTACAGTCCGTGACATAGGGCTCCAGACCCGGAGGGAGATGAAAGAGGTGGCCACACAGACCCACATAGCGGGTCACGACTTGACTGTACAGGCCACACGACGTCATCAGGTCCTGGTGGTCCTTGGTGCCTCGGATGTTTGGCAAGCATCAGAAGAGTACCAGGTGGTACCTGGAACACCCCTGCCAAAGAATTATAAATAACCCGGACAGGGTCACTGTATGTAAATAGTTAAATTGTTTATGTACCCGGACGGGTGAATGTTCATAAAAAAGTTTTTTAATTTAATTAAAAAAAAAAAACACAGTTTTCATTACTTTTATTACAGTGTCATCCTGCGACGCCATCGATCTCCTGTAAAAAAATGAAAAAAAAAAAAAAAAGTATACCACCTGACCGACGCAGTCCATAGTAACGAGTGTCCCACGACGATCCAGCTCTGCTACATCAGAATGACAGGCAGAGCCTGTCATCCCGGCGCAGCACAGCTGATTACCTGCTTCCCCGGCGGTGACGTCATCGGACTGACTGCTTTACGGCCGGGATTACCCAGCAGTCACTACAGTTATCGCGAGAAACTGCATGTGACCGCCGGGGAAAGATGATGGCGGCCATGAAGCAGTCCAGGCCGTGACCGCCGGAGATCTTCTGCCAGGTAAGTGCCGCTGACTCCTGACAGACCCGACCGACGGACACTCACAGTGACAGTGACAAATCCGATTCCGGTATTCGATAAGACGAAAATATCGAAACGAATTATCGAAAGGCCGATAGAGCTAATATCGGCCGATAGCCGATATTTACATTATCGTATCGCTCAACACTAACCGCCACCAGTCGGCAACAATTTACGGCCACAGCACCCACTGATCCTATGAGTACCGCCACCAGTCAGCAACAATCTATTTCAACGGCACCCACTTCTCCTTCTAGGAATACCGCCACCATTCAGCAGCAATTTAGGAGCACAGCTCCCAGTTCTCCTCCTTGGAACACCGCCACCACTTGTGCTACTCAGAGCACTGCCAACACTTCCACCGCCACTGCCACCACCGAGCATGAGAGGGGTGACCCACATTCACTCTTTTTTGGGTCAAGGCCACGGTCAACCAGCTCAAGGCGGACACAGAGAAGTCGGTCCATGCATGGTACTCCTGTCCCCAAGAAGAAAAAAAGCAAAACTTTGTTGGTCCATCCACCCTCTCCTCCTAATGTGTCTCAAACTGCCTCTACTTCGATGTCTGATCTTCCTTCACCCACTACTTTTTTTGCCCCTTCCCCTCGAACCCCTTCATCTTTTTCCAGCCGCTCTTCATCTCTGCACACCCCCAGAGTATCCAAATCTCCACCAAAACGTCAGTCGCAATAAAAAATTTTTTTTTATCTGTACAAATCACATTTCTCTACAAATTTGTGCCAATGACAATACGATGGTCATGTTGTACACATATTGTACTAATCTGATTTTTCTATAACTTCTGGGGCAGTGACAATACCAATGGCATGTGCACATATGTATAACTGATTTCTATAATCTGTGATGAATCCCATGCATTGTCCTATTGTACATTATTTTCTATAACTTCTGGGCAGTGACAATACCAATGGCATGTTGTACACATATTGTACTAATCTGATTTTTCTATAACTTCTGGGGCAGTGACAATACCAATGGCATGTTGTACACATATTGTACTAATCTGATTTTTCTATAACTTCTGGGGCAGTGACAATACCAATGGCATGTTGTACACATATTTACTAATCTGATTTTTTATAACTTCTGGGGCAGTGACAATACCAATGGCATGTTGTACACATATTGTACTAATCTGATTTTTATATAACTTCTGGGGCAGTGACAATACCAATGGCATGTTGTACACATATTGTACTAATCTGATTTTTATATAACTTCTGGGGCAGTGACAATACCAATGGCATGTTGTACACATATTGTACTAATCTGATTTTTCTATAACTTCTGGGGCAATGACAATACGATGGTCATGTTGGACACAATTGTACTAATCTGATTTTTCTATAACTTCTGGGGCAGTGACAATACGATGGTCATGTTGGACACAAATTGTACTAATCTGATTTTTCTATAACTTCTGGGGCAGTAAACAATACGATGGTCATGTTGTACACATATTGTACTAATCTGATTTTTCTATAACTTTCATGGGGCATGTGGACACAATTACATGTCATTTTGGATGTGGAACACAATTGTACTAATCTGATTTTTCTATAACTTCTGGGGCAGTGACAATACGAATGGCATGTTGTACACATATTGTACTAATCTGATTTTTCTATAACTTCTGGGGCAGTGACAATACGATGGTCATGTTGTACACATATTGTACTAATCTGATTTTTCTATAACTTCTGGGGCAGTGACAATACGATGGTCATGTTGGACACAAATTGTACTGATCTGATTTTTCTATAACTTCTGGGCAGTGCCAATACCGATGGCATGTTGTACACATATTGTACTAATCTGATTTTTCTCTAACTTCTGGGGCAGTGACAATACCAATGGCATGTTGTACACATATTGTACTAATCTGATTTTTCTATGACTTCTGGGGCAGTGACAATCCAGTGGTCATGTTATACACAATAAATGTACTAATCTGATCTATCCAAAACCTTTGTGTGAATATAAATATTTCTTTTTGTACTAAAAAAATTTACTAATGTGATGTATACAAAAGTCATCCAAAACCTCATTGACAATTAAAATGTGGTTTTCCTGTTGTACAAAATAAATGTGCCAATCTTCTTTTAGTAATTTTGGTTTGCTTTGTGTTTATTTCGCCGCCTACACACTGCGACGTACACACACTGCGCCGTACACTTTGCGTTTTTGACTACACATAACTCCAGGAATGACACATGTTTGTGTACTTCATGGAGATATGTTTACTCCAAAACACAAATATATGACTTGTATTTTCACCACCAGTCTGTCTGTCTGATATATTGCACAGACTGAATAGAGGATGGTGTTGAGTGAAAGGCATATCTATTTAACCTTGCCAGATATCATAAAAAGTTAAATGAGTCTGGTGTGTTTTTGACATTATTTCACTTTGTGATACAAGGCCATGTATTCTAGATATAGCTTGTAATTGAGCACATCCTCTATTCAGTGTGTGTTGAAGAAACTGAGGAGATGATGGTGAAAATACACTTTAATGTACAATACCCTGACCTTGTATCATTACTATCACACCTGGCCAGGTGAATAGACATGAGTTTTAACCAGCAGCGTTGCTTCAGTCTGCATTTATTTGAAGCATACTGTAGCGATGCTGCTGTTTAGAACTCATGTGTACTCACCTGCCCAGGCATGATACATTCTGAAGTGACGATGCGTTATTTGGGGCATCACCACTTCAGCATGACACCAGGCATTGGTATTGAACAAGATGTATAATCTTTATTATCTCTGCGTTCCAAATCAAGTCACAGTGATGAAAATACAAATTATATTTATATAATGGTCAGGAATAAAAATTTACAGATGCTTGTGCATCCCCAAATCAATCTTTGAAACAGCAGGCCAGATGACACAAATATTTGTTGTGTTATCTCCACCGTCACTGAAAATGGAAGCAAAACTGGAGAGATAATAAAGGTCATACAACTTGTGTGCATCTATAGTTAACTACCTAGTCAGGATTACAAATAAATTCATGATGCACCCAAAAATATGCATCATCAATTCACTGGTAAACCTGGCCATTTCATAATTGTTTTTGACTTTAAAAACAGAGACTGCACGTGGTACAGGTATAAACAGAGGTATTTTATTAACATACAGACAAAAAGGTATTTTATTGACTTACAGACAAGAACATTATTTTACACCATTTGATCTTGCCATTCCACCCGTCCTACATCTGAGATGAAGTAGGCCGCAAATTGGTCTCTCATTTGGCTGACTTCAACAGAAGACCTGAGAGGGTGCTGAGTGAACTCAGGCAATGGGTTAGGAGCTGCATCATCAAGTTCAAAGTTTGGGTGCTCTTTCGCCATGACAAAATTATGAAGCACCACACATGCCTTCACAACTTCATCCACTGTTTGCACTTTCAGATGAATGGCTGTGCCCAGAATGCGCCATCTGGAAACCAGTATACCGAAGGCACACTCTACAGTTCTTCTTGCCCTGGTCAGCCTGTAATTGAAAATTTTTTTGTTGTGGTCCAAGTCCCGGCTGGAGTAGGGTTTAAGCAGGTGTTGGCTCATCTGAAATGCCTCATCCCCAACCATTACAAATGGCATTGGTGGACCTTCGGTGTGGGGAAGAGGCCGTGGCATGGAGAAATTAAACTGGTTTCCATACAACCTCCGTCCCATGTCCGAGTTCTTAAACGCCTGTGAGTCATTCCCACGGCCAAATGCACCAATGTCCACCGCAACAAACATACAGTCTGCATCTGCAATGGCCATGAGAACTGTTGAAAAGTACTTCTTGTAATTGTAGTACTCCGAGCCTGTTCTTTTAATTTTGATGATGCGGATGTGTTTCCCATCAACTGCTCCCAAACAGTTGGGGAAATTGCAGGTTGTCCAGAATTTGTCAGCTATTTCTAGCCACTTTTCTGTGGTGGGTAGGGGCATAAATTCCGGACAGAGAACAGTCCACAATGCCCGGCAGGTGTCAACAACAATTCCTGACAACGTGGATATACCAATCCGGTACTGGAAGTGGAGTGAAGACAGGCTCTCTCCAGTAGCAAGGAATCTAGAGAAAGAAAAAAAAATATTATTGTATATGTTTTTTTAAAACATTAATAAAAAAAAAATGGCATAAAAATTCTGCAGGTCTTTGTTTACTAGATGGCAGAAAAATAATTCTGTCATCTTTGGAATAGTACATGGCATAAGTAATACAATGATGCAGGCATTGGTTTCTCAATAATACATACCGTAATGTCACCAGGAGTCTTTCCTCTGGAGGAATCGCCCGACGGAGCTGTGTGTCCTGTCTCCTATTAATTGTTGTACTCGAGCAAGTAAATCCATGAAGGATTGTTGTGACATCCGGGTGTAGTCGGTAAATTTCTCAGGGTTTGACTGCAGCTCACTGTAGAGGGTGTGATACGCTCCACGGCTCTCCCGGAGTTCTACAATGGGATGTACCCACAAACGCCGCCGCTGCCGTCTCCGATGTCTCTCTCTCTCCCTTTCTTCATGGCAAGCAACGGCATAAGCCTGAGCCATAGCAATGTCCAGATCGAGGTTGAAGTGGAAAGTCTTCATAAGCAGATCCATGTTCACCAAGGCAAATGCAAGCAAATGTAAAAAAGGGCTGTGAACAGGCTCTATATAAATATTTTCAATAAGACACGCCCACTGGTGTCCCATTGGTGGGTTCTGTTGCAAGAATTTTTCAAGGATTTTCATCATGTGAAATGCACAGAAAAAACGCAAACGCATACAAAAACGCTTGAAATCGCATACAATCGCTTGCGCGTTTTTTAAAAGCAATGCGCACTCTTCGACTGCAAAATATCGCAGCGATTACACGCGTTTGCACATGTTTTTTTATGCGTTTTTTGTGCGCTCGATACGCAGCTCTAAAAAACGCAAGTGTGAAACTAGCCTAAATGGCATCGGCAGCGGCTCTTTCACAGTAGCATCTATATGTAAGAGATAGATGCTACTGTGCAGGTGCCACTGGTGCCATTTTGCAGAATATAATTTTGCTTTCAAAGTCCACAATATTATATGCATTATGTAAAATAGGAGGCAGGTCACTGAAGGAATAGTGACCTGTCAAAAGCCCATGAAGATGCATATGTAAGCAGAGCACCACATAGAGCCCTGTCCACAGGCTGCCCCGAAGCAAGAGAATCTCATTAAGGCCGGGGTCACACTTGTGTATGGCATTTGATGCAAGAACATCGGATGCAATTTGCTAATGACCGTCTGCTCCTGATCTGCTGCGTGTGGGAGCCGAGTGTCATGCTGCAGTGCTCCGAGCCTCTCGCACAGAGCGAATCGGAGCACAGCTGCGGAGAAGGCAGAGAAACTAATTTCTCTATCTGCTCCATTGCCGGCATATATTGCACAGCACACATAATATCCGAGTGATGTGCGCCTTGTCACTCGCACCCATAGACTTATATAGGTGCGAGTGTGCCGAGACATGGCCGAGTGTCGGTGACTATCACAGCATGCTGCGATTTCACTCGCACATAGATTAAGGCTGAGAAAAAAAACGGTGATGGGAGCTGCCCCATGGATGAATACTGGTCCGAGTGCTAAGCGATGTTTTATGGCATAGCACTCGTCCATATTCATCGCAAGTATGACTCCGGCCTAACTGAATACTACAAATACAGATAAAGCAACAACCACAAGACAGATTTCAGGCCTTAGGCTTTAGGCCGGAGTCACACTAGCGTTGAATACGGATGAATGCTATGCGGGTAAACAGCGCATAGCACTCGGCCCAGTGTTAATCTATGGGGCAGCTCCCATAACAGTTTTTTTTCTCGGGCGTATTCTACGTGCGAGTGAAATCGCAGCATGCTGCGATTGTACACGTATATCGGCAGAGTCACACCAATGAAAGTCTATGGGTGCGAGAAAAAAATCAGACACCACACGGACCATAAGTGTAGCTTGCGAGAAATATGCACACATTTTCTTCATTTCAGCCCATTAAGCCATTAAATTCAATGGGGAAAATCAGTGAGAAATGTAAAGCCATACGCAAGTCATACAGATGTCATACGGATACATAGGTGCGAGAAAATCGCATCATCGCATTGCAAACGCATTACTCACAGATGACCATACAGAGACCTTTTTTGCGACTCTCGGCCGAGAGAATCGGACCAATTTTTCATACGTTAAGTGTGACCCCGGTTTAAGAAATGGTTTCAGAGCTCACAGATGAAGTTAAAAAAAATTGAATAAGTACTACATAAGTAGTCTACAGATAGTTTAATTCTTCATGCACAAGAAAATAGCAAACAGGTGAATCCCCCGGTAGGCCCCTGTGCAAATTCTATCCAGTTTATTATTATATAGAGATATAGGTAAATTTGTTAACCAGGGTCATGTAATATTTGTATACAGGTGAAAAGTGGGCCCCCAAAGTGAGCACAGCTATGGGGGTGGCATTTGCGCCCTCGTATGCTAATTTGTTCCTGGGGCTGTAGGCTGCAGGAGAGGGGTATTTTTACCACTGAATCTACACCATTAGTGGACAGAGTGCAATACTGGGGGAGGTACATTGATGACATTCCATGTATCTGGCAGGGATCCTTGGAGGAACTACAGTCTTTCAAGAACCATCTGAATCAGAATGACATCAATTTACATCTTACAAGGCAAGAAGATCTAATATAGAATTCTTGGACATTCTCCTGCAGGTTGAAAATACTGGACGTATCCATACGTATGTTTTTCATAAGCCTACTTCTACAAACAGTTTACTCCATGCCTCATCATTACACCAACAAAGTTTGATCCAAAGAATTCCAGTGGGACAATTCCTGAGAATGCGGCATAATTGCTCAGATGAGGATTTGTTTGAAAAACAAAGCAAAGATCTTAGTAAAAGATTTGAAGAAGGGGATACTCATCTAAAATTATCAAACGAGGATACTGGCGAGCTAATAGGACAAATCGGTCCCAGGCACTTAATAATCAAAACATCAATCACAACCTTATGATAAGGTACGATACATCCAGTTGTTTAATTCTTGATGGGGAGAGGTTAATGATATTCTGTCCAGACACTGGAAAATTTTACAACTGAATCCGGTTCTGTCTGAATACTTACCATTAAAACCGGAAATTACATATAGAAGATCTCAGAATCTTCGGGACCTTTTGGTGCACAGTCATTAAAAGAAGCATGTTGAGCACCCATTTGGTCCTAAGTGGGGTTGTCACCCATGTGGGGCATGTGTAGCCTCTCCGAATATAGAAAGATGTGCAACTTTTCTAATAATGACAAGAGTAGGGTATTTAAAACCTTACACCCAATTACGTATGCCACCACAGCGGTTATATATTGTGCTAGTTGCCCTTCTAATCTAAAATATGTTGGTCTAATATCTCGAGAATTTAGACGCAGAGTCAGAGAGCATGTCCTTGACATTAGAGCAGCTCAGACCATCTTTGACATTGACTCACTCAAAACATTACCTAAACACTTTAAATTGGTACATCAATGTGATGAGTCTCTGCTCAAGGTCAGGGTTATAGATCACATTATTTTGAGCGCTAGAGGTGGAGACCTTAAGAGACGTCTTACCCAAATTGAGGCAGGATGGATCTTTAGGTTGGACATGTTGGCACCCAAAGGCCTCAATGCACAAATTTCTTTTAATGTATTTTTATGATTTTTTTTAATCTATTTTATGTTCTATCTCATTTTCTTTTTGGTGTTCAGCTCCATCTATGTCATCAAGTCCTCTAACAAAACTCACCTATTTCATCCACCTTCTGTTGAGCTTGGATTTCCTTATAAATAATATTTATATTTTCTTGATTTCACTTTTTTACTCTTTCGCACGTGTGTTCACTGCACTTTTTCACTTTAGTTATTCTATTATGATTATTATATATATATATATATATATATATATATTTATGTGGATTTATATGTGTAGTATATTCACTCATCATTGTATTATTAGAGTATAATATATGTGGATGGTAATATTTTTTTTTCTTTTTTGTGGTATTTTTAACTCTTTGTGTATGGCCAGCATTTTTCATCATCATATATGTTAATTCTTAAGTAGTATACAGTCAATTCAGTGTTTTCTCTCTATGTGTAGTGCAGCTCAATTCAAGAGACCCAGTCTATTATTCCTGATTTTTATTTTTTTGTCTGTGCCTTTTATTATGGAGCACATGACCAGGATATGTTTTCTTCTTGTTCTGCCGGTATTGTCCTTTCATCACATCCATTTTAGCCTGTGCGTTCCACGTTGGAACTCATGACCGCAGGTATGTCATTTCCGCTTCCGGGTCGTCTGTGCTGTGTGCACTTTATAACCGCGTGCCTGTTATATTTCAGATGCATCAGTTCCGGATGTGCGCTTTACGGTGCACCGCATTGCTACCGGGCTCACTTCTGGTTCCTGGGGTGCCTTCCTTCGGAGTGCGTTCCACGGTGGAACACATGTATCCCCGTGGCTCTTCTGTCTTTATTTTTTAAATTAATTTATTTATATCCACTCCGGATGTCACTACAAGTATGGCCAAACCGCATTCATTTTAATTTTATTTGCTTTATTTATAATAAACCAGTTAATCATGCCACATCACCTGTTTCCATTTACTACCAGTTTTGATTGGTCTATGTGAAATGTAATTAAACCCTAATTCACTTCTCCCTATACTCCTTAAGAAAGTCACAGGCGAAACGTACGTTGGAGTCACAGAGCTACGGGTCACTGACTACGGGTATACTGCATTTAATCCCTTTTCTTTATGCTCTTTATGCACTTTTTGACATGTTTGTCTATTACTCTTTTGCACAATATATATGGGATTGTTTGTGTACCTAGTTATGCTATTTTGTCAGTATTCCCATGTATGATATACTTATGTGCTGTGGTTTATATCTTTGTTTCTTTGGTTCCCCTGTCTATTATATAGTTTTAATGTGGATTAATAAAATTATATATTTTTACTATATTTTCTTCTGTGCTGTTCACTTCGTTCTGAATAGGTTTCTATAGCTTTAAAAATAAGCAAAAAAATTATTTATGAACTTTCCCATGAATATGTCAATATCGAATCTTTTTTGAACAGTATAGCTTCTGGTCTCAGCTGAAGACAAAGACTAAAGCCAACATTCAGCAATGAACACATTCACAGATTCTTTTTTAAAAAAATGATAACACCATTTTTAGTGCCCAATCTCAGTTCAATAGGTGGGTAGAGAAAAAATTTAAGAAATGACTGATGACATTTTATTCTCTTACAAGCATAAGACAAGCTATTGTGTGATATGTGAGGTCATTAGGCAAGAAACAAGCTCAGAAGTAGAGCCTGCATTATTGCAGAAAATGGCTGTACAGATAACCGCCATCATTTGCCTCTAACAGCAGCAAATGGAGCCGAGCTCCACCCGCTGCTGATAACTTTTTAAATGCTGCTATCAATCTCTAACAGAAGAATTACACGTCCCATCGTATCCTGTCCAAAACGAGGCCACGAGTCACCGATTAGTGCTATGGAAGCTAGGGATCTGTGGAAGACCCACCTGCCTACCAGGATGGTGCTCTTGTGAAGACCTTTCATGATGTGGCCACTGCATCTAATGGTGTCACACAGCCATCATATAGACTTGCTGCTGAGAATTGCAAGTGCACATCATGACTTACTGCTGATAACCTCCAAATGATCTGTGTCTCTTTATGTTCCCAGATAAACACCTAGCAAGAGTACGAGGAGGGGAGGAATGTTTATCGACTAAGTATATAATTGAACTATGATAATTTTATAGGTAACAGCTTTTCTGTAAATTATGAATATATATTTGACTTATTTCTATGGAGGTTACATTTCACCTTTGTTGATATTGCATATTGATTCTCTATTGTGTGATAATAATGATGATATTTTAAGATTGGATAGACAAAACTGTTTGATTACTTCAGGGACATAAAATAGCAAGTCAACGTTGAGTTGGGAGTGCCTTTGGTGCTTATCCATTAGGGTGCCAACCTCCACATCATGTTAAGTCTGATTCATTTAAAATGGTGATGCATAATTAGTGTTTGATTCATACAGGTGCTTCTCACAAAATTAGAATATCATCAAAAAGTTAATTTCAGTTCTTCAATACAAAAAGTAAAACTCATATATTAGATAGAGGCATTACAAAGCACAGGAGAAGAGCACAGTGATGTCACTCAATGGCACGAATTGTGGACCCAGGCGAATTTTGGTTGTGTTATATAACACAAAAAGGACCTCAAAGCATGTAGTACTTGATTGATCAAAATGGAAATCAAGGTCCCTGTGTTTTATCAATACCAAAGTCAGCGCAGCCATCTTCCAGGAAAATTTAGAGCACTTCATGCTTCCCTCTGCCGGCAAGCTTTTTAGAGATAGAAATTTCATTCTCCAGCAGGACTTGGCACCTGTCCACACTGACAAAAGTACCAATACCTTGTTTAAAAACAGCAGTATCACTGAGCTTGATTGGCCAGCAAATCACCTGCTTTAATCCCATAGAGAATCTATGGAGTAATGTCAAGAGGAAGATGAAAGACATCAGACTCAAACCAACAATGCAGATGAGATGAAGGCTGCTATCAAAGCAACCTGGGATTCCATAACACCTCAGCAATTTGGGTTTTCATTGGCTGTGAGCCATAAGCATCAACATTAACAGAAATAAACACGTGAAATAGATCACTCTGTTTGGAATGACTCTATAAATATATGAGTTTCACTTTTTGTACTAGAGAACTGAAATAAATTAACTTTTTGTTGATATTCTAATTTTGTAAGATGCATCTGTACATGTCTGTTTTGCTGTAAGACCATATAATTAAATATTATGGTATCAAATAGGTTGTTACCATACCACACTAATATTTTTAAGAGATTTCTCAAAAAAAATTGTTTAAATTAGGGTTTATGTTGTTGACATGCTCAGATATTCTGTAGAAACCTTGCTTTCTGATTGATATCAAAGTTCTTGTTGGTTAGTAGTAAAATGAATAGTAATAATAATAATAATCTTTATTTTTATATAGCGCTAACATATTCTGCAACGCTTTATTAGGATTCAAAACTTGTCCCACAAAAAACACACATTCATTTGGCCATGTGGAAGGAGAATAAAAAAGTTATGGCTCATGAAAGAAGGGGACAAAAAATTGACAACGCAATAAACGGAAAAACGCCTGAAAGTGGTTAAAGAGTCAATACATTTTTAAACTTCCTTGGGGCCTGTAGATCAATTTGTTGCAAATAATAGCAATGTCGCCTCCAGAAGGACTAACTTTAGAAGCATCACACAGTCATTTTTTTTTTCCACAAAGTCACCACTGAATTAAGGGTCAGAAGAATATAATATATTAATATTCCCCTTGACAAAAGTTTTCACAGGCAAATAATTGTCCTCAGTCTGGTTATTTATAGAAACTCAGTATTAGAAGGGCTGAAAAGCATAACATATATTTAGAGATAAATTGGTGTAAAGCAATGATGAAGTTCAAAGTTTATTTATTTTATAATTTCTGCTGGATAATTATTTTTTTCCTTTTTCTTTGATATAAATGAAGAAAGTTCCTTTTAAAACTACAGGAGTCTGTTTTTTGCATTTGACTCAACAGCATCCCACAGCCTGTTCAGAATGACTTTGAATTCGGAACTGTGATTAAAGTACTGTTATCTCATATTTCCCTTCAAACACATTGAAAAAGCCAGCAAGGATCTCAGCATTTCCTCTATTTCCACTAAATAGTCATCTACTTGGAAAATGCCTCATAGTCATGTCACTAATGATACAAAATATACATAAATATTCCAATAAATTAATTGGGTTTTTACCTTCTTAACAGTGGGGTATAGGGTGTTCTTATGTCAGTGTCGAATTTTGTGCTATAAGATGTAACACCAAGAGTTGTTACCAAGAACATTAATAAAAATTGTAAAGTTGCTGAATTTTTCATAATCAGGATAAGAAAAGTTTCATAGTAACTGTTTCTGCCTAAAAGAAAAGTTTTCACAAGCAACAATCACATGTAGAATGACGCTCACATCTGAAAATACCATCACTCTTTATTTATTCATCACTCCAGTTATTTCCACACTTATTGATCCTTAATTGTCCTTTCTTGCTGGGTAAAGGCATCTTAAATTTCAAGAGCCTTTCCTAGTAAAAAATAAACAGAGAAAAGGGACCTATTTAATATGGTGATCTTTCTCATAGATCACTCACCATCCTGTTGATCAATCTAGGGTACTGGAGATGGAAGTTGGATCAGTTCACCAGAACGTTCTCCCCTGGAGGTGATGAACTCATGATTGCCCTGCTCCTCCGGCTGGTCTTGTTGCTTGTCCGACTGCAAAAAACAGAAAGAACATATAGAAAAAACCCTTAAAAAATAACTTTTAATTCATTGATTAAAATTCTCATGAATATACATAAGACAGGGGGATATAGGGAAAATATAAAAAAATTCAATAATAAATCAGATTTGGGGCAAAAAACTGCAATCACCCTAATAGGCCCTAATAATTCCCTTCCTGTCCGCGGAGGTTGGCACCCTAGTTGTTGTGACGACATGGCTCAACGTCGGTGCCCCTAAGTATACCCTATATCACCCTTCAAGCATAAAAGGGATACATAGAAAAAACACACACATACAGAAAACACAGAAAAATACCTTGGTGAAGAGACCTTAATTGTCTCCAAAAAAGTCTTATCTCGTAGGTAATATGCTGCCACAAATACTTCACTCAGAGACAAAAAAGCAGCCTTAATATGAACTTATCTCGTAATAAAAAATGCTATTAGGCTGCAAAAGAAGTCTCTCAAAAAATGCAGTCTAAAGGTACTGCCACACTAAGCGATCTCGCTAGCGATCTCGTTAACGACGCAAGCTAACGAGATCGTTGGTGTGATCGCTTTTAGGTCGCTAGTAGCTGCCAAACAGGAGATCTCATAAACGACACATCAGCGGTCAGCGATCTCTTTAACGACTTTAGCGGTCGTTAGGATCTGTCATTAGCATGTACTGAGCGCAACCTTTTCCACGCCCCTCAGTACAGATATATGTTATATATGTGTTATGCTGCGTCCTGCTAGCCTGCTTTGCAGCTACTGCGATCCTCTCTGTGACGCAAAAGAAAACCTAGTCCTACCTGCCTGCTTCTACAGCTATTGCGATCCACTCCGTGACGCTAAAAAACCTAGTCCCGCCTGCGCCGCTGTCATATGCGTCACAAACGAGGTCTCTCGTCGTTCACAAAAGGAGTCACACTCAGCGATATAGGCTCACCAGCGGGACACCAACGATCAAAAAACGGTCCAGAACATTAGTGAACGATCAGCGACATCACAGCAGGGGCCACATCGCTGCTACATGTCACACACAGCGACGTCGCTAACGAGATCGCTAAATAGTGAAGTAGTAGCGATGTCGTTAGCGATCTCGTTAGCGATCTCGCTTAGTGTGGCTTACCCTTAAGGGCTCATACCCATTTGTGGAAAAAAACGGTCCGTTTTCTGGATGGAAAAAACGGTCCGAATATATACAATTGTCATGCGATTTGTATGCGATTTGTAATTGCTCCATCCATTTTCCATCAGTTTTCCATCTGTATGCAGTGCGATTTTAACATGACGTTTTACATAGAGCAGTTATCTCTATGTAAAAAGTCATGTAAAAATCACATTGTAAAAAAAAAATGTACACAAAAAGCAAATAATTTTTATTATATATATATATATATATATATATATATATATAATATATATATAGGTCA
Source organism: Oophaga sylvatica (assembly GCA_033576555.1). Lineage (NCBI taxonomy): Eukaryota > Metazoa > Chordata > Amphibia > Anura > Dendrobatidae > Oophaga > Oophaga sylvatica. The sequence goes on from JARQOD010000005.1 coordinate 70,640,108, forward strand.
TACACTTCTACATAGTATAATAGCCGCTAATTCATCCCCGGCTATACTGTAAAATCACACTGACAGCTTTAATAAAGAATAGAAACAATACATATACACACATAGAATATATATATTGTAAGCTTTTCAGGGGATATAGCTCTGGGATCGCCGTCCGGGTAGACGGAGTGGCACGGAAACAGTTCATTCACAGACAGCAGTTCTGGTAAAAACTGGCCGCAACCAGTTTTATTAAAGTCCACAGCAAACAGAACATAAGCAAAACCAAATCATAAACATAAGCCCTGGGCTTGTCCAGCCACTTACTACACTTAGATAGATTTCCCTCTCTATCCGGGACCAGACTCTAACAGCCTGTCCCCAAAACAACACATATGTTCAGCATTTACCAACATGGAGGTTCGCAGAGGCTCCTCTTTGTGTCTAAAGGCATATCCAACGTCCAGACTTGAGAGAGCTCCCCTCCTATTCAGCAGCTATCCGCATGGATTCTCACAGAGACTACTCCTGTGTCCGGGGTACATCGAGCACCCAGACTGAGACAGCTCATACTCCTGGAGACTCCTTCTTGTGCCTGGACTCCTTGTCCAGACTAAGCGAGCTCTCTGTCTGTGTTCGCAGACACCTACTTCTGGTCTCCTAATTAACAGCTGAGTGGTTTCAGGCCTGAGCTGCAAGTGTGTACTGAATGTAAGGTGTAGTGACCTTTCTCTACCACTAGGTTTACAAAGCCATACATTTCCCTTATACCAGTCAGCAAAGTATCTAGGTGAAATGTACACCCCATTCAACACACATACTCTCACTGTCTCACATATCCCCCCCCTCTTCTCCAGACCGAGAGGGCTGGTCATCCAGACCGGAGGGCTGGTCAACAATCCAAAAGAGACAGTGAACTCTGGACCAGTCATGGCCTTCATCAGCTTCATCTTCACTACTGTCATCTGTATCTTCACCTGAGCCATAGCCAACATCAGCTTTCTCTTCATCTGAAGCATCCGCACTACCCTGTACCCTCCCAGGCCTATGCTCTCTGCGGGCCTCGGGTATCCTGCACGGTTTCATCTTGACCTTAGGGCCGGGCTCAGTTTCGATATAGTGCCTGGCCAGAGAAGTACGACCCGGCACATCAGAACACTTCTGCTGACTCTTCCTCAGAACTCACGTACCTCCTGTCCTTGGTGCACTGACCATGTGTCACCAACTATCACAGAAGGTATAGGGGTTTTTTACTTTTCTCTAGTTCCCCTTGAACCCTCTTTAGCACATCTATTTTCTTGAATATCGGTTGACTCATAAAGTCTATTTCACAGACCTTAAGCTCCTCTGCCATGGTCTCTGACCATTTTAAGCTACTCTGTTCAAATGATTGGGACTGTAGAAGGAGCAGATCGTTTTTCTTTTGCAGTACACATAATTCATCCGCTAAGTCTCCAGCTGAATTGTAATGTTCTACGTGACAACAGCATTCTTATATAGAGCCTTAGACTTATTGAGCAGCATTTGCTCTTGCAACGAAGAGATTCCCTGTATTCTTCCTTTTACTTCATTGACTTTCTCACGAAGATGCTCATGGCTTTCATCACACTCCTTCATCACAGTTTGGAGTTTTTTCTGAGAAGTAATCAATTCATCTGGTACCTGTTGGACGTCCTTTATGTCTTCGGCCCCTTCTTCAGGCTCTTCTGGTAGAACATGCTCAGAAGCCCTACCGTCAGTCTTACATTCTACCTCTTCAGTCACATCATTATGGTCTCCAATATCTCCATTTATTCCAGCTTTCAAGTTCTCCTTGATAGCTGCATCTGTATACTCAGAACCCGCCGGATTCTTCTCTTCCACCACGTTCTGCATCCCATCTGAGCTCCCGTGTGTCTGCACGGCAACGGAGTGACACATCGCTTTTCCCATTTGTTGGGACGTGGCTCCGATGTAGACTCCATGAAAGTGCGCTTGAGCTCACCAACGCCAGCCTGATGTCTCAAAATCTCATCTTGTGACTTATCCAGATCCTTGGTGTCACTCGGGAACACCGCTGGGGCTCCGGGCGCCAAACTTCCAGCCTGAGCTTCACGAGTGCAGCTACTGATCCGAACCGCAACCCGTCCACGCCGCTGTCTTCGGCAGAAACAGATTCCTGGACAGAGTCAGTCCCCATATCTTCAGTCTTGTTCCTCACAGCTTCACTTGAGACCTCAGCTTCTGATGAGGCATCTGGCTTGGTGACTACCACTTCTATGGCTTTTTCCACCTCTGCAGCATCTCCCTCAGAGTCCTTGGCACGATACAGATCCACACCATACCTTGGTAACTTCACATTTCCAACAGCATCTACTTGGGCTGTGTTCAGTTTCAGAGTCCTGCCTTTAAAGCTCAGCTTCCTCCTTTCACCTTAGTCTTTGCCAGGGAACCGGCCAACTGTAAAACATCTTCAGATGCCATCTTCTGTCCGACTGCAAGGTCAGCATCAGCCTTCCTCTCAGGACTCTCAACCTCCTCTGCTACCATGCCTTCCTCATTTGCACTGGTTGCTTGATTGTCATCAGATGATTCACTATCACTACCACTATCCCTGTCTGACCCCTTTTTCTCAGCCACATCTGGCTCACTTTCAGGGTTATACACTTCATTTTCATTCACATCCTGCTCACTGTCAGGGTTATACAATTCATTCTCATTCACATCCTGCTCACTTTCAGGGTTATACACTTCATTTTCATTCACATCCTGCTCACTGTCAGGGTTATACAATTCATTCTCATTCACATCTTGATCTGGAACCTTAGTTAACATGTCATCCACAACATTAACTTCACCATCTGGTCCCTGGTTTCCCTCAGGTGGTCCCTCAAGTATGTGACTATGTGACAACCCCAGCACTATACTTCCATATAGCTTAGGTACTAGGAGCTGGCTCACGACCTCTCCCTGGACTTCAGTGTCCCTATACAACAGGTGAGTGTTTATGGCAACATGAGGAAACCTCTCCTCAGAGCCAGGCTCTTGGGAAACCTCATTTAGAACATTTATATTTTCCTGGGCCGTTTTAAGAGAGGGGTCTCGCCACTGCTCACTCTCAAAATTGTCACAGGACACAGGTAAGTCAGGGACACTTGGTTCCCGAGAACCACCATCCTCGTCTCCCAACATCACCTGCAAAGGAATTTCATCACTATCACAGTCATCATTATTATCAATATCATTATCATGATTATGATCAGTATCATCATCACTATCATGATCATCATCATTATCATTATCAGCATCATTATCATGGTCATCATCATTATCATGATCATCATCATCATTATCATTATCATCATCATCATTATCACATAAGTTTAACGGCCCACTAGCATTGTGTTCCGCCCCTCGAGACTGCGCACCCTCAATAGGAGCTTCATCACACTGTCCATCAGAAACATTTTTCCCCCAGAGATCCTTAGACCGGGGAAAGTCATTACCCAATATGACGGGGGGCACCAGGTTCTTCACTACCCCCACTTCACATGAAACCTCCCCGCGTTTGGGGATCAAGTCCACGACAGTCTCTGGGTAGACTTTGGTGTCTCCATGGACGCACACCACACTCAGGTGTTTATCAGGGATAAAGTCCCTATCAATCAGGCTGTCCTGTTGTGAATGGGTTTGAGATGAGTTCTGAGCAGAGGCTCCCTCTGGTGGTTACAAGCGGTGCTAGTGAAGATTGTGAGGACTGGGAATCAGGTGTTACTGACTGGTCTTATATAAGGGAGTCATTTTCCCATCAGGGTTGCCGGTGATCAATTGTTCTGGTCTGAATCCTTCATTCCAGTTTCCCTTGTAGCCTGCTGTGTCGTGTCTGCATCTCCTGCTAACAGATAAGACTTTTTTTTCTTTTGTGTTTGTGCTATATTTTTGCATTTTGTCCTGCACTTCTGTGAGGGCCTTCAGGGTCCCCTCTGGGGGCTTCTGCCCTCTCAGTTTTGTTCAGCCACTGATATTTGTACTTTTGCTTTTTCCAGTTTTTTCAGTGGCTGCTGTTTTGTTTTTGTTACACCAGAGAACTAATTTAGGTGGTAGAGGTCGTGTGATCTCAGGTGATTTTGAAATTAGTAGAGTTGGTGCTTTTCAGGGTTTTCTGGGATTGCAGTAAGTACCCTTCCTATCCTTTTCTATTTAGATAGTTTTGGCCCCAGCGTTTGCTCATACTATTTTCTTTCTGTGTCAGTATTTCCTCTTGTCTAACAACCATTACATGTTTGGGGGCTTTCTATTATCTTTGGGGTTCTGCTCCGGGGCAGATAGCTTTCCTATTTCTATCTTTAGGTGTAGTTAGTTTCTCAGGCTGTGACGAGGCGTCTAGGACCAACGTAGGAACGCTCCACGGCTGCCTCTAGTTGTGGTGGTTAGTCAGGGTACTGCAATCTCATAGATTCCAACTACTCTGGTGTATTGCCTTTTTTACCTGCACTCCTCAGCTACCGAAACATAACACTGTCCCATACGGAAGTCACTGGACTCTCTGAGTCCAAGAGGGCCTGTGCTGGCAGTCATTTACAACCACCGGGGACCCCTGTGGTCCAGTCTCTTCGGCTGAGGTGGACACACACACAGGCTCTGCGCAGGGAGAGAGGATCCGCCAACATCACAACACATAGGCTCCCCCTCTATTGGACAGTTGACTGCAATTTCACGACATCTCCAACACTGTCCATCACACTCTCCCACCCACACGACCCCAACAGCTGGAACGCTCTTACCGGGAGAGTTCGGCGTCCAGGAACTCTGAAGTGACGACCTCTCAGACGGCTGGTCACGGAGGCAGTCTTTGGTGGCGAAGGCCCTCTCCATCAGGCTGACCAGACGATTGGCATCCTGGTGGTCTCCTAGTCCGACCTCTGGCTGTACCTCAGGAGGACGTGCTTGGGTGTAGCGGTCCACTATCACCTTTTCAACTCCATAATCAGGTTTGCTGACTGCAGACTCCCAACTGCATCTCCAGTCATGAACTCCCCTGGCACGGGCTGTCACCGTAACACCCAGCCGGGTAAGAATCTCCGCTTTCAGCTTGGCATAGTCTTGGCTGTCCTGCTCGCTCAGGTCAGCATAGGCCCTTTGGGGTTCTCCAATCAGATAGGGTGCGACCATCATGGCCCATTCAGATAGGGGCAGATTCTCCTTCTCTGCCAGTCCCTCAAACCTAGTGAGATATACCTCCACATCGTCACGAGGTGTCATCTTTTTCAGGGACCGTCTTACCGCCTTCTTTACAGGGGACAATGCAGGTGACTTTGCCACATTACTTCGGGACGCGGCACCGAATTCCTTTTTTGTGCTGCCATCTGCTCAACAAATAACCGGTTATTCTCCTGCTGCTGCAGGAATTGCTGCTGGGCCTGCTGCATGCGCTGCTGGTGCTGCAGGCGCTGCCGCTCCATGCTCTGCTGCATGCTCCGCTGGGCCTGGACCAGGTACTCAATGAGCTCCTCCATACTGCCGGACTTATCTGTCTCAACCACGGCAGTCTTATGTTGCACATTAACTTGCGCCATTTGTTCAAACAGCGCCTCCATGCTGTCATCCATGCTGTCAGACTTCTCTGTCTTAACAACGGCAGTCTTCACTCAAGACACACACACTCCATAGTCTTTTCCACAGAAAGTTCAGCTTTGCTGTGCAGACACTTTTTTTTTTTTTTTTCTTTGCAAAGTCTATTAGGGCTACTGTCTCTTTAAGACTGCTCCAACAGACGTTTCTCCTTTATTGACACACTTTTTTTTATTATTTCTTTGCAAAGTCTATTAGGGCTACTGTCTCTTTAAGACTTCTCCAACAGACGTTTCTCTTTTTTTTTTTTTTCTCTGACACTTTTTTTTTTTTTTTTTCTCTGCTGCTGCTTCAACAGACTTCACCTTTATTGCTGTCTCTCGCCACTGTGCTGCACGCACATTCTAGCACCAATTGTAAGCTTTTCAGGGGATATAGCTCTGGGATCGCCGTCCGGGTAGACGGAGTGGCACGGAAACAGTTCATTCACAGACAGCAGTTCTGGTAAAAACTGGCCGCAACCAGTTTTATTAAAGTCCACAGCAAACAGAACATAAGCAAAACCAAATCATAAACATAAGCCCTGGGCTTGTCCAGCCACTTACTACACTTAGATAGATTTCCCTCTCTATCCGGGACCAGACTCTAACAGCCTGTCCCCAAAACAACACATATGTTCAGCATTTACCAACATGGAGGTTCGCAGAGGCTCCTCTTTGTGTCTAAAGGCATATCCAACGTCCAGACTTGAGAGAGCTCCCCTCCTATTCAGCAGCTATCCGCATGGATTCTCACAGAGACTACTCCTGTGTCCGGGGTACATCGAGCACCCAGACTGAGACAGCTCATACTCCTGGAGACTCTTCTTGTGCCTGGACTCCTTGTCCAGACTAAGCGAGCTCTCTGTCTGTGTTCGCAGACACCTACTTCTGGTCTCCTAATTAACAGCTGAGTGGTTTCAGGCCTGAGCTGCAAGTGTGTACTGAATGTAAGGTGTAGTGACCTTTCTCTACCACTAGGTTTACAAAGCCATACATTTCCCTTATACCAGTCAGCAAAGTATCTAGGTGAAATGTACACCCATTCAACACACATACTCTCACTGTCTCACAATATATATATATTATATTACAGGGCCGCCATCAGGGCATTACAGCCCTTACTAATGTATGGGGCCCGGTGCTTTAGGGGGGCCCGCCCGCCGCCCGAGCACGCTGGCAGCACGGTCCGGCAGCAGGCGCAGCACTTCGCTGCTTTATATTCCCCACTGTCCCCAGTCCTGACCTCCTGGCTGGCAAATTAAATGGGCAGGCACTGTAGCTTTAAGCTACAGCCCGCCCTGATGCATCATGGTCCAGCCGTGAGTCACACACTGCTCTGCTCCACTTCCTCATTCTGGAGCAGAGCGAGCAGCGTGTCACGTCCGTGTGTTGTGCCAGACACACACTGCCACGTGGCTGGGAGCGGCGGACCGGACCGGGTGCAGGCGGCAGGCGAGCTCAGCAGGGTGAGTAGTCTGTCGCAGGGGGGGCCCGGCCAGGGACAGCCACAGCGCCAGCATCCACCACGCACCACCCAAAAGGGCCCAGGGCAGGAAGGGGGGGCCCAGCATCCACCAAAAGGCCCTCCAGGACAGGCGGGGGGGGCCCGCAGGCGCAGCATCCAGCAACAGGGGGCCTGGGGACCCTGTTGCTGGATGCTGCGGGCCCCTCCTGCCTGCCCTGGGCTGGGGCCCTGTTGGATTGCTGCGTGCGGCCCCCCCCCCCCCCCCCCTGCTCATCATATGGGTGCATAAAATCTATGGAGCATCATATGGCGGCATAATCTTTGGAGCATCATATGGCGGCATAATCTATGGGGCATCATATGGCGGCATAATCTTTGGAGGATCATATGGCGGCATAATCTTTGGAGCATCATATGGCGGCATAATCTTTGGAGCATCATATGGCGGCATAATCTATTGTAGAATCATTTGGTGGCATAATCTTTGGAGCATCATATGGCAGCATAATCTATGGGGCATCATATGGCGGCATAATCTTTTGAGCATCATATGGGGCATAATCTTTGGAGCATCATATGGCGGCATAATCTATGGGGCATCATATGGCGGCATAATCTTTGGAGCATCATATGGGGCATAATTTTGGAGCATCATATGGGGGCATAATCTTTGGAGCATCATATGGCGGCATAATCTATGGGGCATCATATGGCGGCATAATCTTTGGAGCATCATATGGCGGCATAATCTATGGGGCATCATATGACGGCATAATCTTGGAGCATCATATGGGGCATAATCTTTGGAGCATCATATGGCGGCATAAATCTTGGGGCATCATATGGGGCATAATCTTTGGAGCATCATATGGCGGCATAATCTATGGGGCATCATATGGCGGCATAATCTTTGGAGCATCATATGGCGGCATAATCTATGGGGCATCATATGGCGGCATAATCTATGGAGCATCATATGGGGGCATAAAATCCATGAGCATCATATGGGGGAATATTCATCTATGGAGCATCATATGGCGGCATAATCTATGGGGCATCATATGGCGGCATAATCTATGGGCATCATATGGCGGCATAATCTATGGAGCATCATATGGCGGCATAATCTATGGAGCATCATATGGCGGCATTAATCTATGGGGCATCATATGCAGCATAATCTATGGGGCATCATATGGCGGCATAATCTTTGGAGCATCCATATGGCGGCATAATCTATGGGGCATCATATGTGGGCATAAAATCCATGGAGCATCATATGGGGGAATATTCATCTATGGAGCATCATATGGCGCATAATCTATAGGGCATCATATGGCGGCATAATCTATGGGGCATCATATGGCGGCATAATCTTTGGAGCACCCTATTGCGGCATAATCTATGGAGCATCATATGGCGGCATAATCTATGGGGCATCATATGGCAGCATAATCTATGGGGCATTATATGGCGGCATAATCTATGGAGCATCATATGGCGGCATAATCTATGGAGCATCATATGACGGCATAATCTATGGAGCTTCATATGGGGGCATAAAATCTATGGAGCATCATATGGGGGAATATACATCTATGGAGCATCATATGGCGGCATAATCTATGGAGCTTCATATGGGGCAGAAAATTTATGAGCATCATATGGGGGAATATACATCTATGGAGCATCATATGGCGGCATTATCTATGGAGCATCATATGGCGGCATAATCTATGGAGCATCATATAGGGCATAAAATCTATGGAGCATCATATGGGGGTATAAAATCTAAGGGGCATCATATGGGGGTATAAAATCTATGGGGCATCATATGGGACATAAAATATATGGAGCATCTTATGGGGGCATAACTTTTATGGAGCAGCATATGGGCCATATTATTCTATGGAGCATCTTATGGGGCCATTATTAACCTTTATGGAGCATTATATGGGAGGTATTTTGTATGCCGTGTACCGCCGGACCAGAAGTGCGTCATCCGGACAGGAAGTGACACGGCGCAACATGATCTGATGTAATCGCGCATGCGCGATAGCGGTAGCAGCGCCATCTTTTCGGTGGGAAAAGGCAAATATAAGTAGGACTATGAGAGACACTAATCTGTATAAGAGACAAAATGTAGGGGGAGGAGACTAGAGGCCTGCATGTGGCGCTGTGTCACTTCCAGTCCGGATGACGCACTTCCGGTCCGGCGGTACACGGCTCCGCATTTAAACCCCCATTTGCTCCCTTCCCATACACCTGGTCACCCAGCAGACAAGCAGGGCGCAGGAGCGCCGCCTGTAAACCTGTACATTCGCTTCTTAAGGTATGTCTTTGATTAAAAGCGGTTCACCCCATCTGACATCACTCTGGGCTGCAACTTATGCCACATTTACCCCATGTAGGCTCTGTGGACGCCATCCAGGACATGTTTTAACCCCGTCCAGGGCACATTTAACCCCTACTTTCTGTACACAGCAGGGCGCAGGTGCGCCGCCTATATTTTCATTTCATCCACCTCCAAAGGTATGTTTTCATGTAAATAGTCCACTCCATCTGCCACTGTAATGGGCTATAATTTGTGTAACATTTGCCCTGTACAGGCTATCAGGACGCCACTCAGGACATACTTTACCCTATTCTGGATACATTTAACTCCTGCTCTTTGTACACAGCAGGTAATCTCTGACATTTCAATGATGGTGACCCCTATTTCCCTATATTTAATCATTTTGATATTATCTGCAGCATTGGCTCTGCTATAAGGGAATTTACAAGGAATTTATTGCCTCTACTATGTGCCATATCTCTGTTGTACTAATTTTACAAGGTAGAAATGCGCTACTTCTTTGTTTCTTATATCATTGTGCTTTTGTTCTACTATGATTATATAAATCGTTACTCTATATATCTCCATGTTAAGATTGTATAATGATGCTCCATATGTACTTTAACGATATATTCTACTTTCTGGATTATTATCTACATGACATTTTTCGCAATCAATTATATATGATCCAGCCATATCTGTATATATGTTATATATGTAATCACTGTATATAATTGCCTCACACTATGTTTCTTCTATTTTTCTCTAGTACCCCATGATTAAGATCCGGGAGGGTCGAAACGTTGGGTATCTGTATATTGTACATATTATTATTACGGCACTGGCACTTTCTTCTTTTGGATTGGATATTTTTCAAATAAAAATATTTTTCTGCATAGTAATCAATTGTAGTGTGCGGTGAATTTTGCTCTTCTATATTTGTTGGTGCCGCTTAGGACCAATTCACCAGCACCTCCTGTACACTAGACTTGAGTGCACACCATTTCACCCATATTACCTTGTCGTGGTGGTGGCTTAAAAAAAACCTTTTGGTCAAAACAAAAGCTGATGGCTATGCATGTGATTTGATGTTAATGTGTCATTGGTGAGGGCGTGGTGCAGAAGTGGAGTTTTTCCAAGAAAAGGCGGAGGGATTTTGGATAGTTCGCGTGGTGGAGGAGGAGCTAGGGTGGAGGCGGAACTTGGGGTGGAGCTTAAAGGGGGGCCCCATAAATTTTGCCAGTATGGGGCCCCAAAATTCTAGTGGCAGCCCTGTATATATATATATATATATATATATAATTATATATAATTACAGTCATGGCCAAAAGTTTTGAGAATGACACAAATATTAATTTTTACAAAGTCTACTGCTTCACTTTTTCTAATGGCAATTTGCATATACTCCAGAATGTTATAAAGAATGATCAGCTTAACAGCAATTACTTGCAAAGTCAATATTTGGCTAGAAAATGAACTTTATCCCCCAAAACACATTTCAACATCATTGCAGCCCTGCCTTAAAAGGACCAGCTAACCTCTTTTCAGTGATTGCTCCATTAACACAGGTGTGGGTGTTGATGAGGACATGGCTGGAGATCAATCTGTCATGATTAAGTAAGAATGACACCACTAGACACTTTAAAAGGAGGCTGGTGCTTGGCATCATTGTTTCTCTTCTGTTAACCATGGTTATCTCTAAAGAAACACGTGCAGTCACATTGCAATGCACAAAAATGGCCTAACAGGGAAGAGTATTGCAGCTAGAAAGATTGCACCTCAGTCAACAATCTATCGCATCATCAAGAACTTCAAGGAGTGAGGTTCCATTGTTGCCAAAAAGGCTCCAGGGTGCCCAAGAAAGACCAGCAAGCGCCAGGACCGTCTCTTAAATGTGTTTCAGCTGCGGAATCTGGCTACCAGCAGTGCAGAGCTTGCTCAGATATGGCAGCAGGCAGGTTGGAGCGCATCTGCACGCACTGTGAGGCGGAGATCTTGGAGCAAGGCTGGTCTCAAGGAGGGCAGCAAAGAAGCCACTTCTCTCCAGAAAAAACATCATGGACAGACTAATATTCTGCAAAAGGTACAGGCAGTGGACTGCTGAGGACTGGGGTAAAGTTATTTTCTCTGATGAATCCCTTTTCGATTGTTTGGGACATCAGGAAAACGCCTCATTTGGAGAAGACAAGGTGAGCGCTACCCCCAGTCTTGTCTCATGCCAACTGTTAAGCATCCTGAAACCATTCATGTGTGGGGTTGCTTCTCAGCCAAGGGAATCGGCTCTCTCACAGTCTTGCCTAAAAAAACAGCCATGAATAAAGAATGGTACCAGAATGTCCTCCAAGAGCAACTTATCCGAACCCTCCAAGAGCAGTTTGGCGATCAACAATGCCTTTTCTAGCATGATGGAGCTCCTTGCCATAAAGCAAAGGTGATAACTAAATGGCTCAGGGAAACAAAACATAGAGATTTTGGGTCCATGGCCTGGAAACTCCCCAGATCTTAATCCCATTGAAAAACTTGTGGTCAATCATCAAGAGACTGGTGGACAAACAAAAACCTAAAAATTCTGACAAAATGAAAGCATTGATTGTGCAAGAATGGACTGCTATCAGTAGGATTTGGTCCAGAAGTTGATTGAGAGCATGCAGGGAGAATTGCAGAGGTCCTGAAGAAGAAGGGTCAACACTGCAAATATTGACTTGCTGCATTAACTCATTCTAACTGTCAATATAAGCTTTTGTTACTCATATGTTTTCAATTATATTTCTGTCTGTGATAAAAACATCTGTCAAACACACATAAAAACCAGAGGGCAGCAGATCATGTGAAAATATAACATTTGTGTCATTCTCAAAACTTTTGGCCATGACTGTATATATATATATATATATATATGTTATTGTGACATATATATATATATATACATATATTTATAGTTCATACACTTCTACATACTGTAATAGCCGCTAATTCAATTGCCAGCTTTTGTGAAATCACAGAACCCGACATGAAATGACACAAGGTTTACATACAGTTAACCATGTCATTTCATGTATTTTGATATATGGTTTTAACTTACAATTACATGAGTGTATGTGTGCAAAATTGCAGACATGTAGGGGTTAATTAAAGGTGTAAATTCGTTGAAAAAAAATGCATGGGCTCCCGCTGTATTTTCTCCACCAGACAGACAAAGCCAGCGAGTGGGGGCAGATAATAGCCCAGGGAGGGTGCATTTATTTTGTTGCCCCCCCCCGGTTATACATCTGCCCCCAGACACCCAGAAAAGGCAAATCTATAATTAGATTCGCCCTTTCTGGCACTTTGCCCGTCTATTCCCATTGCCCTGTAGCAGTGGCGAATGGGTTAATAAGGGGTTTAAAGCCACCTTGCAATTGAAAGGTAACTTTAAGCCAGGTTAATAATTGAGAGTTGTCAATTTGACAACTTTACAGACAAGTAAATGGATAATTAAGCACTTTGACCACAGTGGAACACCACCAAGGATATACTATCAAAGCATAAAATATATAGCATACACAGAGTGTATAAGCAAAACTGGATACAATCATTCATCCATTAAACAAGCCTATCCACTATATACCCAATATTACACAGATTCAGAGGAACTGGTTTCACTTTATCCTCAGGCCAATACAAAATACAAATGCTAAATCCCCACAATGACATTTAGTGGTTTAAATAGTAGCAAAAATACCACCAATAAATATATACAATCCCAGGGAGGATATATCAAGAAATATATAGAACATGACCATATGAGCGGGGGCGCCATGTCAACAAACTAGGGTACCAACCTCCGTGGTCAGGAAAGGAATTAATTAGGGCCTATTAGGGTGATTGCAGTTTTTTTGCCCCAAATCTGATAATTATTATTGAATTTTTTGATATTTTCCCTATATCCCCCTGTCTTATGTATATTCATGAGAATTTTAATAAATGAATTAAAAGTTATTTTTTAAGGGTTTTTTCTATATGTTCTTTCTGGTTTTTTGCTTATTTATCCCTTACAATATTTTTCTGAGGTGCTTGTCCGACTGCCACTTCTGCGCTCCTGGCGATGGCGCTGCTGGCGTGGTTGCTGCTTTAGTGGCTGCTGTGGTGGCTGCTGCGATGGCTGCAGCTGCTGCATATACATTTCCAGGACTGCCACAAAAGACACCACCATAATTCTGGGACCACCCCATATATACCGAGATGGTCCAGGCACACCTTTGTCCGGCCCCTCATAAGTTTTCGGGTCAATCTTGATTGAATCCGTCATGCTGTGCACAGGAGCCTTGACCAGCCCTACGCATGCGCAAACCAGGATAGCCGCTGTAGTTTCCGGTGTGCTGCATCATTGAGACGCGCCGGCTATTCATCCTTCATCCCACGCAGACCCAAGAAATGCAACAAATTAGTCTAGAATTTAAACAAATCGCTGAAAATCCAAACTATTATCAGGACTAGCAGCATCAAGGCTTGCTCAAAGCAAAAGTAAAAAATCCTGGAATATGCAAATGGGTCTAAATTCTGAAACTCAATAGAAACAGTCTTATCACTTGAAATGTTTGGATTCCATGATGATCAATACATTTTGGGGACTTGTTAGTTATGCAATATACTTTGCAGTGAATAATTTGCTTCTCATAAAATTTGTTTTACAATTTAGTCTTGGGTATCAGATGTGCATAAATATTAGTCTGCATTACTGATAAAGTTATTTTGTCGAGAAGAGTGTTTCAAAGAAAGATAAAAGAGAGTAAATTATTACATAGTAACTCTGTCCATTTAAAAAAGTGAAAATGAACTTACCATTAGAATTAAAATATATCACCAGGGATGAGCAACGTGCTCATTGATACTTGGTTATCATAGATTATCAGGGGTGAATCAGATGTGCTTGTTACTTGGTGAGTAATGGGCGGTGCTCGATGTAAAACTTGAACCCCCGCCCCGCATCTTTGGTGCCTATTATGCAGCCAATAAGCATGCGGGGATTGCCTGCGAGTCACTGTAATGCTGAAGCCATTTGGTTGTGTCATTACTGTGATTGGCTGGTTGCCTGACATCATCAGCAAATATAAAAAGACAAGCACTGCCGGGCTCAGGCACACTGACGCCATTGTACAGCTCTGTGACACTTTGTATTGGAGGGGAGAGTGTGCTTATCTAGGCATGTGTGCACAGATAAACGAATCAGAGGCCTGTAGTGTTGATATGGTGCTGAAGTTGAGCCATCATATAACAGCTCTTCAAATCATTTGTATCACATGAAATCTGTATTTAGCCTAAAGAGGGAGAATTGCAGGAGCAGGGAGAGGACGGATCCAGTCTGTAGAAAGGTACTAGGCTGGTGCAGTCAGTTGGCAAATACATAGCTGCATTTTATTGTGGGAGTTGAAAAAAATGTAATACATTTTGATCAAGTATTACGTGCTTTGAGGTCCTTTTTGTGTTATATAACACACCCAAAGCTCGTTAAAACATTTTCCTGGGCTACTATTCTGTAGCGTAGAGTACATTTCTGTACTCTAGAACTGAGAGATAGCTTTTAAACTTTTTCTGGATTGAATTTAATGTCATCCATACACTTTTGCATTCTTTCGGTTACAATACGGTGGCGTAAACTCAAAAAAAATTGCTTTGATAGCTGCAGATGACCCATTCTATTCTTTTATTTTATTAAAAATAAACTTGGTTTCAGAAATCCTAGCAATTGCAAATGCTTAAAGCGTGCTTTAAGGACAGAGCTGGAAATGCTGAATGATGGTGCATGCAGATGCCAAGGATGTGAGGCAAGTGTGACTACCCTGTTGCGGGAGCACAAGAAAACGTCAATCCATGACACATAGATTCCTGTCCCACTTTGTACGTAGGCATGGTACACCACTTCTGGAGCCGGGAGCAATGTGAACAGGTGGACAGTTGGATATCAGATAAAACTTTCATCAAGCTTCATAGCACCACACAGTCTTCCACACGGTCCAGTCACACCAGCCTAAGTCTGGATCACTTAATCTCAACCTGATTCCCTTCCTGCCACCATGTTGAGGCCCAGGATACTAGTGATCCAATACTAGGACACTCCATGGAGCTCTTTACCACTAAGTTTTTTGATTGTGGCCTCTCAACCTGCAATCTCCAAGAGGGACAGGAGGACATGCTGTTTGTAATGCACAAACCTTAGAGCAGCCATGGCAACAAGAACATGATGGTGGGGAATGGCAAATTTGAATAAGGAGGAACACAGTTGCTGCTAAGTCACCTTGTTAAGTCAGGAGGACCAGGGTACGGTGGCAGAAGACAATTTGGTGGATGATGAAGTTACTGACTCAACCTGGGAACTGGTTGCAGAATGAGGCCAGCAGCAATGAAGGAAAAGAGATGATGTTTGCGGCAAAACCTGATGCCAGAAAAGTGAATGAGAAACCTGAAGTGTCATGCAGACGGTGAGTATTTTTTGACTTGCAGATTTGGTGCAGAAAATAATTGCAGCTGTCAAATTTTCTGTGTTTTTTTTTCCTTCGTTTTTCAACATTCACTTCATCAACTCAATCAAAAACACAGGGAAAACCACAAGAATGCAGAATTTTACTCAACGTATGCACATACTGTACCTTTATTGTATTATATTGCTCACCCGAAGACCATTCCATTTTCTTGGTATATAACCCTCAAAAGTGCATCAAATTTTTGAGTCTAGGATTACGAAAACGTGACAATTTGAACGGTATATGTATGAGGTCCTAATTTATATCTAACTAGCTGAAGAGCCCAACGTTGCACAGGCATGGTAACTAACTGCCATCCCGCTCTCTCCCTCTGAAGCCCAGCTCTACACCCCGCTGTCCCGCATTCTCCCTCAGCAGCCCCCCTTCCATCTACCATCCCTCTCTCTCTCTCCTGTCTCCACTGGCCGTCTAGTTCTCTCCCTCAGGAGCCCCCCTTTCACTCCGCAGCCCCGCAGTCTCCCTCCATAGCCCAGCTCTCCATCCACCCAATGCAGGGTTTATCTGAGTCCCTTATTTTTTTCAGTTCTTGCTTCCTTCGTAAATTAATCCCCTTTATGACCAGAGCTTTTTTCAGCTTTGTGTTTTTTGTTTTTTGCTACCCTTCTTCTAGAGCCATAACATTTTTATTTTTGTTCAATATGGCCGTGAGAGGGCTTGGTTTTTTGCGGAATGAGTTGTAGTTTTAACCGACACCATTGGTTTTACTATGTTCAGTACTAGAAAACGGAAAAAAATTCCAAGTGCGTAAAATTGTAAAAAAGTCCCAAACCCACACTTGTTTTTTGTTTGAATTTGTTACTAGATTCACTAAAATCAAAAATGACCGGCCATTATGATTCTCCTGGTCATTACGAGTTCATAGACACCAAACATGTCTAGGTTCTTTTACATCTAAGTGGTGAAAAAATTCCAAACTTTGCTAAAATAAAAAAAGTGCCATTTTCGATACCTGTAGCGTCTCCATTTTTCTTGATCTGACTTCATGAGGGCTTATTTTTTGTGTGCCGAGCTGATGTTTTTAATGATACCATTTTGGTGCAGATACGATCTTTTGATCGCCGGTTATTACATTTTAATGCAATGTTGTGGCGACCAAGAAAACATAATTTTTGCGTTTTGACTTTTTTCTTGCTATGCTATTTGCGATCAGGTTAATCCTTTTTTTTTATAGATCGGGCGAGTCTGAACTCGGCAAAACCAAATATGTGATGTTTGATTTTTTTTATTGTTTTATTTTGAATGGGGCAAAAGGGGGGTGATTTCAACTTTTATATTTTTTTTTCTTTTTTTTAGATTTTTAAAAACTTTTTTTACTTTTGGCATGCTTCAATAGTCTCCATGTGAAACTAGAAGCTGCCACAACCCGATGGGCTCTGCTACAATTAGGCGATGATCAGATCGCTTTTATATCAGGTCCTTCTCAAAAAATTAGCATATAGTGCAAAATTTCATTATTTTCCATAATGTAATGATTACAATTAAACATTTCATATATTTTAGATTCATTACACACCAACTGAAATTTGTCAGGTCTTTTATTGTTTTAATACTGATGATTTTGGCATACAACTCCTGATAACCCAAAAAACCTGTCTCAAAAATTACATATTTCAACCATCCAATAAAATAAAAGTGTTTTTTAAAAAAAAAAAAAAAACATCAAATAAAAAGTTGTTTGACTCAAACTTGGTGGGAATCCTTTTTCAGAAATGATGTTTAAGCGGGTGGCGGAGGCAAACAGCCTTTTACACTGCTGAGGGGGTTATGGAGGCCCCGGATGCTTTGATAGCGGCCTTAAAACCCTCCAGAGGTTTGGGTTTTTTGCTTCTAATTTTCTTCACAAAATCCCCCAAAATTCTTTGGGGTTTAGGTCGGGAGTTGGGAGGCCAATTTAGCACAGTAATACCCTGGGCATAAACTTTACGGGGGTTTTTGGACTGTGACAGGTGCCAGGGCTTCGAAAAAAGAAATCTTTCCCATAAAAGCATTTCCCAAGGAAAATGAATGTCAAAATTTGATATTTAGTGC
>JARQOD010000005.1:70658126-70873743 GCA_033576555.1 Oophaga sylvatica
TTCCTCGGAACAAACCAGGGGAACCTCAATATTAGGGACTTTAGAAGGAGGTGGAGTCATCACAGGGGGCGGAGTTACCCCACACCTCTCCCGAAGCCGTCTATCAATGCGAATAGCAAGAGCCATAGCGGCCTCCAGTGACGGGGGAGAATCATACTGAGCCAACACATCTTTTAATTTGTCAGATAAACTTTGACAAAACTGGCTCTTAAGAGCCGGGTCATTCCACTGAGTATCCGTGGCCCACCTACGGAACTCTAAAGAAAATTCCTCCGTCGGACGATCTCCCTGCTGTATCCTACGTAACTTCATTTCAGCAAGGGAGACCCGATCCGGGTCATCATATACCAGACCCAGGGCTGTAAAAAATCGGTCCACTGACTGGAGAGCCGGGGAGCCCGGGGGGAGAGAGAACGCCCAGGATTGAGGGTCCCCTTGTAAGAGCGAGATGACAATTCCCACCCTCTGATCCTCACTCCCTGACGACTGTGGCCGCAGCCGAAAATACAATTTACATGCTTCCCGGAAAGTAAAAAACTTGTCCCGCCCACCAGTGAACCTGTCCGGGAGAGCTACTTTAGGTTCAAATCTGGTTTGCTCCCGGGGGTACAAAACCTTGGACTTAACGTCCGTCAGCTCCATGGACAAACTCTTCAACTGCTGAGCTAAATGGGCTACTGGATCCATGGTGGCTGGGGAGAATCTTTAGATTGGCCGGTGAAAATGTCACGACGTATAACAGATATATTCAAAGATAGCAACCTATATCTAATGTGACATCATTCTAAATTTCATATAATAGAGAAAATCAACATGTATACATAGTATCTGCCAGCAATGTCTTACCTGACATAATATCCTATGTATTGTGGGTCAATACTGTGTACGTGTCACGCTGTCTCTGGATAAGGTGGACGGGTCTTGTACCCTGAACTGGGGTCCTGACTAGTCCCTCTACCTGGAGGTACTGTTAATGGTACAGAGGTCCAGGCCGCCAGCGTAACCCTGTCTCCTGTAGATCCCTGACCACTGTAATCTAGTCCTGAGAAGGACCCTGATTACCACCACAGGGAATGGGCAGGTCACAGCTTACACACAGTCTAAGACAAACGAGACAGACAAGGGGTAAAGAAAACACAGCCTTGCATACAACACTTCCACTACAGAGGAACACAAAAGGTTAAGGAGATAAACAATAAGCGAGGAGAGGAAAAACCACAACAGGCACTCTTAGCTTAAGTCTTCGCAGAAACGATCCGCTCTGCTGGTCTCAATGAATGCTTTCACCGGCAACTTCCCCAGCAGACCAGCAGGTATATGAAGGAAGCTAATTAACAAAAAATCAATCGCAGCTGGGCGAGGCTGGTCAGCCCAGCACCGAGAGAGAAAGAATTAACTCCCTCAGTGCCGAAAAACACCCAGCACCAGAAACTCAGCTGTTCAAGTCAGGGTGTGCAATCGCGACGATCTCCGCCGCGACACACCCGTGACACTATCACAGCTATGCCAAGTATTAGTATGGCTGTGACTGGCCAACGCAGCACGTGACCTGGCCTGTATAAAGACCAGATCATGAGTGTCACTGCCATTATGCTCTCATTTGTGTAGGGATAGGACACAGCTGGAGCGAGAGACAGATAGTGACAGTGCACTCTGCCACCCATATATGTGGTAGTACTGTGCTAAAAGCCACTTTGTGTACTCTGCACTCATATCTGAGGAAGTACTGCCCTTTATGCTGCTGTCTACACTCTGCACCCCCCCACCTGTGGAGATACTGTCCTTTAAGCAGCTGTGAGTACTTTGCACCCATATATGTTGGAGTATTGTGTTTTAAGCAGCTGTTTGTACACTGCACCTGTTTACATGTGAGAGTACTGTCTTTTAAGACGCAAAGTACTGCCACACTAAACAATCCCGCTAGCGATCACGATAACGACGCATACTAATGCGATCGCTAGCGGGATTTTTTCTATATCGCTAAGTGCGGCCACATTTAGCGATATAGTTAACGACGCTATCGCCGTTAGCGATCTTCTTAACGACTTTAGCGGTACAAAAGTACCGCTAAATCCTAAGAAAAGGTGCCACACTAGCGATATATACTTACCCAGCGGGAGCGCCGACGAGAAAATAGGGTCCGGAACGATTCCAGCGACGAGCGAGATCACAGCAGGAAGCTCGTCGCTGGCAGATGCCGCACTGAACAACATCGCTAACGGGATCGCTAAATAGTGACGTTTCTTAGCGATCCCGTTAGCGATATTGTTCAGTGTGGCATACCCTTTAGTGTGTACTCTACACCCCCGTCTGTGCGAGTTCTGTCCCTTATGCTGTTATCTATACTCTGCACCCCCCACCTGTGGAGGTACTGTCCTTTAAGCAGCTGTGAGTACTTTGCACCCATATATGTTGGAGTATTGTGTTTTAAGCAGCTGTTTGTACACTGCACCTGTTTACCTGTGAGAGTAATGTCTTTTAAGACTTAGTGTGTACTCTACACCCCCGCCTGTGCGAGTTCTGTCCCTTAAGCTTCTGTGTGTACTCAGCACCCCCACCTATGTGAGATTTTCTGGACTGATGAGTGTTTTCTATTATAAAATATGTGGAATCCGGCACTCTAAAAAAAAAATGGCTAATTTTTATTGCAGTCAATCAATATATAAAATTCCGGTCTAGTTGACCTTCATCAGATGTACACTGCAACAAGACAAAACAGATATACAAAATTAAATTATTACACATAGCCTGGCAAGCTGGCAATGCCAGAGACAATAAAATAAAATTGAAGATAAAAAGAAAAAAAGGAAATGGAAATAACGAAGATAGGTAATTACAACAAGATACAGCGCAACATTTAAAAAATAGGAGGTATAGCTCAGAAAATGATCAAGCCAAAGGTATGCTCTGCAAACAAAGTTCTCAGAAAAATCAAAGTTATTGTATTTCTATATATATACATAATGTTTGCATATCTGAAATCTAAGAATGGCCAAAAGATTAGTACATATAAATAATCCCAGAATGATGTAAATCAGCACTGATTAGATATATAGTGGTATACAAATGCAAATTATAATAGTATAAGGAATTATTTCCACCCGATATATAATAATTAATAAAGTGACAACAGTGCAGTATGCTCAACAAAGCAAGTATGTTTGGGAGAGCCTTAGCATTTTTCAGGTCAGTGTATGAGTAACAAGATACAGCGGTATACATGATTACCTAGTAACATATATTTTCCTAAATGTCTGAAGATTAGACATTAGAGATCAAATTTCAAATTGCAGTTTGTCAAAGACAAAAAGAATGTATTAAAAAAACATGAACAGAGCCATTATGTCCACACCAATGAAAACAATAATCAAACAGGACATTGCAGTTCTATATAGTCCAGGTACATATAAGTCCAGGTACATATAAAGTCCTTATACAGCGAGTTACATAGAACCTATAGTGCATAGGTGGCCTTGAGAATAACTGTTCTGCTATTCAGTCATATAAGGGTATTATTTATATGAAAAACTCCCCTCAAACCATGTGAAAGAAAAGTAATTGGGTAAATAATATATCGCATGGAGATTGGACATAGAAGCATGTGTAAGGTACTAGCAGGAATGCGGGATGCAGTGACGAGCAGAAGGCAGAGCAAAGTTAACAGATATTATAACAGCAAATACTCCGCGCAGGGAGAGAGAGTGAGGGAGTATGGGGAACATAGCATATACAGTTATAGAAAGGGAGTATAAGTTCAAATAACGGGTTAACTTATCAATCTGTAGTTCCCAAACGGAGGAGGCTGGAAAATCCCCCGATGGCACCGTAGATGACGCGTGAAGTCTCTGAACTGGACCCGGAGAAAGGTGAAGCACAGTCTCTTGACAGCAGCGATGTATCCTGGCCTTCCTATGCGTAGCCTTGTGGTCCTGGAGCAAGGCACCGCTCGAAAGGGAGTCTGTGGCACCACGGCTGGAGAGCAGGCCAAGGCAACACTACCTGCTACAGTACTGTGTCACGCACAGACAAAAGACAGCGGAATGGACCGGTTTGTCTTATGAGCGTCAGCGGTGAATGGAATCGTCGGCTCTAATGATTTGCAGTCTGCCTGCGCGTGGTCTGGCAGAGTATAGAGCGGGCCTGCTTGCTGGCGTTGGTCTTTGAAGAGTGAGTCAACCTTCTCCTGCACCGCACACTGTCTTCCACCAAAAGACCCATCCTGGCATGCTCCCTTCCTTTTATCTTTGACCCGCCCCCTACAGTCAGGTGCAATGGTCTCTTCCAGTCAGAAAGTACTTCCCCTGGCAACAATGGTGACAGCCCCAATAGTTCCGGCCCTGACAAGAGAGCAATACCACTAGCCCAGTCCATCTCCCTACATTCCCCCACTCCTTTTTCTCACCATTCCACGGGCGAGGGTTCTTGTGAATCATGTGACCATTGTAATTTTTCTTGAACAGTTTGCTGCTAAAAGAACTGATCCTGGTATTAATGATTGGGGGGTTTGCCAGCTGTTATTTGTTCAGAGCGTCGTAAATCGGAAGGAGTAGTGGAGTCCCCTTGAGTGGTACAGTTAGGTTGCATAGGAGACAGTGATGGTGTGTCTGTTCTCACTGGGGCAGATTCTTTAGGGACTCCGGGTCCTTGTCCTGCTTGTCCATCCTCGGGCAGTCGTTCAAAATTCTCTTCTTCTTCCTCATCGTTTACAACCGGTGTAGCTCTTTCGGGAGTCTCCAATGCCTCTCCCACTTGAGCATGGTCTTTTGATAGACAAGGCCGAAGCATATTCCGGGGAACCATCCAAGTAGGAGAGCTTCCTCCTTCTTCAGGTTGAATCTCATATACAGGTCCTTTGGAGCTGATTCGTTGCTTTACCGGATACGGGTCTCTCTCCCACCGATTTTCCAGTTTGTCCCGAGGACGTTTTTCTCGTACTAATACATGGTTTCCAAACAGAAGATCTGTCCCCCGCAGCGGAGTCCTATCAGCATGCTCCAATTCCCGAAGCCTGGTCCGTACCAGGCAATGCAAAGTCTGCAGATGATTCGATGTTACAAAACCCAGGTATACACCTCCATCCGTGGATAGTCTTCCTCTGGGTCCAACTCCAGCTTGGTGATTCCTTTTCCTGGATGGCCGAATAAAAGGGTATAGGGAGTATAACCTGTGGTTCAGTGCACTCTGTTGTTGTATACCCACACCAATTCTGCTACATACTCAGGCCACCAAGCTTTTCAGTCTTCCTCCAAGGTCCTCATCATTTGAATTAATGTCCGTTTAATCGTTCACGGGCTCCATTTCCCTGAGGGTGATACGTCGTGGTGCAAGACTTCTCAATTTGGTACATGCGATGCAATTCTTCCATCACTTTACCTAAGAAACAGGCTCCTGGTCAGAATGGATTCGTTTTTAACTCCCGTAAACATGAATGAAATATTTACAGATGGCATGTGCAGCAGATTCCGCGGTTTGATCTTGAGTTTGGGATACGACGGCAAACTTCGTGAAATAATCAATGTTACTAAACAATGGTCATACCCCTGATGGGCAGGTCCGATGGTCAGATAGTCTATCATTAATAGGGGTGAGCGATATTGCCCGAAATCGTATCGGAATTCGATTTCCGATATTGGAAAAATATTGGATATCGGAATTTCCGATTTCCGATATCAATGCAAGTCAATTGGAGAAAAAAATCGGAATTACAAAATGACCACTACAGTGCTATATAATGGATAAAATGGAGGGGAAACACCTCAGGATAATGGGGAAGGAGTTTGCAGAGTTTTTGCAAAAAAATCGCTAGAAAAATGCACAGAGTGAAAACTGTAGAAGGAAAACTGGTCGCCATCTTCTTAACAGCGGAGTTTTTTTTGGGGTTAGGATTAGTTGGGGTAGGGTTAGGGTTTATGGTTAGTAGGGTAAGGGTTAGGGTTAGAGCGAGCGTTGTCAAAACAAGGTTTGGAGCAGGAGGTACCCGTGCCCTTGGGCACTCCCGAGAGCCAGCTGGCCATGCTGGAACTCGGTTTACCCTTTGGGGGAGGCACCTGTGTCCACAATTCACTGCGACGAAACAGCCGGCGTGGCTGGATCCCACCTCTTGTGCTTCTGCCTTTAGGTGTTTGTCATCTGTCGTCCTTTTTTCCACTTTGGTCTAACGAGGTACAGCTGGCGGTACTGTTGCCCAGAAACACAGCATGCTGTGAAAGTGGCAGTCATGGAAATGGGCACTAGCTGGCGGTACTAGAGCCCAGAAACACGGCATGTTGTGAAAGTGGCAGTCACGGAAATGGGCACTAGCTGGCGGTACTAGAGCCCAGAAACACGGCATGCTGTGAAAGTGGCAGTCACGGAAATGGGCACTAGCTGGAGGTACTAGAGCCAATGGAAAACAGTATGAGGTGAAAGAGTCAGTCACAGAACCAGGTGCTAGATGTTGGTAGGAGAGGCCAGAGCATGGGCATAACAGATGACGCTGTGTGCAACATAGGCACATGACAGAGCATGCATACTGCTACCAACCATGCATGTAACCTGTGTACTGTGGCCCAGGGCAGGAAAAGTCACCAGAAATCCAGGCCTGGTTCATTTTTAGGAATGTAAGCCGGTCCACATTTGCAGCGGATAGTCTGGTACGTTGGTCTGTTAGTACATTGCCAGCTGCACTAAAGACGTGTTCAGAAATCACACTGGCACCAGGACAAGCCAGGACCTCCATGGCATACTGGCTAAGCTCGGGCCATGTATCCAACTTGGAGACCCAAAACTTGAAGTGGACAGATCCATCCTGAAGCACACTGACAGGGGTGAAGAGGTATTGTGCCACCATGTCACGGTAACATTGCCTCTTAGTGCGTTGCACTGTCTGTGCTGATGGTGCCTGAACTGTTTGCGGGGTTCAGAAACCGTTGGAACAGGTTGGGTATACTGAACCTGTCAGTAGCAGATGTACTGCTTCTGCTACCGGCTTCTGAACGGATTCCGCTGGGCCCAGGACACACTGAGGTGCCTGCTAGTGCACGCGCATCACTGCTATGCGGTGGAAAAGAGTACATGAGTGAATTAACCAGTGCTTCTTGGTACTCCTGCATTTTACGAGCCCGGTTCAACTGTGTAATTAGGCTTTCAAGGCTGTCCCGGTAACGTGGATCTAAGAGGGTAGCCACCCAGTAGTAATTTGTGTGGAGAATACGAGCCACACGTGGGTCTTTTCTCAGACACTGCAGCATTAAGTCACTCATGTGCTGAAGGCTGCCAACTGGCCATGCATCGCTGTCACCAGCTGGAGGAATGTGCTCTGGCTGCTCTGCATCACCCCATCCACGCTCTATCTGGTGACTACTATTAGAGCGCTGTGCACTTTCCTCCTTTAGCTCATCCTCATAGTCCTCCTCATCCTCCTCGCTTGCTGTGTCCTGCCTGGACCTTTGTGAGGCACCCACAGAGCTTTGTACCAACCGGGTCGATGAAGATTGCCTGGTTGGTGCAAGTGTCTCATCATACTCCTCCTCCTCCTGAGAAACCTCATCCCTTAGTCCTTTAAGTGATGATTCTATAAGGCATATAAGGGGAATAGTCAGGCTGAGTAGGACAGCATCCGCGCTCACCATCAGAGTAGAGTCCTCGAAGCACTTCAAAATGGTGCATACAGTACAGACCAAAAGTTTGGACACACCTTCTCATTTAAAGATTTTTCTGTATTTTCATGACTATGAAAATTGTAAATTCACACTGAAGGCATCACAACTATGAATTAACACATGTGGAATTATATACTTAACAAAAAAGTGTGAAACAACTAAAAATATGTCTTGTACTCTAGATTCTTCAAAGTAGCCACCTTTTGCTTTGATGACTGCTTTGCACACTCTTGGCATTCTCTTGATGAGCTTCAAGAGGTAGTCACCGGAAATGGTCTTCCAACAATCTTGAAGGAGTTCCCAGAGATGCTTAGCACTTTTTGGCGATTTTGCCTTCACTCTGCGGTCCAGCTCACCCCAAACCATCTCGATTGGGTTCAGGTCTGGTGACTGTGGAGGCCAGGTCATCTGGCGTAGCACCCCATCACTCTCCATCTTAGTCAAATAGCCCTTTCATAGCCTGGAGGTGTGTTTGGGGTCATTGTCCTATTGAAAAATAAATGATGGTCCAACTAAACGCAAACCGGATGGAATAGCATGCCGCTGCAAGATGCTGTGGTAGCCATGCCGGTTCAGTATGCCTTCAATTTTGAATAAATCCCCAACAGTGTCACCAGCAAAGCACCCCCACACCATCACACCTCCTCCTCCATGCTTCACGGTGGGAACCAGGCATGTAGAGTCCATCCATTCACCTTTTACTGCGTCGCACAAAGACACGGTGGTTGGAACCTAAGATCTCAAACTTGGACTCATCAGACCAAAGCACAGATTTCCACTGGTCTAATGTCCATTCCTTGTGTTCTTTAGCCCAAACAAGTCTCTTCTGCTTGTTGCCTGTCCTTAACAGTGGTTTCCTAGCAGCTATTTTTCCATGAAGGCCTTCTGCACAAAGTCTCCTCTTAACAGTTGTTGTAGAGATGTGTCTTCTGCTAGAACTCTGTGTGTTATTGACCTGGTCTTTAATCTGAGCTGCTGTAATCCTGCAATTTCTGAGGCTGGTGACTCGGATAAACTTATCCTCAGAAGCAGAGGTGACTCTTGGTCTTCCTTTCCTGGGGCGGTCCTCATGTCAGCCAGTTTCTTTGTAGCGCTTGATGGTTTTTGCAACTGCACTTGGGGACACTTTCAAAGATTTCCCAATTTTTCGGACTGACTGACCTTCATTTCTTAAAGTAATGATGGCCACTCGTTTTTCTTTACTTAGCTGCTTTTTTCTTGCCATAATACAAATTCTAACAGTCTATTCAGTAGGACTATCAGCTGTGTATCCACCAGACTTCTGCACAACACAACTGATGGTCCCAACCCCATTTATAAGGCCAGAAATCCAACTTATTAAACTTGACTGGGCACACCTGTGAAGTGAAAACCATTCCCGGTGACTACCGCTTGAAACTCATAAAGAGAATGCCAAGAGTGTGCAAAGCAGTCATCAAAGCAAAAGGTGGCTATTTTCAAGAACCTAGAATATAAGACGTAATTTCAGTTGTTACACACTTTTTTGTTAAGTATATAATTCCACATGTGTTAATTCATAGTTTTGATGCCTTCAGTGTGAATTTACAATTTTCAGAGTCATGAAAATACAGAAAAATCTTTAAATGAGAAGGTGTGTCCAAACTTTTGGTCTGTACTGTATGTCCTTCATGGATACCCACTCTGTGGTTGTAAAGTGGGAGGGCTGAGATGTGTGTCGCCTACTTTGTGCCTGCTGCAGCTGCAACTCCATAAATGCAGGTAGCTACTCACACAACCTCCGCAGCATATGCAAAGTCGAATTTCACCTGGCGGGAGGTCAACAATGATGCGGTGCTCAGGCAGTCCCAATCTGCGCTGCATGGTTGAAAGGCGCGATGCTGCCATGCTTGAACTTCGCAAATGAGAACACTTGTATCTGACTTTGTGCAGCAGCTCCTCAAGGTCAGGATAGTTCCTAAGAAAACTCTGCACTACCAAGTTTAGGACATGGGCAAGGCATGGAATGTGAGTCAGACCACCTAGGCCCAGAGCCGCGACCAGGTTTCGGCCGTTGTCACACAACACCATACCTGGCTGGAGGTTGAGCGGCGCAAGCCACATGTCGCTCTGCTCCTTGAGCGTGTTCCACAGCTCAGTTGCGGTGTGGCTAACACTACCCAGATGAACCAATTTCAACACGGCTTGTTGTTGTTTGGCCGATGCAGTGCTGAAATCGGTTGTTGTGGTATGTCTGGGTGCAGGCGAGTCTGACGAGGAGTATGAGGAGGAGTCAATTTGTACGGAGGAGAGGCCTGCAATCCATAGAGTTGGCAGGACCCGCGCACTTGCACTGTCTATTTCAGTTCCAGGCTCAACTACATTTACCCAATGGGCGGTGATGGATTGGCAAATGCTCCGTAATTTTGCGATGCATTTGCGCAACTACCCGCTGCGGGTAAAACTCATACCTAATTAGAATGTGTTTTCCTGCAAAACACAAGCATTTTGCAAGCGTTTTTAGCTTGCAGAATGCTAGCGTTTTCCAAGCGATCTGTAGCATCCCTTGGAAAACTGATTGACAGGTTGATCACACTTGTCAAGCATAGTGCTGACAAGTGTGACCAACTATTTACTAAATGAGTAAAGTAAAAAAAAAAAAAAAACCTTAGATTGACCTTTGCGACGTCGCGGTCACTCGACCGCTATGTCATCTGGGGTGATTCTCGCAATGCATCCCTGGGAACGGAACTTGCCGGCAGCGTCGCTGAGGAGCGGGAAGACTCTGGGGGCCGCCGGAAGGTGAGAATTTCAATATTTTTTATTTTATTTCTATTTTTTACAGGAATATGGTATCCAGGGTCTGGAGGAGAGTTTCCTCTCCTCCAGACCCTGGGTACCAAGCGCACAGAAAGCGCTCACTTCACGCATGGTGGGCATGGCCACATGCTTAAAGAGAGCGTTTCAATGCAATCCTATGGCGATCGCCGCGATTACGCCTAAAGAATGGACATGTTGTTGATGGACATAATTTTTACGCGAAGCGATTACGCTCCGCAAAAATACACAGCAATGCGTAATCCCATAAGATTACATGGGATGCGTTTTGTACCCGTTTTTTAAGCCATTATGCCACGTAAAAACGCTGCAAAAGTGCTTAAAAAACACAGTTGCACTCAGCCAGTCTTCAACTCTATTTGCCATTCATTTCATTTGGGGGCCTCCTCCCGACATAAAAAAAAAAAAAAACTTATGCAGGTTAACTCCTCCTCTGTCTTTTCTACCTATACTGCCATGTCCACCTCCTCTTCCACTTGGACCTATTCCTCCTGGTTCAAGATTCTTATTTTTTATTTCTATTCTGCTTAGTGTAGAGACAGGACTCAACTGTAGTGAAGGACATAATTAGGTTTTGCATGTGTGCAGTTTAACAAAAACACTCTATGTATGCTCTGCACACGTGTCTGTAATAGTATCTTGCATAATCCAAAAGTTTTTATAATCTTCAACTGAGTTGGTGAGAGCGATGTGTGTGTAAATATATTTTTCTACTCTTAGGCAACCATGTCTGTGATAGTACTGTGCCAAAAATCACTTTGTGCATTCTTTAACCCATATCTATGGGATTAATGTTCCATTAAGCTGCTACGTGTATTCTGCAACCCTTTCTGTGGGATACTGTGCTCCATTGTTTGGATGTGTAATTTGTTGTTGGGGAAAATGTGCAAACATGCTCTGTGGGTGAAATTTCTAAGCTGATAATGTAGGGGAACTCTACCCCCTGTTCTGTGGGTGAAGTTTGTAAGCTGCTAATGTAGGGGTACTGTGCCCCATACTTTGTGGGTGAAATTTTTAAGTCGCTTCTAAGTGGGTACTCTGCCCCATGGTCTATGGGTGAAATTTGTAAGTTGCTTCTGAAGGGGTACTCTGCCTCATGCTCTGTGGGTGAAATTTATAAGCTGGTAACATAGGGGTACTCTGCCTCATGCTCTGTGGGTGAAATTTATAAGCTGGTAACATAGGGGTACTCTGCCCCATGCGTGTGGGTGAAATTTGTAAGCTGCTTCTGAAGGGGCACTCTGCCCCATGCTCTGTGAATGAAATTTGTAAGCTGCTAATGTAGGGGTACTGTGCCTCATGGTCTGTGGGTGAAATTTTTAACTTGACTGGAAGAAGCTAGCCTCTGTCTCTGTGAGGGCACTGTTAAAATCTCTGTTATTCATTTATTTCTTATGTTACCATGCTTGCTATGGTGACTAAACCACTTTAAGTCATTTCCCTAGTCACATTTGTTTGCAGGACATTTGTCCTGCTCTAACCCCCATTTAGCTTCCTTTTGCAGCCCCAAAACCTGACTATGACTATTTTACAGCCATTTTAAAGCACCGAGGTTCTGGTCCCCATTCACTATTGGGTTTGGTCTGGGTCAAGTTCAGATCCAAACCAAACTGAACCTGGCGAATCCGAACATCCACAGGTTCGCTCATCTCTAGTTATAATCAGTTGGGGCTAAAGAATGTAGGCATCTCCCAAAAGAGAATGTGTGCTATAGTGCTACACACATCTCAGGATATGTTGAGCCAAGAGATAAGGAAAAGAGAGACACATCTGCAGATATGAATCTTTACTACAAAAGTTGTGAGAAGATGTGCTTAATTTTCTTAACAGCTGGGACAGTTACTTAGTTTATTAAATTATAATTATTAAGCTTTCTATATCTAACTGGTAGCCACAAAATTACTCTAGAAAACAAAATGCACCTGTCAAAAAAAGCTGTTTTGGACCATTTTCAAGAAAAAAAAACTGCTATTTCAGTTACTTTTGACATTGATGGAAGAGAGCCTACACAGATTGAGTAAGTGAATTTATTTGAGAAGCCCAATCAATAAATAAAACTCAAACACTGAACACCTAATTCAGAAAACTCACAAAGCCTAAATAATTGCAGCTAATTTCAATTGATGTGGTGACACTCTCAGGCCCACCTGCTGTTGACTGAGAAATCACTAAACTGGATGTCATTTTAGAATTTCTTCTCTACTTTCTTTTATTTACTTTTGCATTAGGGCTCATTCAGGTAAGAAATAATGCATTTCAATGGGCAAGTTCAGATGAGTGCTTTTCCTCACAGACCATGGGTGGACATACCACTGGTGCTGCTTCACCGGACTCTGGAGGCCCCAAGGCTCTGGAGGGTGCATGGCCAGATTGCCCTCATGTGCGCCGAGCAGAGGAGAAAATGGAAGGAGTGGAGCTGAAGGGTTCTGTCCTCTGCATCCTGTCCACGCTTTCTGTCTGACACAGCCACATGGCTGGATGATGTCAGCATTTAGCGTGCCTGTGTCAGAAAGAAAGCTGCCGGCAATGATGATGCTGTGAGGGAACGTCTGGAGAGGTGACTAGTCATGTTTGTGGGTTTTTTTAACAATACATTGAGGGATGAGGAAGAGGGCAATGATGAAGATCGTGTAGAGGACAATGATGGAAGTGGTGGAGAGGGCAATGATGGAGGTGATGGGGATAGGGAAACAATAGAGGTGTCAAGGAGAGGGCAATGATGGAGGTGGTGGGAGAGAGGACAATGATGGGGATGGTTGGCAAGAACAATGATTGCGATGTTGGAGAGGGCAATGATGGAGGTAGTGGGGAGAACAATGATTAGGAGGTGGAGCGGGCAATAATTGAGGTGGTGAGGGAGAGGGCAATGAGGATGGTAGAGAGGATAGATGGAGAGGGACAATGATGGAGGTGGTGGGAGAGAGGACAATGATGGAGGTGGTGGAGAGGGCAATTATGGAGGTGGTGGAGAGGGCAATGATGGAGGTGGAGGAGAGGGCAATGATGGGGATGGTCAGGGAGAACAATGATTGGAGTGTTAAAGAGGACAATGATGGAGGTAGTGGGGAGAAGAATGATAGAGGCGGAGGAGAAGGCAATTACTGATGTGGGGGAGAGGGAAATGATGGGGGGATGGAGAAAGCAATGAAGGGGTGGTGGAGAGGGCAATGATGGAAGTGATGGAGAAGGTAATAATGGGGTGGTGGAGAGGGTAATAATGGGGGTGGTGAGAGGACAATTATGAATGTGGAGAAGAGGACAATGATAGGATGTAGGAGATTGGTAGGAGGACAATGAGAGATGTGGGGTTTGGGATGGGAGTAAGGGGCACTTATAATGGACTTATGAACAGGGGAGGGGAAGGAGGACATTAGAAATGGATGTAAAATGAATTGGCTGATGGAGGAGGGTGCTAAGTTCCTGATAGTGTCCTCCTCCATCTCACAATTCATTGTGATGCTATCGGAGACTTAAAATTTATTAGGGTGTGGGAGAGGAGAGGGTAAGGAGTCGAACCCTTTACAATGAACTGAAAGATGGGAGATGACGCTGTCAGGCAATTGTAATGATTTGAGAGGTGGTGGAGGATGCGCAGTACCTGATAAGGTCTTATCCGACCCACAAATTCATTATGATGCTATAAAGGACTTATACCGAATGGAGGGACACAGGACAGGGACTAAGACTGTGCACATGATCAGGATTTGCAGGAGAAAATTCTGCTGCATATCCTAATGTGCTGGCAGGAAGACTGCTGCATAAAATAAATTTATTTTTTACTACATTTTTTTCATGCTTTTGTTGCTTATTTGCCCCACACATTAGTATGGGTAAAATAAGCCGCAAAAATTGACATTATGCACATTTTAATCTGCCGCAAATATCCAAGGAAAAAATATGCAACATGTGCATGAGACTTCAGGGATCTGATTCACTTGCCTGTGCTGTAAAGCCTTGCATATTTTCCATATGCACATAGCCTTACAGTTAATTGGGAGAGTCACAGAGACTGAATAATTTATTTTATTGGACGGCAGAGAATATAGTTAATGGGGGGCACAGTGCTGCTTATCACTTTATATTTTTAATGGTGGGGTACATATCTGCGGCGGGAGACACAAGTATGTGTACAATGTTAGTGACATTTTATTCTTGTTATTTTCAGAGCTGCGATGATCATCGTGGCAAGACGAGTCAAGGCTGGGAGATGTCGACATGAAGGTCTGACCACAGTTTTATAGGTTCACTCACACATCCTTGAAAATCATGGATCTGAGATTGAGATCCGTGAGGGACAGAGAATGTTTTGCTCTGATCCGATTTTGAGGATCAAAATAGGACATACTCAATGCATCTGTAAAAACGTGCAGCACACCAACACTGCACACGAGTACAGGAATGTAGCATTCTAATATATAGCAAAGTCCCTTAGTATATAGTGTACTCACTTGTTATGTATAGCACAGTCCCTCTGTATATAGTGTACTCACTTATTATATATAGTGCCACCCTTAGCTACATAGTTTCCTCTTTATTATGTATAACATTGTCCCTTATTATATACCATCCTCTCTAGTTATATAGCTTCTTCTGCTGTAATGTACAACACTGTCTCTTTCATAGAATATTCTTGTTATTTTTGTTATTCACAGCGCCCGCTTTATTACATAGTCCCCTCTCTTGTTAGAATATAAAATGACTGCTGATGGGGCAACATCTGACCAGAAGGAAAGTTCATCGGCTCCTCCATTAGAAAAGAAGCCTTCCTATGCTTCATCAGCAGTCATTGCATTATGTATCTGGCAAGAGAGGATGGTATTGAATATATAATCCAGGATTCGTACTCACTTAGGTGCAGCAGGAGGAAAACAGGAGGAGTGTTTCTTTAAAAGAGTCAGTGTGGGTTTATTTGCTTGTCCTCTGTTAGAGTTGCCCCCTTGTCAGACCATTCTCTCCCTGACTGCCTCCACCATTTTGTGTGGCCACGAGGCTCCCTTACAGTCGAGCCTACTGTCTGTACCTTAATCTGCAGTTTTTCCCATCTCAGCTACTCTACCTCTCGTAGGTATACCAGTCGATAATCCAGGAGTATTTGAGTATTTTTAAGGCTCTCCATTGATCTGACAACAAAGAATGGAACCATCCCATCTTCACCAGCTACCTGGACTTCAGCGTCAGCCGAGATCCTCACACTCGCTTCACCGACTTATTCACAATTTCTTGCATCACTTGTCCAAGTCTCCCAATGACTTTCCTCACCAGACTTCTGGGCACTTGAATGATATCTTCCACAAATCCCAGCCGACTTTGAGCTTTCCTTGCATGCTCCAGACGTCGAGCGGCTTCCTTATTCCTTGACAGAATCATCTGTTTTGTGCGAAGACATTGTAGGTGCATATCACTCAGGATAGCCACCCTCTTCACTGTGACTACCCTAGTCGACAGTATAACCAACTGCTGCATCTCTGGCATCCAGTTCACACTACCTGCTTTCACTGCCTTTCTAAATGCCTCATGCACAACCTGACTGGCACAAGCTTCTCTCATATCCTCGGGTACCTCTACCACGCACTTGAAGAGCAGAGTCTTATCGTCACCCTGGATAGATGGACGGTTCCTGCTTTGCATTGCAAAATTCCCTCAAGTCATCTGCTATCACCGTGTGATTATCTGGTTCAACTTTTAGCTCTCCCTGGGCTTCGCATTCTTCAGCTCTGCCTCCTTGCCACTCTGGCACTGCCATTGTAAGTCTGTGACCACCATCTCCTTCTCCTGTAGAAGTCCTCTTAATGCTTCCCTGAGCACCTCCATATCTTCCAATATGGCCTTGTTCACAGTTTGACACGTTGACAGGTGATCTCTGAGCTCAGAGACTTCCTTCTCCGATTCATCCACTCTCTGTAAAGATGCTTGTCTCAGGACCTTCTCTCACTCGACATGGTCTCTTACTGTCTCTTTAAACATCTCCATTTCCTGATCCTGTTATCTTTTGTCTAGCACATGTCGCACCATACGTTCTTTAATTACATTTTCAGATGGGGTAACTTCTACACCCACTCTCTGCTGCTCCAGAGTTCTACCTGCTCCTTCATTAGCGGGTTCAGCTTTCTCTTGGTTCTCCGCTGGGCTCCTCTGAAGATTCAATGTCCCTGTTCCCAGACTCCACTTCCCCAGCCTCGGGTTCTCTGGAGGTCTTACCACCTACTGTCCTGGTGTCACATGCCTCATTATAGTTTCATTTTCCTTCCAGAGTTTTGTGCAGTTGACATCTTCCGCCACCTCAGAGGTGAATGAACCACCAGTCTGCTCTCCGTGACCTTTGTGGATTTTCCCTCCACCTGCGCTTTCTGCTGATGGATCTCTACCATCACAATGTCCAAAAAAAACATGTTTCGGAGAGAAGAACAGACAAATCGCGGCACCCTAAGTGCGTAAACACAATATTATAGTCTTTAAAGGGAACTTGTCACCCCCCCGCCATTTTGAAGTAAAAGAGCCACCTATAGCAGCACTAATGCAGCAGTCTGTGAAGGAGGCTCTTTTACTTCTGTGCCCCTGCAACGCTGAAATATTTAGTTTTATAAATCAGTCCCCATACCTTGAATGTGTCTAAGAGGCATGTCCTCTTCCAGTGGCTAATTCTCCCCCCAGCCGTCCATCATGGCTCTTCAGCATCACCGCGCCTGCTCCTGCTTTTTTTTTGTTTACTTTCGTTTGTGTCCGGTGCCTGCACTCTTGTATCAATCAGTATCAGCAGTACGCGCTGCCTGGGAACTGTCACAAGACTCCAGCGCTTGCTTCATAGCCTTTGCTCTGATTCTTCCCCGCAGTGTGTTATTATGTATTCACACTGCGGGGCAGGAAATCTGGCGCCTGGACAGTCTACCTGTGTATTTGCGCCTGCCCCCTTCTCCCAGATTCCCTCCAGTGCCTCCACTTTCGCTTTCAGAGAGTCTTCAGCGTCGAATGTGCTGAACTGGTTCTGGGCGGTCAGCACATCCGAAGCCGAAGACTGTCTGAAAGTGGAAGTGGAGGGAGTCTGGGAGAAAGGAGCAGTACTGCGCAGGAAGATTGGCATGCCTTTGATGTGATAACTGAGCATCAATGGGACACCATGACAGCTGTTTGTCTATTCTTGTGAAAGCCAGACTGGAGTTTATAGGAGACCATGTTTTTTTTTTATAAAATACAGCAGTACTGTGATATTGCTGTACTGTATATAGCGCAAGCGATTGAATGGATGATCATAGGGTCAAATTTTCTAAGGGGACTACCAAATAGAATAAAATGCTAGAAGGAAAGTTTTAAAACATGAAAAAAATATGAAATTCTGAATCATCTCTTTTTCCTCATTAAAAATCAAGAAAAAAAGAGAAAAAAACAACATATGTGGTATAGCTACGTCCATAAAGTCCAATCTATTCATAAATAATATAGATTAACCTGATCAGTAAATGGCATACCGAGAAACAAATAAATCAAAATAACAGGATTGCCAATTTTGTAATTGCCACAAAGTAAAACATTCAGTAAGAGGGGATCAAAACATATCTACCACAAAACCAGGGAGGAGTCCCGAGGAGATAATTTTCATATTCCCAGTGCCTTCTGGGATAAGTGAAGAGTCTCCGCGAGCTCAAGGAACACTGGATTTTGGCTGTTGCAGCTGAAAGGAGGACATCAGTAAACCAGGGGAGGAGTCCCGAGGAGATAATTTGCATATTCCCAGTGCCTTCTGGGATAAGTGAAGAGTCTCCGCGAGCTCAAGGAACACTGGATTTTGGCTGTTGCAGCTGAAAGGAGGACATCAGTAAACCAGGGAGGAGTCCCGAGGAGTAATTTGCATATTCCCAGTGCCTTCTGGGATAAGTGAAGAGTCTCCGCGAGCTCAAGGAACACTGGATTTTGGCTGTTGCAGCTGAAAGGAGGACATCAGTAAACCAGGGAGGAGTCCCGAGGAGATAATTTGCATATTCCCAGTGCCTTCTGGGATAAGTGAAGAGTCTCCGCGAGCTCAAGGAACACTGGATTTTGGCTGTTGCAGCTGAAAGGAGGACATCAGTAAACCAGGGGAGGAGTCCCGAGGAGATAATTTGCATATTCCCAGTGCCTTCTGGGATAAGTGAAGAGTCTCCGCGAGCTCAAGGAACACTGGATTTTGGCTGTTGCAGCTGAAAGGAGGACATCAGTAAACCAGGGAGGAGTCCCGAGGAGATAATTTGCATATTCCCAGTGCCTTCTGGGATAAGTGAAGAGTCTCCGCGAGCTCAAGGAACACTGGATTTTGGCTGTTGCAGCTGAAAGGAGGACATCAGTAAACCAGGGGAGGAGTCCCGAGGAGATAATTTGCATATTCCCAGTGCCTTCTGGGATAAGTGAAGAGTCTCCGCGAGCTCAAGGAACACTGGATTTTGGCTGTTGCAGCTGAAAGGAGGACATCAGTAAACCAGGGAGGAGTCCCGAGGAGATAATTTGCATATTCCCAGTGCCTTCTGGGATAAGTGAAGAGTCTCCGCGAGCTCAAGGAACACTGGATTTTGGCTGTTGCAGCTGAAAGGAGGACATCAGTAAACCAGGGGAGGAGTTTTGGCTTATATTTCACCGCTTGATTATCTCTTGAACAATAAGAACATGGAAGAGGCCAGGAGCCATGTGGTGAGCTGCATTTCTTGCTACATGTTCATAGACTTACCAGTGGAAAAGCCAAATTTCACATGCCACAAATGCAAGCTTGTGTCCCTGTTGGAGGAAAAGTTGCAAAATCTGGAAGAGAGGTTATCTACATTGAAGACCATTAAGGAAGGTGAAGAGTTCTTAGATAGAGCAGAATTATCTCTTCATGGTACGGAAAGAGAAGAAATTCGAAGTGCAACTGAAGAAACAGAGGAATGGAAGCATGTGACCCAAAGAAGCAGGAGGATCAGGAGGCAGTCAGCACCAATTCTGCTCAGAAACCAGTACCAGGCTCTTACACAGGAGAGCGATGAAGAAATACATCAGGATAAGACTTTGCCCACAAACAACCTTGTACGCCCTCAGAGTCCTCCTGAATGGAGAAAGAAAACTGTTGTGAAGAAGAAACGGAGAGTTGTTGTCATGGGCGATTCCCTGTTGAGAGGAACAGAGGCCGCTATCTGCAGACCAGATATAACCTCAAGAGAAATGTGCTGTCTTCCAGGTGCAAAAATTAAAGATGTGTCTGACAGGATATCAGGACTCTTCAGACCTAAAGATGACTACCCATTACTGCTAATACATGTGGGGACAAATGACACCACAAGAAGTGACCTGGAAACCATCTGCAGTGACTTTGAAAACTTAGGTAAGAAAGTGAAAGAACTGGGAGCGCAGGTGGTCTTCTCATCCATCCTCCCAGTGGATGGCCATGGAACAAGGAGGTGGAATAAGATTCTGCAGGTGAACAACTGGCTACGTCGATGGTGCCGTCAGCAAGGATTTGGATTTCTGGATCACGGAGTGAATTACCTATACGATGGACTACTTGCTAGAGATGGGGTGCACCTTACGAAGACTGGAAAACATGTATTTGGAAGTCGCCTTGCTACACTCATCAGGAGAGCTTTAAACTAGAACAATGTGGGAAGGGAAGCAAAACGCCAGCAAAAGCCATACACCTGACAAATGCTATTGAGAACTCTGCTATTAGAAGTGAAGGGGAAGAACAAAGACAAAAAAATCTACATAATAAAAATATTGAAGAAAGAGAAACCAATCACAAACTAAAGTGTTTCTATACGAATGCACAAAGCATGGGCAACAAACAAGGAGAAACTGGAGCTACTAACGCAGGAGAAGAAATATGATGTCATTGGAATCACTGAGACTTGGTGGGACGATACACATGATTGGAATACAAGGCTAGAAGGTTACAACTTATTTGCAAGAAACAGACTTGATAAACGAGGAGGAGGTGTTGCATTGTATGTTAGAAAAGCGTATATCTGCACAGAGATTGAAGCTTCAGAGACTGGGAGTTCTGTGGAAACTGTTTGGGTAAGAATACAAGGACAGAACAATGGAAAGGACACCATTGTAGGCATTTACTACAGGCCGCCTGTGCAAGCTGAAAATATGGATGAACTCTTTATGCATCAAATGGCCAAGTTCTCCAAAAAATATGACATAGTGGTCATGGGAGATTTCAACTATCCAGACATTTGTTGGGAATCTCTCTCAGGCAAAACTAACAGGTCCAGGAAATTCTTATCCTCTCTTGCTGACAACTTTATCTTCCAAAAGGTAATGGAGAAAACAAGGGGATCTGCTACCTTGGATCTAATCCTCATAAACAGGGAGAAAATGGTGGAGGAGGTAAGAGTGGCTGGGACCCTAGGAGGTAGTGACCATGCTATTTTAGAATTTTGGATAACAAGAGGAGGAAGACCTGTGAAGACTCAGACGTCAAGGTTAGATTTCAGAAAGGCAGATTTTAAGGGACTCAGAAAGAGAATTGGAGGGATCCAATGGCTGGATATCCTTAAGGACAAAAATGTCCAGGAAGGATGGAAAATCTTGAAAAATGAGATTCTCAAAGCACAATCGTTAACAATTCCGAAAAGAGGGAAGAATGGGAAGCATTTAAGGAAACCAGGATGGATGAACATAGAACTTAAACACATGCTAAAAAGGAAGAAAGAAATGTTTATCAAATGGAAAGAGGGAGGCATATCTAAAGAAGAATATAATGCCGTCTGCAGAACCTGCAGGGCACAAATCAGATTATCTAAAGCTGACAATGAATTAAGGCTTGCAAGTGACGTCAAAAGCAACAAAAAAGGATTTTGGGGATACGTCAAAAGTAAAAGAAAAGTCAAAGATGCTATAGGATTTTTACAGGATGAAAATGATGAAATGGTAAGTCAGGATGTTGAGAAGGCTGAACTTTTAAATTCCTATTTTGCATCTGTTTTCTCTCAGAAAGGAAATGTAACATCAACTGATCTTCACTGTCCTATTAAAGGAATAGAAGAATCCAGGATATCTATAAACAGAAAGACAGTGAGGAAACACTTAGCTAACCTAAATGAATTCAAGTCTCCAGGTCCAGATGAATTACACCCCAGGGTACTGAAGGAGATAGCAGAAGAAATTCTTGAACCACTGTCCATAATCTTTGAAAATTCTTGGAGAACAGGAGAAGTCCCAGAAGACTGGAGAAGAGCAAATGTTGTTCCTATCTTCAAAAAGGGGAAGAAGGTGGACCCAGGGAACTACAGGCCGGTGAGTCTGACTTCTATACCAGGAAAGATCTTTGAACAAATTATTAAAGAACATGTATGCAAGTACCTGGATAAGAATGAAGTGATTAAACAGAGTCAGCATGGGTTTGTAACTAATAAGTCATGTCAGACTAACTTAATTTCCTTCTATGACAGAATCACTGACTGGGTGGATCAGGGAAATGCTGTAGATATAGTATATCTTGACTTCAGCAAAGCATTTGACAAAGTATCTCACACAATCCTTATTGAAAAAATGACTAAGTATGGAATGGACAAGGCAACTGTTAGGTGGATTCATAACTGGCTTAGTGATCGGACCCAAAGAGTGGTTGTAAATGGCTGCACATCCAGTTGGAAGAATGTCTCAAGTGGGGTACCACAAGGCTCTGTTTTGGGCCCTGTATTGTTCAACATCTTTATCAATGATTTAGATGAAGGAATTGAGGGTAAACTGATCAAATTTGCTGATGACACAAAGCTAGGAGGGGTAGCTAATACTAGAGAAGAGAGGGAGAGGATTCAAAAAGATATACATCAACTGGAGCAGTGGGCAGCAACTAACAGAATGGATTTTAACAGGGAAAAATGCAAAGTACTACATCTGGGCAATAAAAATGAAAAAAGCATATACAAAATGGGAGGAATAGGGCTAAGTAACAGCACATGTGAAAAAGACTTGGGTATACTAATTGATCACAGACTTAACATGAGTCAACAGTGTGATGCAGCAGCAAAAAAGGCAAATGCAATTCTAGGATGTATCAACAGAAGCATACAGTCTAGATCACGTGAGGTCATTATTGCCCTCTACTCCTCTTTGGTCAGACCTCATCTGGAATACTGTGTCCAGTTTTGGGCACCACATTTTAAAAAAGACATCAACAAACTGGAGCAAGTTCAGAGAAGAGCCACCAGAATGGTGACCGGTCTGCAAACCATGTCCTATGAGGAACGGTTGCAGGATTTGGGAATGTTTAGCTTGCAAAAAAGAAGACTGAGAGGAGACTTAATAGCTGTCTACAAATATCTCAAGGGCTGTCACATTGTAGAAGGATCATCTTTATTCTCATTTGCGCAAGGAAAGACTAGAAGCAATGGGATGAAACTGAATGGGAGGAGACACAGATTAGATATTAGAAAAAACTTTTTGACAGTTAGGGTGATCAATGAGTGGAACAGGCTGCCACAAGAGGTGGTGAGTTCTCCTTCAATGGAAGTCTTCAAACAGAGGCTGGATAGACATCTGTCTGGGATGATTTAGAGAATCCTGCTTTGAGCAGGGGGTTGGACCAGATGACCCAGGAGGTCCCTTCCAACTCTACCATTCTATGAAAATCCAATCAATAAAGGCATTGACTCAAGTCGCAAAAAACTGGCCTCACAAACAAGACCATTGACCAAAAATTGAAAACCTTACTGCTTTCAGAAAATAGCAAACACAAATAGAACTGTGTTTTTTTTACAAATTCACCAAGTTTTAGCCGATTAAAAAAAAAAAAAACTAGGCATGAACTGAATCTCTAAAATAATT
This sequence comes from Oophaga sylvatica, assembly GCA_033576555.1. Taxonomy (NCBI): domain Eukaryota; kingdom Metazoa; phylum Chordata; class Amphibia; order Anura; family Dendrobatidae; genus Oophaga; species Oophaga sylvatica. The sequence continues at coordinate 70,681,337 of JARQOD010000005.1, forward strand.
AGTAGAATTGTGCTTTTTTCACTCTTTTACTGCACTTGGAATTGTTTTCCTTCTTTGCCATACATCACATGAAAAAATAAATTGTGTCAGTTAAAAGTACATCTGTTCATACAAATCAACTAAAAAACATTCAGCTTTATTGATTGAATAATAAAAAAGTAATATCTCTTAGAAGAAGGGAAAGGAAAAACTGAAGTGCAAAAAAATGAAAATTGCCCTGTCAGGAAGTGGTGTAGCTATGAAAACTAAAATATTTTGAGCACTTTATAATTAAATGAGGTAAAATACTTTTTTCTTCTTGTATTTTAATCCATAAATTAATATATTATGGCTTGAATTGAGTGGATTATTTGAAATTCAAATTTGCAGACTGTCAAATTTTCACAGAAATTTTTTTTGGGGGAAAATAAATTTGCATAACTCTCAATACAGGAAATCTCGAGAGAATGTGTGTGACAGGTAAGTTTATTTTTTTTCTAAGCAAATCTCACAATTTTTGATTCACAAACAATTTGACACAAACATGATCCTTCATAGTTTGATCCACTTATCTCCAATTATGGATATTTACTATCCTGTGATTCTCGATAATAACTTAATAAGAAAGATGCAGACTCTGGTATTCAGCACATTGCATCAAGCAGTCTCCACTTGCTTAAAAAATGTACAAGCTTTATTTTGTCTCAAGAATGATAGGCACAAGGGGTGCAGCTTCACCCAAAAATGTGATAGCCTGGATTATGATTCCTACACTTTTCTGTTATTCACAAGGAATAGCTACTGGCACAAATCAGCAGCGCTAAATGTCCACTGATTTTCTTAACTATTGTCCATGGGGACTCTTACTAAACTGATTAGTGTTATGGATTGCAACTCAGGAATAGAGTGGGGGTGAATCTGACCCTGCACTTGGACTAGACTCGATCCCTACGATGGAGCGGGTGACCTATTCCTTGCGAATAGACCCACCGATGATCTTAGTCTAGACTCAAGCGAAGACCTGAAGGTGGGGGAAGGGGATCCCTGAAAGATCAAGGGACTGGGAACAAAACACTGGTAACCTCCTAGCAGGGAAATAGAGGAAGCTGCAGAAACAAAAGGAAAAAACAAAAAGACTAAGCAAGCAGAACTAGTGGTCTCAGAACTGCACAAAGAGTATAGCACAAAGCTATCAAGTCTCCTAGCCAGAAATCAAGCAGATTAACACTGATGTCCAGCAAGTATTGGGAGGCAGGTGCATGGTAATAAAGGATGATACAATCACCTGACCAACGACAAGCCGAGCACCAGGGGAAAACAGACCAGCAGCCAGAAACCACAACAAGATGGTGGATGGTCAAACTGAATAGATTCTAACAATTAATAATGTCCAAGAAAAAATATTATAAAATTTTCAAGAAAAAATCAGATATTATGAAGGCTACTTCAAATATATAAAAGATAATATGTCTATTTTAGCAATGATAATTAGATACCACAAAAATGGAAAACAACAAAGAGCCAAGTCTGGGCCAATAGAGAGTAACAGAGAATAGAGAAAGCCAAATCCCAGGAGACAAGAAAAGTTAGCCACTGCTAAGTCCCAAACAGGCCACTAGCAAAAGCAAGAGACCTCATTATTACAGCACCACAAACACTGGTGGTTACAGTTAGAATAGGGCTCCTGTGAAGAACAATATAAGGGTTCTCTGCAGACCAAAAGTTCATCATGATGCACAATTCCAACTGCTCTGGAGGTGAAAATGGGTCCCGTTGCCTCTTGAGTCCCTGTGTAGCAGCACAGGTTGCACCAATGACATGTCCACTCCCTGGTCTTAGGACATAATATGAGATTACACCAAGGCCATTATTCTATAAAATAAAATCTGTTGAACAAATTAACTCACTGAAAAGTAATCACATTACACTATGTAACAAATTTTTATTTATTTTTTGTTCCTGGTCCAAGTGTGTTTCCTAACCCGTTATGCCTAAAACAAATAGAAAATATTGTTGTTCCACAAAAACTTTGCTTTTGTGATCAGGACAATGAAAATTGAAATTTGTTGTTTTCGGGAAAAATTCTCGATTCTTATTCAATACGGAGTAGTCTTCTAGAATATTGTTTAACTGCTAGAATTGTGCAGAAGTTTCTACAATTTTCCAGAATTATCTGGAAGTGTCTAGAAACTTTTAGAACTTTCTAGAATGTTCTCAGACTGTTCAATAGTAGTCATACAAGTACCTCATTTCACATGCGAATATTGCACATGCGAATATTGCAAGAAAACTCTTGAAGGTAAGGTGAATAATTGCTGCTCGTTTGGCAGTGCTTTATTTTGTAGAATCTCAATGATTTAATCGAGTACAGTTTAACCCCTTACTGCCGCGGACGGAATAGTACGTCGTGGCCAGTATCCCCCGATTTGATGATGGCTCCGGCAGTGAGCCCGCATCAAAGCTAGGACATGTCAGCTGTTTTGAACAGCTGACATATGCCCGCATAGGCACGAGTGGAATCGCGAATATGCACACCGCTGACCCCGTCATGTGATCGGGGTCATCGGTGCATCGGCATAACAATCAGAGGTCTCCCTCTATGGCTGTTATGCCGGATTGCTATGAGCACAACCCTGTGGTCTGCGCTCGTAGCAATGCAGTAATTCTGCTACATAAAGGTGATCTGAGCATCACCTCTATGTAGCAGAGGCGATCGAGCTATGGCATCTTCTAGACTCCCATGGGGACGATTGAAGCATACTAAAAGTAAAAACAAATGTTTTAAAAAAAAAAAGTTCAAATCACCCCATTTTCGCCCCATTCAAAATAAAACAATAAAAAAAAATCAAACATACACATATTTGATATCACCGTGTTCAGAATCGGCTGATCTATCAATAAAAAAAGGATTAACCTGATCGCTAAACGGCGTAGCGACAAAAAAAGTAAAAACGCCAGAATTACCTTTTTTGGTCGCTGCGACATTGCATTAAAATGCAATAACGGGCGATCAAAAGAACGTATCTGCATAAAAGTGGTGTCATTAAAAACGTCAGCTCGGTTACGCAAAAAATAAGCCCTCACTCAACCAGAGATCACGCAATTTTTTTTAGCAAACTTAGATAAAGGAGAACCTAGACATGTTTGGTGTCTATGAACTTATAATGACCTGGAGAATCATAATGGCAGGTCAGTTTTAGCATTTAGTGAACTTAGCAAAAAAGCCAAACAAAAAACAAGTGTAGGATTGCACTTTTTTTGAAATTTCACTGCACCTGAAATTTTTTTCCTGTTTTCGAGTACAAGACATGCTAAAACCAATTGAGTCTTTCAAAATTACAACTCGTCCCACAAAAAGTAAGCCCTCACATGGCCATATTGATGGAAAAACCTCTGAAGGTGCTGATGCCACCACTGCATATCAAGTTAGGCCTCATCAAGCAATTTGTCACGGCTCCTGACAAGGAGTCAGCTGCTTTCAAGTACCTCCAAGATCTCTTTCCAAAGCTGTTCGAGGCAAAGGTCAAGGCTGGTATCTTCTTCGGACCACAGATCAAGAAGATCATAGAATGTGACGAGTTCGCCAGGCTGCTGAACAGGACAGAGAAAACAGCTTGGAATAGTTTCGTTGCAGTGGTTCATGGCTCCCTGGGTAATCACTAGGCTAAAAACTATGTGCAGTTGGTTCAGACTCTCATAAAGAATTACGCCATAATGGGATGCAGAATGTCTCTCAAAGTCCATATCCTTGACGCTCATCTTGACAAGTTCAAGGAGAACATGGACGCTTACTCAGAGGAGCAAGGCGAGCGCTTTCATCAAGATATATTGGACTTTGAACGTCATTACCAAAGACAGTATAACGAAAACATGATGGGGACTACATTTGGGGCTTCTTCGATTAAGCGATTTGCTGTACACTCATAAATCTAGAAAAACTACTCATTTCTGAACCTTTTTGAGTGAGTTTTGATTGTCTTTATCTATTTACCATGCAAGTGTTGTTTTTTATTAGACCGCATGAACGAAAATATAATAATTTCCTTTTTTTTTACACAATAAATACAAAATTTTCTGGCCTGTGGTCATAAAATCAAAGTTTGTGCTGAATGTAGTAGTTTTTCCATAGTCTTTAAACATAAGCAGTTGAAATATTACACTTGGAAGCCAGGAACAAAAATTGTGTTACATAGTGTTATTCATTCACTCTCAATCCATTTTATAACATTTTGACTTGTCGCACACAGATGCTTTACAGCTATAAATACATTTTGACGATGCTTCAAATTCCCTATAAATAGCATATACTCGATAAATGCTCTTATTTCAAATAACATTTTTTTTAATTAGGCTAATTTGTGAATTGAGATTTGGTTGAATACAAATTCAGTAGATGAAATAAACCTTTCCTTGCAGCTATTTTATGTATTCATCAGCATACATTACATAGAATGAAAGCACTGTTTGTGCATAAGTAGATAGCCCACGTGGTACATTAGTTTGGCAACTTCTGGAATTCAGTGTTAAATTGTCTCTTCTTACACACTCTTACTGAAAGGATAAAAGTTTAAAAGGTTTTGCAAAGCAGTTTTGATACCATGCAGTCTCATGAAAAGACTAAATGTAAGTGGCTACAAATGTTGAAATTAGAAACTGTTTAATGATATGTTCACGCTCAATCTTTTGAGTTTCTGGTGAAAAGACTGAGTAGAAACTCTCCAAATTATCCTCAAAACCTAAAAAAATCCTCAAAAACTAGGAGCTTCTAATCCAAAAACTCATCAAAAGACAAAAGTCCGGATTCATCAAGACCAGCATTGTTCAAGAGTGCAGGATGAGTGGTGTGCACTGATGGCTTTGCTTTGTATGGAACAGTAATAGGGCACCTGTAGACGTATGAAGTCCCCATTTATGCCACCTCCGTGTGGCTTTAATTTCATACAGAGGCAGAGGTTTTTCTTTGAATCCAAAAGAAGAAAAAGCTTCCTATGCAAGAGCAATGACTCCAAAATTAATTCTCTGGACATAAGGCACTCAATGAACTCTAAATAGCAAAACATGTAATCCTACATATAGTAGGTCTATGCATTTCCCTACAGCCTTAGTACCATATTCAAGAGGCAATAATGGGAGTCTCTCAGCACAGAATGAATGTTCATACCAAGCACGTGCACTCAGTGCACCCTTAGTGTGCCCAAATAGTTCAGTGCACCTTCCCACTTGCTTGTTTTCCATCTTCTGTATGTTCGCCCTTCTCTCTATAAAACCAAGGCTGTCAGTTAAAGAAGAGGAAGGTGGATAATTTAGGCTTGATTATATAAAAAGTATTCCCCAGATATTTGAAAATGTAAGTCAATACAGTAGTATATACAGAATGTTTCACAATATAATTTGAAATTTTTCATACTATTGTACTGAAAACATAGTCAACAGAATTTTTCAATGTTGTTGAGGCAAAAGTGACATAAACCAGTAAAACTTGTGTCAAAATAAAACTTAAGAATGTGCAAACTTACAGATTTAGCGAAATTAACCAAATGATGGGCAGGAGCCATGAATATTAGTCTGGTGCAAAACTTTGTTCAAATACAAACTTTATAGCAAAGAATATGGATGTCTTTTGCCAACCTTTGGGTAATCATAGTTCATCTGAGATAAGATGGGACACAAGGAACTATGATTACTAGAGATGAGCGACTTTGCCTCCGGAAGGGTCGAGTCGGGTTTCGGACCACCCGACTTTCCCAAAAGTCGAGTCTAACTAAATCGGCCGACTATCGTAAAAAGTCAAAGGTCCGACTGAAACTTGAACGGCCCCAATGCAAGTCAATGGGGAAGAAAAGTCGGCAGGGAGTGGAGGACAGTAAACACACCTACAGTGCCCATTTCAATGCCAATGACATCAATTCTTATTACTTAAGCTTGTCAACCTTAATTTACTTTATAATATTAGTAACGCATTGAAAACTGGGGGTTTTTGGCTAAAGTTGTGGGGGGGCAGTGCTGGCTCCAGGTTTTCGTGGGCTCCGGGCGAAAGAGTCTCAGTGGGCCCCTTTAACACATATCACAATTCTCGATGCTCCGATACGGCAGAGAAATATAGGTATAGTACAATGCCAAATACTTCACTTCTTACATTACATGAGTGATATCTATTGTAAATTCTACAATAGCTCAAAAACCAGACAGTATAGTCCTCCATACAGTATTATGGACACCACATAGTGAGCCATACAGAATGGGCTCTATATAATGCTCCATACAGAATAGGCCCCATATATGCTCCATATGATGCTCCATATATTAAGGGCCCTATATGATGCCCCATAACTAATGAACCCCATGCTCCAAATGTAATGGTCCCCAAATATAATGCTCCATATATAATGGGCTTCATGTGATGCCCCATAAATAATGAACCTCATATGATGCTCTAGTATATGATGGAACCCATATGATGCTCCAGTATATGATGGGCCCCATGGATGATGCTCCAGTGTATGATGGGCCTATATAATGCTCACTATATAATAGGCCCCATATGATACTCCAGTGTATAATGGCGCCCCGTATATGATGCTCCAGTGTATGATAGGCCCCATTTATAATGCTCCAGTGTATGATGAGCCCCATACAGCGCTCCAAATATAATAGTCCCCATATATAATGCTCCATATATAATGGGCTCCATGTGATGCCCCATAAATAATGAACCCCATATGATGCTCTAGTATATAATGGCCCCATATATGATGCTCCAGTATATGATGAGCCCCACATAATGCTCCAAATATAATAGTCCCCATATATAATGCTTCATATATAATAGGCTCCATGTGATGCCCCATAAATAATGAAACCCATATGATGTTCCAGTATATGATTGGCCCCATGGATGATGCTCCAGTGTATGATGGGCCTCATATATATATATTATATATGTATAATGCTCCCCATATATTGCTCCAAGCATAAAAATAATTAAATACCTCTCCTTGCTGGGCACTGTTCTACTCTGGACTCCTCAGCGTCGCCATCTTCCAGCTCTCTGCTCTTGGACTGCTCAGGCAGAGGACGCACAGACGTGACGTCATCGCGCTCTCTGACCTGAATGTCACAGTCAGGAAATGCGGAAGATATCACAGCAGTGGAGCAGGGAGAGGTAAGCATTGCAAGTGCTGGGGCCCTGAGCAAGCAGCGGGGGCCCACTCATGGGCGCCGGCACTGGCACAGGGCCCCTCATAGTACGCTGGTGTCTCTGAAGGCGAGTGGGCCCCCCTACGTGCTCAGGGCCCGACACTTGCCTGGGTGCGCCAAGTGCTGACGCTGGCCCTGGGGGGTACAGCCCAGTTAGGGAGGTGGAAAAACTGGCATATGTTGAGGTGTAGGCTGGAAGTTCAGCAGCTGCAAATGGAGAAATTGGAGAATTCGGAGGAAGAGGAGGACAAAGCGAGCCATTTTGCTGGCAACCAATGTGTCATCAGGGGAAGGTGGTACAAAATCCTTTGAAACCCATGCATGGTTCATTTAAATGAAGGTGAGATCACAAACATTATTGGTCGACAGCCAGGTCCTTCTTTCTGTCAGGATTGATCCAGCAGCACTGAAGACTCTTTCTGATAGCACACTACCAGCAGGGCAAGTGAGCTCCTGTAAGGCATATTGTGCCAATTTAGGCCAGGTGTCCAGTTTACAGGACCAGTAGTCAAAGGGAAATGAATTGTGAGGGAGAACTGTTATGTTAGGTAGCTGAGGAGGACAGGAACAACAGCCAGGCAGCCGAACACCTGAGATGTTGGCAACCAATGGGTTGCAGATTCCCAAACTAACCACACAACTAGAGGTAGCCGTGGAGCGTTCCTACGTTGATCCTAGACGCCTTGTCACAGCCTGAGAGAAAACTACACCTAAAGGCAGAAAGATGAAAGCTATCTGCCCCGGAGCAGATCCCCAAAGAAAATAGGAAGCCCCCAAACATGTAATGGCGGTTAGACAAGAATAAAGCACTGACACAGACAGAAAATAGAATGAGCAAACGCTGGGGCCACAAGCTGACTAAATAGGATAGGACAGGAGAGATTACTTTCTGCAACCCAGAAAACCCTACAAAAATCCAACAATTCTGATTACAAAAATACTGAGATCACAAGATCTCGCCACCCACTAAATCAGATCTCAGTGTGAACAAAACCAAGCCGCAGCCGCTGAAAAAGCAAGAAAAATCAAATGAAAAAACAACAGTGGCTACAGACAAACTGTGAGGAGCACAGGCCCCAGGAGGGAACCCGGCTGTCCTCCACAAATGTGCAGAAAACTATGCAAATAGCAAGCACAAAAAGAAAAGCAGAAAATATCTTATCTGAAAGCAGCAGACACCGGCAAGACACCAGCAAACTTCCAAGTGAACCAGGAACCACAATTGAGACCAGAACAATTGATCACCGGAGACCATCATGGGAGGGAACCTCCTTTACATCAGTCCAGTCAGTGATCCCAGATTGCCATTCCTCGCTGGAAGGTTCAGTACTGTCTGTAACCACCAGAGGGAGCCTCTGCTCATTCACAACAGTACCCCCCCTTGAGGAGGGGTCACCGAACCCTCACTTGTGCAACCAGGCTGATCAGGTTGAGCTCGGTGATAGGCACAGATCAGTCTCCTAGCATGGATGTCCAAAGCAAACACCAAAGAATTGTCCTCCTGACCATAACCTCTCCACTTAACCAAATACTGGAGTTTCCGTCTAGAAAAACGAAAATCCAATATTTTCTCAACCACATACTCCAGATTGCCCTCAACCAAAACAGGGTCAGGAGGCTCAGCCATAGGAACCACTGGCTCGACTAACTTCTTCAATAAGGACTTGTGGAACACGTTATGGATCTTAACTGTCCCTGGAAGAAGCAAACGGAAGGAAACCGGATTAAGAATATCCATGATCTTATAAGGTCCAATGAACCTAGGCTTAAACTTTGGAGATGCAACCCTCATAGGGATATTTCTTGAGGACAACCAAACCAAGTCCCCCACTTTAAACCGAGGACCATCAGTCCTATGCCGCTTGGCAAACCGCTGAGCCTTCTCTTGAGAGAGAGACAACCTCTCCATTACCTGGTCCCAAATCTGCTGCATTCGCTCCACAACAGAGTTAACACCCGGACAGACAGAAGCCTCCCCCCATCCCGAAGAAAATCGAGGGTGAAACCCAGAATTGCAAAAAAAATGAAGACATCAAAGTGGCAGAGCTAGCCCTATTATTAAGAGCAAACTCAGCCAAAGGCAAAAAAGAGACCCAGTCATCTTGATTAGCAGACACAAAACATCTCAAATAAGTCTCCAAAGTCTGGTTTATTGTCTCGGTTTGTCCATTGGTCTGAGGATGAAATGCAGAGGAAAAAGATAATTGAACACCAAGTTTAGAACAAAATGTCCTCCAAAATCTGGAAACAAACTGGACTCCTCTGTCAGACACAATGTTCTCCGGAATGCCGTGCAACCGAACCACTTGCTGAAGGAACAAAGGCACCAACTCGGAGGAGGAAGGCAACTTAGGTAATGGCACAAGATGTATCATCTTGGAAAACCTATCACAGATTACCCAGATAACGGTCATTCTCTGACAGACAGGGAGGTCGGAAATAAAATCAATAGAGATATGGGTCCATGGCCTCTTGGGCACAGGCAATGGCATCAACAAACCACTAGAGCGAGAGCAGAGCTTGGAACGAGAGCAAGTCCCACAGGACTGCACAAATTCCCTGACGTCACGAGACAAAGTAGGCCACCAAAAGGACCGACTCACCAAGTCTCTGGTACCAAAATTCCCAGGATGACCAGCCAACGCGGAACAATGAATCTCAGACATCACACTCTTTTTCCACTGGTCTGGGACAAACAATTTCCCAACAGGGCAGCGCTCAGGTTTATCCTCCTGACACCCCTCCAGAGCCAGTATCAAATTGGGCGAGATGGCGGAAAGTACTACACCCTCTTTCAAAATAACAACAGGATCAGATAACTCAGGAGAATCCGCAAAGAAACTCTTTGAGAGGGCATCCGCCTTAACATTCTTAGTGCCAGGAAGAAAAGAAACCACAAAATTAAAACGTATGAAAAAGAAGGCCCACCAGGCCTGTCTAGGATTAAGTCGCTTGGCTGATTCGAGATAAACCAGGTTCTTATGGTCCTTGAGGACCCCAACCTAATGTTTGGCTCCTTCCAGCCAATGTCTCCACTCTTCAAAGGCCCACTTCATGGCCAATGACTCCCGATTACCCACGTCATAATTACGTTCAGTTGGAGAAAACGTTCGAGAGAAAAAGGCACAAGGGTTACTCTTAGAGGTCTTTGGATCCCTTTGGGACAAAACGGCACCTGCCCCAATTTGAGAAGCATCAACCTTCACCTGAAACGGTAGAGAAACATCAGGCTGCCGTAGAACAGGAGCAGAAGTGAATCTCTGCTTAAGTTCCTGAAACGCAGAAACTGCCTCAGGAGGCCAATTCACCACATCAGAACCCTTTTAGGTCAAATCAGTTAATGGTTTAACAATACCGGAGAAATTACCAATAAATTTACAATAAAAATTGGCAAAACCCAAAATTCTCTGAAGAGCCTTTAATGAAGTAGGTTGAACCCAATCACAGATGGCCTGAACCTTGACCGGGTCCATTTCAATAACATACAGAGACAAAATGAATCCCAGAAATGAGACCTTCTGTACGCCAAAAAGACACTTTGATACCTTCACATACAGTGCATTCTCTCTCAAAATCTGGAACCACAGTCCGAACATATTTCACATGAGAATCCCAGTCGTTGTAAAAAAATCAAGATATCATCCAAATAAACAATCAGAAATTTATCCACAAAATCCCTGAAAATATCATTCATGAAGGATTGGAAGACGGAAGGAGCATTAGTGAGCCCAAAAGGCATCACTAGGTACTCAAAATGCCCCTCGGGTATTAAACGCCGTCTTCCATTCATCCCCGTGCTTAATGTGAATAAGGTTATATGCCCCCCTGAGGTCAAGCTTGGTAAACCAACTAGCACTTTTCACTCTGGAAAACAGGTCAGAAATCAAGGGTAACGGATATTGATATTTCACAGTGATCTTATTCAGGAGTCGATAATCAATACACGGCCTCAATGAACCATCCTTTTTGGCCACAAAGAAAAAACCGGCGCCCAAGGGTGAAGAGGATGGTCTGATATGACTCTTCTCCAATGACTCCTTGATATAAGATCGCATAGCATAATGTTCAGGTACAGATAAGTTAAAAAGGCGACCTTTAGGAAATTAACCACCAGGCACTAACTCAATAGCGCAATCGTAGATTCTGTGAGGAGGTAAGGACGCAGACTTACTTTCACTAAACACATCAGAATAATCAGTCAAAAAGTCAGGGACATCCTGAGACTGGGGAGAGGCAGAAAAAACAGGAGTGTCAGTATTAACACATTGGCAACCCCAACTGGTCACAGACACAGATTTCCAATCCAAAAGAGGATTATGAGTCTGTAACCAAGGGAAACCCAGTACAATAATGTCATGCAGATTATGCAACACCAGAAATTTGCAACTCTCATGATGATCTGGTTCAACCCACATTATCACCTGAGTAGAAAATTGGGGTTTATTCTCCGCCAAAGGGTAGAATCAATGCCCAGTAAAGGAATAGACTTCTGCAGGGGTATCATGGGAAAGCCACAACATTTGGCAAAGTCAAAATCCATCAGGTTAATAGCTGCTCCTGAATCAACAAAAGCCTGAGCCGAAAATGTGGACATGGAGCAAATGAGGTCAACAGAAATTTAGTCTGAACACTACCCAAGACAACTGAGCGCGCAAAACGTCTTCCCCGCTTAGGACAGACGGAAATAGCATGAGAGGCGTCATCACAGTAGAAAGATAACCCATTGCGCTTTCGAAACTCATGACGCTGTGCCCCAGAAGTCACTCCATCACACTGCATGGGCCCAGGAGCTGGCTCACAAGGCAACACCATCTCACGCATACCTCTGCGCTCACGCAAACGTCTGTCAATTTTAATAGCCAATGACATAGAATCATTGAGACCAGAGGGAACAGGGAATCCCACCATAACATACTTTATATTCTCTGACAGCCCCTTCCGAAAAAGGGCTGCCAAAGCATCATCATTCCATTTGGTCAGGACTGCCCACTTTCGGAATTTCTGACAGTACAACTCAGCGTCTTCAAGACCCTGATTTAATGCCAACAAGGTCTTTTCAGCTTGATCAGTGACATTAGGTTCATCGTACAATAACCTCAGAGCCTGAAAAAATACATCAATATCATTCAAAACAGGATCCCCAGGTGTCAGGGAAAAAGCCCAATCCTGAGGGTCGCCGCGCAGGAGAGAGATGACAATTTGAACCTGCTGTGCTGCGCTCCCCGAGGACTTAGGCTTTAAGGCAAAAAACAACTTAGAGCAGTTATTTTTGAAATTCAGAAATTTAGCCCGATCCCACAAAAACAAATCTGGCATGGGAATCCTAGGTTCCACAACCGGCAACCTAGCTAGATAGGTAGCAATACTCCGAACCTCAGTGGCAAGCTTATCCACATGGCCAGACAATTGTGCAAACTCCATTGAGAGAGAAAAAAATCCTCCTCAGCTCCCAGAGAAAAAGAGGGAAAAATGCAACAAACAGAAAAAAAAAAAAACTCTGACAACTTTTTCCTCTCCACACTATTTTTCCCTTCTGTGCGTACCATATAATTTTCAGTTTTGGCCGGTAATACTGTTATGTTAGGTAGCTGAGGAGGACAGGAACAACAGCCGGGCAGCCGAACACCTGAGATATTGGCAACCAATGGGTTGCAGATTCCCAAACTAACCACACAACTAGAGGTAGCCATGGAGCGTTCCTACGTTGATCCTAGACGCCTCGTCACAGCCTGAGAGATAACTACATCTAAAGGCAAAAAGATGAAAGCTATCTGCCCCGGAGCAGATCCCCAAAGAAAATAGGAAGCCCCCAAACATGTAATGGCAGTTAGACAAGAAGAAAGCACTGACACAGACAGAAAATAGAATGAGCAAACCCTGGGGCCACAAGCTGACTAAATAGGATAGGACAGGAGAGATTACTTTCTGCAACCCAGAAAACCCTACAAAAATTCAACAATTATGATTACAAAAATACTGAGATCACATGATCTCGCCACCCACTAAATCAGATCTCAGTGTGAACAAAACCAAGCCGCAGCTGCTGAAAAAGCAGGAAAAAGCAAATGAAAAAACAACAGTGGCTACAGACAAACTGTGAGGAGCACAGGCCCCAGGAGGGGACCCGGCTGTCCTCCACAAATGTGCAGAAAACTATGCAAATAGCAAGCACAAAAAGAAAAGCAGAAATATCTTATCTGAAAGCAGCAGACGCAGGCAAGACACCAGCAAACTTCCAAATGAACCAGGAACCACAATTGAGACCAGAACAATTGATCACCAGCGACCATCATGGGAGGGAACCTCCCTTATATCAGTCCAGTCAGTGATCCCAGATTGCCATTCCTCGCTGGAAGGTTCAGTACTGTCTGTAACCACCAGAGGAGCCTCTGCTCATTCACAACAGAGAACATTGATAGGGGATAAGAGGTAATTTTGAACCATAGTTGACAACTGCTGTTTCCTGTCTGTTGCAATCGATTCAGTATTAACATTCGTGTGAGCGGTACTCGAGAAATCAGTCCATAACATGGACATGAAACCCCTGTCTCCAACACCACATCAGCTGTGTGCACCACGAACACCTCTTCCATGTTGCCTAGTGCGGCTCGTGGTAGAACCTGCACCGCTGCTGTGTGCTAAGAATGCCTCTAACAAACGTTTTACCAGAGTTGCTTTTTTGTTCACCAATATTAGCTCTAGGTTCTCCTGTGGCATGATGTTCTGTAATTTGCCTTTACAGCATGGATCGAGGATGCTGGCCAACCAGTAGTCGTCATCCTTCATAATTCTGGCAATGTGGGGGTCCCACACATTTGGGCCAATTTTCCAGGTGTCAATGATGCACTGCCAGTTGTGGGTGAAGGAGCACTTTCTGCCAAATCCACATCCCTCCAGTCACGCATAAACTCTGTACCTGACCTAGGCAAGCCAACATTTTCTCTTGCTCCCTGAGAAGCATCCTCCTCCCCAAAATAATCATTCCTCTCATCCTCCTCCTCTTCTTCCGCCAACTCGTCCAGGACAGTTCCCTGAGCAGACAATGGCTGACTGTCATCAAGGCTTCCCTCCTCTCCTCCCTCTCCTCCGCAGATGCCTGATCCTTAATGTGGGTCAAAGTTTGCATGAGCAGATGCATAAGTGGGATGCTCATGCTTATGATGCATCTTCTGCGCTTACCAGCCATGTGCATTCCTCAAAACACTAAGGACTTTACAGAGGTCTTTCAGCTTTGACTACTGCATACCCGACAACTCCATGTATGCCCTCAAACTGCCTGCCCGTGTATCCTCCCACAAATGCTTTACAGCCTGCCTCTGTTCGCACAGCCTCTCAACCATGTGCATGGTAGAGTCCCACCTTGTTGCAACGTCTATGATTAGGCGGTGCTTGGGGAGGTGGAGCGATTGCTGCAGCCTCTGCATTCGACTGGAGTCTGCGGGCGAGCGACGGATGTGCGAGCACAGTCTTCGCACCTTATGGAGCAGGGCTGTTAACTCCGGATAATTATTATGAAGCACTGCACCACCTGGTTCAAGGTGTGAGCCAGGCAAATTATGTGTCTAAGTTTTGCCAGGGCTATGGCGCCACAAAATTATGGCCGTTATCACTGACTACCTTGCCTGGCTCAAGATGTAGACTGACAGTCATGACTCAGTTTCCGTGCAAGTAGTCGGCCAGTACCTCCATGGTATGTCTGTTGTCACCCAAAGACATCATTTTTAAAACATCATTTTCTGCTGAAGCTTACCACTAGCTGTTCGATAGTGGGACATCTCGTGTGCAACACTGGCTGCTGCGGATGGAGTGCTTGTGCTACTGCGCTCTGTGGACGAGCTGTCGCTTCTGGAGGAGGAGGAAGGTCGAACACCTACAGTCAATTGCTGCCTATACCGTGGGCTAGGCAGCACTGTCCCATCGCCGCTGTCCCCTGTGGACCCTGCATCCACCACATTAACCCAGTGCCAGTGATGGACACGTAATGGCTCTGGCCATGCCTACTGGCCCATGCATCTATTGTGAGGTGCACCTTTCCACTCACTGATTGTTTGAGTGCATGGACAATGCAGTCTTTAACATGCAGGTGGAGGGCAGGGATGGCTTTTCTAGAAAAGAAGTGCCGATGGGTAGGTTATAGCGTGGGACAGCGTAGGCCATGAGCTCTCGGTACGCTGCCTTTCAACCAAACAGAAAGGCATCATCTCTAATGAGATCAGATTGGCAATGTAGGCGTTCAAAGCCAGTGTACGCGGATGAGAGGATGAGTACTTTCTTGTCCTACTCAGAGTGTCTGTTAGGATGAGCTGGACTTGAGAGCTGCATGTGGGAGAACTAGCGGTGGAGATGGTGGACTGAGAGGGGTTGGTGATGGTAATGGAGGTGGGGATGGTGGTGGTGATGGCCTAGATTCAGTCTTTCATTGCAAAAACATTGTGATTCCATGACTGCCTTGGCCTTGCGACGACACCTCAACATTTCTTGCTGGTGGTGTTCTAACCGGTGGGCTTACAGTGGGGGTAGCGATGTGGCGTTGCTGGCAACCTTCAGTCGGAGCAGGTGCACATGTGCTGCCTGAGGTTTTGTAGTCCGTCCACTCTTGCAAGTGCATGTTCATTAAATGTCTAAGCATGCAATTGGTATTCAAATTTCGGAGATTTTTCCCTCGGCTAAAGGTCCTTCCGCACTTCTTACAGATAACTTTTGCCTCAACAATAGGTTTTTCGTCAAAAAAGTGCCACACTGCACTCTTCCTATTCAGGGATAAATTTTCAGGGCTTGCACGCTGTGCTAATTTGACTGTATGGCCAAGCTGTCCTGCAACTCTTTTTGTTTTTTTAACATGTTTTTGGACTGCTACGGGTCTGCCAGATAACCGCAGCTGCGATATCGATGCCTGCTGCGGATACTCCTCCTCTTCTGAGCTAATGCCAGCGGCACCCTCTTCCCCCAAAGGATGCCAATCCGGGTCAACAACTGGGTCATCCATCATTTCCTCTTCAATGTCATCTGCACCTTCCTCTGTGTCACCGAGTAAGGTGTTATAGTATGCGGGAAGGGGCACCTGAGTTTCATCAGGGTCAGATTCTGGCTCAGTAGACTGCGAGGGCAATGTAGTGCTCTGGGTGAATGTACCAGCAGAATCATATAGCAGTGGCTATGCATCAGTGCACTCCATGTCAGATTAATCATGGACTGTGGAATTCAGGATTTGACTGGATAACCAAGGCATGGTATGTGAAAAGAGCTCCAGGGAGTAATCTGAAGTGTGGCATGCCGCATCCTTCACTTTTGGTGGGGGTGAAGGATACAAGGAAAGGTGTTGTTCCTGACCAGGAGCCTGCACTGACGACTCAGTGCTTGCATTTTTTGAAACTTCAGTAGAGGAGGCGATAGAGCTGGAGGCTGTTTCGGCAATGTAAGCCAAAACCTGTTGCTGATTCTCCGGCTTTAAAAGCGGTTTACCTACTCCCAGAAAAGGGAGACTTCCAGGGCTTCTGGAACCAGATGATGATGCAGGCTCAACACCTCCTGGCTTAGGTGCTATTGTGCTTTTGGCACTACCAGCAGATGCACCACCACCACCATCAGTACCAGCTGGCCCCCCCACCCACGTCTGTGGCCTCTTCCACCATCTTCTTCATGTTTGGGAAAATGTAACAAAAATACCAGCAGATATATGGTACTGTATCAGAAGCGCACAGCTGTATACGATGAAGGGGAAAATTTCAATCTCCGCATATATATTTCCGGAGTCACACACAGACGCTCACAGGCTCAGTATGGATTAGACCAGAATATAAAATGCAGAAAAGCGGTACTGTATCAGAAGATACCAGGTGTATATAGTATAGAGGAAAATTTCAATCTACGTATATATTTCCGGAGTCACACACAGACAGTCAGCATGTTTTTGTCTGTTGTACCAGCCGGTACACGGTAGTGTGTGAGGAACGTACAGCTCTATACGGTGTGGGAAAAAATGAACGCTCGGTAACTGTGCAGAAAAAAAGAATAAAAGTATTAGTGCTTTGTAAAAAGTCTGCACAGCAGTGTACACACTGCAATACAGCTAGCAGGCAGCCTAATAACCAGCGCTGCTGCACACAAGAAAATCCTCCCCTGTCACTGCACACTAACTGTACAGCAAAATTGCTATCAGGACAAGAACATAAGAACTACTCTTTCCAGCCCTAACTCTCTCCCTACTGATAAACAGCATCAGCAACCTCTCCCTACTATTAAGATCTGCAGAAGTAAAATGGAGGTTGGCGGTCAGGGCTTTTATAGACACTATGACGCCCCTCAAAGCAAGCCAATCACTGCAATGCCCTTCTCTAAGATCGTGGTGGCCGCTGACCACGTCATCTCATTGCCACAGTGTACATCCTTGTTCATTGGCTGAAAAAAGTCGCCTGCAAGCACTATGGGAAAACCGACTATGGCCCTTGTTTTGCCGAACACATGGCCGACTTCACGCTGTAGTCGGATTTCGCTCGGCGAAACCCAACTTTGGCGAAAATCGGCGACTTATGAATCTGACCGACCTGTTTCGCTCAATTCTAATGATTACCAAATGTTGGCAAAAGACTCTGGATGTAGGAAAAGCCCCGTTGAAGGGGTGAGACTGTTCCTTATTTTTATGACAGAATCCTAATTTGACATATAAGGTTTCTGCCATGTTTTTTCAGACTGATGAACAATTAATGTATTAGCTTGTACTCTTTATTGGATACACTTCACATGTCAGCATTGGGTTATTTTTTTGAATGGTTATAAGTACCTCAACATAAAAAATAAGCTATTTTTTGGTTAGCTATTATGGTATTATTTCTGCTTACTGACCCTAGATCTTTGTGATTTGTGAATTACTATATATAGTGTATCTTTGCAGTGGGTACAGAAAGTATTCAGACCCCTTTAAATGTTTCAATCTTTCCCATTGCAGCCATTTGGTAAAATTAAAAAAAAAATCATTTTTTTCTCATTAATGTGCACTCTGCACCCCATCTTGACTGAAAAAAATAGAAATATAAAAATTTTTGGAAATTTATTAAAAAAGAAAAACTGAAATACCACATGGTCATAATTATCCAGACCTATTGCTCAGACACTCATGTTTAAGTCACATGCTGTCCATTTCCTTGTGATCCTCTTAATATGGTTGTACTCCTTCATTGGAGTCCAGCTGTGTTTAATTAAACTGATAGGACTTGATTTGTTATTGCAATTCATAGTAAAATAATAACGATTTTGTTAAATGAAACGCAATATGGCACAATATGAATATTCAGTAAATTCCTATCTGGGCATAGGCAAATGGCATTAAAATAATTATGTGGTGGTCTTTTTGCCGACCCCTTTCCCTTTCTCTTAAAGGGAATTTGTCAACCCATTTTTGTCATATGAGATACGGCCACCTGGAATCTGTAGATAAGCCCCCGATGTCACCTGAAAGAAGGAAAACGAGTTATATTATACTCACCAAGGGGCGGTCTGCCGTCCGGTCCAGTCTGATGGGCGTCGCGGTCTGGTCTGGCGCCTCCCATCTTCAAGCGAAGTCGGCCTCTTCTTTCCGTCCCGTCACGGCTCTTGCGCAGGGCACTGATCTGCCCTGGTGAGGGCAGAGCAGAGTACTGCAGTGCGCAGTCGCCGGGAAAGGTCAGAGATGTCCGGCGCCTGCGCACTGCAGTACTCTGCTCTGCCCTCACCAGGGCAGATCAGTGCGCCTGTGCAGGAGCCGTGAAGGGACGGAAAGAAGAGGCCGGCTTCGCTAGAAGATGGAGGTGCCGGACCGGATCGCGAAGGGGGTTAACAGCCAAGGGCTGTCAGTGCAGGAACCTTGGCCACTGCAGCTCTGAGCTCCTGCATTGATCGGGCAGGAGAAGCTGAAATTTCAGCCTCTCCAGCCCTATTGCTGCTGTGTTTGGTCAGTCAGATTGACTGACCAATCACAGCGCTGTGGGTGCGGGGACCGACTGCAAGGGTCCCCGAACTTCTTGTCTCATGTACAGTCCGTCCTGGTGCCGGAACTGACATCCTGCCATGACGGAATGTGCACGTCAATGGACATTAAGGGGTTAAGCAGCAAAAACAGCGGACAAAACAATGTCAACAACAGATAACAATTGAGTGCCAATAACAATTGAGTGTATATTATTCATACAGATATATAAACATATAAATGAGCTTAGTTACCAAAGGAATGCTTCCGGGGGACCCACCACACTCGACGCCGTTTCGCATTGAAATGCTTCAGCCATGGGTCTGTGTATGATCTGTGTATGTGCAGAAGTCTGCAGGCCTGTGTGTGTGTGTGTATGTGCAGGCATCGTGCGATGGGACTACTAGACCCATCCAGCTATGCCTGCTACAGTGAGACCATTAGCCAATGATGGGACAGTAGTAGTCCCATCTTCCAGCTAATGTGTTGAATGTAAAAAAAAAATAAACACATACACACATATATAATCCATGCTCACCATGATCTGCTATTTCCCGAAGCCCTTGCTCACCTGAAAAAAAAAAAAACAAACAACCAATATACTTCCTGTGTCCGACGTAATTCCATTAATAACGATTGTCCCACAACAATCTCCCGTGGAGAGCTGTCACATCAGCAGATGCGCCCTCTCTCCAAGGGCTCCGGTGTACAGCGACGGAGATAATCCTCCACACTGTATCGCTCCGCCGCCGGCAGGTCACCGGAGTTCACCTGTCATTTGCGGCACTACAGCCTTGAGAATTTTCTCATGGCTGTAGTGCCGTAAAGTGAACTCCATGATACACTGCAGGAGGGTTGCTGATATGACCGCTCTATAGGGGAGATTGTCGTGGGACACTCGTTTTAAAGAGACTGCTTTATTTTTTGCAGGTGATTGATGGAATCAAATGGATTTAAGCGTACAATAAAAATGATGAAAAACCATGTCGTGTTTAATTTAACTAAAATACTTTATTCTTATGTGTCTGTGTTTTTTAACCCTTTCAAACTATAAGATTAATAATGGATAGGCATTTTATTGACGCCTTCCATTATTAACCTGGCTTAATGTCACCTTACAATAGCAAGATGACATTAACCTCTTATTACCCCATATGACACCGCTACATGGCAGTGGGAAGAGAGGGGCTTAGTGCCAAAATTGGTGCATCGTACAGATGCACCAATTGTGGGGCGGCTGGGTGCTGGTATTTTTAGCCAACGGGGGCGCAAATATCCATGGCCCCTTCTTAGACTATGAATATCAGCCCACAGCTGTCTGCATAGCCTTTCTGGCAATAAATTATAGGTGGACACCACATAATTTTGTTGGAGGGTCCCCCTATTTTAATAGCAAGTAAAGGCTAGCTGCGGGCTGATATTCATAGCCTGGGAAGCTCCATGGGTATTAACTAGAGTTGAGCGATACTTTCCGATATCCAAAAGTATCGGAATCGGAATGGTATCGCCGATACCATTAAAATATCGGCGATACCCGATACCGATACCGGAAATCCAATGTAAGTCTATGGGAACAAAATATCGTAACTAAAAAAACCCCATTCTTTCCTTGTAAACACTAAATATACACACATAGAATACATATATATATATATATACATGTCATTGTGACATATATATATATACATATATGTATAGTTTATACACTTCTACATAGTAAAATATCCTCTGATTCAATTGCCGGGTAAAGCCGGCTTCTGTGAAAAGACAGAAGCACCCGACATGAAATGACACTTGGTGTACATAGGGTTAACCATGTCTTTTCATGTCCTTTGCAATCTGATTTGCACAAACAATTACATCAGTCTATGTGTGCAAAATTTCACACCTGTAGGGGTTAATTAAAGGTGTAAATTCGTTGTAAAAAAAACAGACTTTTTTGCTACGAATTTACACCTTTAATTAACCCCTACAGGTGTGAAATTTTGCACACATAGACTGATGTAATTGTTTGTGCAAATCAGATAGCAAAGGACATGAAAAGACATGGTTAACCCTATGTACACCAAGTGTCATTTCATGTCGGGTTCTGCATTTTCACAAAAGCCGTCAATTGAATTATCGGCTATTATACTATGTAGAAGTGTATGAACTATAAATATAAATATATATATATATATATATGTGTCACAAATTCAATAACATGTATATATATATGAGGTGTAAAATTGCTGAAAAAAAATGCGTGGGCTCCCGCCCTATTTTCGCAACCAGACAGACAAAGCCAGTGAGTGGGGGCAGATAATAATAGCCCAGAAAGGGACCATTATTTTTGCCCCCCCCCCTGGCTACTAACATCTGCCCCCAGACACCCCAGAAAGGGCAAATCTCTAATTAGATTTGCCCTTTCTGGCACTTTGCCCGTCTATTCCCATTGCCCTGTAGCGGTGGCGAATGGGTTAATAAGGGGTTAAAATGACCTTGCAATTGAAAGGTCACTTTAAGCCAGGTTAATAATTGAGAGCTGTCAATTAGACAACTATCAATTATTAATCCTATTGCATGAAATAAAAATAAAACACACACACTTTAATTAAAAATCATTTTAATGAAATAAAGACACATGTTTTTGACCATCTTTTATTTTACTGCAAAAACCATTTCCTGTAATAAAAATAAAATAAAAAAGCAAAATTATTCTTACCTATCCCATGCACAGTCAGGTCCCACGGTGTAATCCTTCAGAAAGGGTTAATGTTTACTGCAGGGACCGCAGCTAATGCTGCAGCCTCACAGTAAACCCCCAAATGAATGAGTTCCTCTCCTGGCTGACAGGAGAGTAAAGGCTGGGTCTCACATAACGATACACCAGCAATCCCGACAACGATATGCACTTGTCAGGATCGCTGGTGTATCGCTACATGATCGCTGCTGAGCTGCCAAACAGGCAGCTCAGGCAGCGATCTGGGACAGCGACACTGCGAGTAACATCGCTTAAGGGCCCGTCTCACATAGCGATATCGCTACCGTGATCGCTGCTGAGTCACTAGTTTTGTGACGCAGCAGCGAGCTCACCAGCGATATCGCTGTGTGTGACATTCAGCGACGATCAGCCCCCCTGCCGGGTATCGCTGATCGTCGATGAAATGTCAGGACCTTTTTTTGATCGCTGGTTTCCCGCTGACAGGCACGCATCGCTGCGTGTGACAGGCGGGAGACCAGCGATCCGCTGGTAACCAAGGTACACAGCGGGTTTCCAGGCGCGGGGCTGTGCCTAGAAACCCGCTGTGTACCTTGGATACCAGCGCCCTGATGCAGGGGAGCTGGTATCCAAGGTACACAGCGGGTTTCCAGGCACCGCGCAGCGCTTGGAAACCCGCTGTGTACCTTGGATACCAGCTCCCTGCATCAGGGCGCTGGTATCCAAGGTACACAGCGGGTTTCTAGGCACAGCCCGCGCCTGGAAACCCGCTGTGTACCTTGGTTACCAGCGGATCGCTGGTCTCCCGCCTGTCACACGCAGCGATGCGTGCCTGTCAGCGGGAAACCAGCGATAAAAAAAAGGTCCTGACATTTCAGCGACAATCAGCGATACCCGGCAGGGGGCTGATTGTCGCTGAATGTCACACACAGCGATATCGCTGGTGAGCTCGCTGCTGCGTCACAAAACTAGTGACTCAGCAGCGATCTCGGTAGCCATATCGCTATGTGAGACGGGCCCTTAAGTGGAAAGCTTAATTGATTGCTTTCCACTTTCACTTCAGGTCAGCCAGGGACACAATCAGTGACGTCAGAGGGAACTGATTAACAATAATAGGGGTTCCCTTCGAAAAAAAAATGGCGTGGGGTCCCCCCTATTTTTGTTAACCAGCCAGATGAAGCAGACCGCTGAGGCCTGGATTTTCAGGCTGTTAAGGAGCCAAGATCCATGGACCTTGCCAGCCTGATAATACCAGGCCACCGCAGTCTGCATATCTTGCTGATTAACAAAAATAGGGGATCCCCTCAAAAAAAATTGGCGTGGGGTCCCCCCTATTTTTGTTAACCAGCCAGATGAAGCAGACCGCTGAGGCCTGGATTTTCAGGCTGTTAAGGAGCCAAGATCCATGGACCTTGCCAGCCTGATAATACCAGGCCACAGCAGTCTGCATATCTTGGCTGATTAACAAAATAGAGGATCCCCTCGAAAAAAATTGGCGTGGGGTCCCCCCTATTTTTGTTAACCAGCCAGATGAAGCAGACCGCTGAGGCCTGGATTTTCAGGCTGTTAAGGAGCCAAGATCCATGGACCTTGCCAGCCTGATAATACCAGGCCACAGCAGTCTGCTTAGCTTGGCTGGTTAACAAAAATAGGGGATCCCCTCGAAAAAAAAACGGCGTAGGGGTCCCCCTATTTTTGTTAACCAGCCAAGTAAAATGCAGACTGCTGCGGCCTGGTATTAAAAGACTGTCAAGGCCCATGGATTTTGGCCCTCAACAGCCTGATAATACCAGGCTACAGCAGCCCCACATTTGGCGCATCAAAAGATGTGCCAATTGTGGCACTTTACACGGCTCTTCCCACTTGCCCTGTAGCGGTGGCAAGTGGGGTAATAAGGGGTTAATGTCACCGTTGATTGCACGGTGACAATAAGCCCGGTTAATAATGGAGAGGCGTCAATAAGACACCGATCCATTATTAATCCCAAAGTTTTTAAATGTTTAAAAAAAAGACACAGCAAGAAAAAAGTTTTTAATGAAATAAAAGAGACAACACAGTTTTCATTTCTTTTATTACTCTCTCATTCCTGCGACGCCATCGATCTCCTGTAAAAAAATAAAAAAAACAAACCAACAGTATACCACCTGTCCGACGCAGTCCATAGTAATGACAGTCCCACGACGATCCAGCTCTGCTACATCGGAATGACAGGCAGAGCCTGACATCCCGGCGCAGCACAGCTGATTACCTGCTTCCCCGGCGGTGACGTCATCGGACTGCTTTACGGCCGCGATTACCCAGCAGTCACTGCAGTTATCGCGAGAAACTGCATGTGACCGCCAGGGAGAAGAGGATGGCGGCCATTAAGCAGTCCGGGATGTGACCGCCGGAGATCTTCTGCCGGGTAAGTGCCGCTGACTCCTGACAGACCCCGACCACGACAGTGACAGTGACAATCCCGATTCCGGTATCCGATATGACGTAAATATCGGAACTCGGAATCGGAATTCCGATACAGCCAATATCGGCCGATACCCGATATTTGCAGTATCGGAATGCTCAACACTAGTATTAACCCCTTCCCAGGCTAGAAATATTGGCCACGGCCGTCGGCTTCCCCCTCTGGCGCAGAAAATTGCGCGGGAGCCCACGGCATTTTTTTCATATTTTTTAAATTAAAGATATTGCGTGAAAATTTTGTGTGCGTGCGAGTCTTGAACTATTTATGTACCATTTTACTGTATCTATCTATCTCATGTCTATCTATCCCATATCTATTATTATCTATTATCTATCTATCCCATATCATCTATCAATCTATCTATTTTCATCTATCTATCTTTCTATCTATACTATCTACTTCTTCTGTCTTCTGTTGTGTCTCTGTCTGTCGTCTGTCGTCGTCTGTCTGTGTAATGTAGTGTGGGTTGGACAAATGTAAAAGAGGAGGTTGGACAAGAAATTACATCACAAATCTTTTTTTTTGTTAAATAACATCTTTATTTAGCTCACAAAAAACGCATACAAATCTGCATGAAAAAACGCATAGAAACGCATAAAAACGCACTTGCGTTTTCTGGCAAGAGATGCGGATTCTGTGCAGAAAATTCCGCAGGCAAATCTGCAACGTGGTACATACCCTTACAGATTTTTCTGTAGCCTTTTAATCCTACAAAGCTGCAAACTGATGAAGAAGCCTTCCTGTGAAAATAGACATTTATTTGTTCTGGTCTTAATAGTCCTTATTTGCATAAATCTGCATTCCATCTGATCACATTTAAAATTATTAGCAGGAAGGAACGAATTGGACCAATTTACTTTGACATCTTAGCATTAGAAAGTGAATTAAAAGGACATTTAACACCATGTTAATTACCTGCTTTATGGGCAATAATTCTTATCCTGCTACGTTTTTTTTCTTCAAGTCTGAGTTTTCCTTTAATGGCACGTAAGTAACTTAAAAAATGAATCAACAATGTATTTGCCTCCGAATTCAAAGACACCTTCAAAATTAACTCATAGCATCTGCCTCAGTGATTAATGACTTAGATTTGCATAATAATAACAACTCAAATAGATCCTAAATCCTGTTTATATGACTGTGCATCCACTTGTGTAGTGGAAACTTGGACATTAGTCATTATATATTCAGTGCTCGGTAAAATAAGCTAAAAGCCTAGCATCAGTTTGTAATAATTTAATGAGCCAATATGAAGGTATACAAGACTAAATCAAGACTCGAAGCACAAAATCAGGAATTTAACATTTGTTACCAGAGTTTGCTCCTTCATGCAGAACCACAGCAAAACTCTCATATAATTAATGCAAAATGTTCATATCTTGTGACGCATGAAACAGATGTTAATGTGTGATTTTTTTTTATTTATTATGTATGTTTTATGTATGTTCATTGTAAACATTTCCAGTAGCATTTTAAGGTTTGCAAATGTGACAGTTGTGTATTACCTTTGGAGGGTGAAGCATCATATTTATGGTGGATGGTCACACATGATGGGATTCAGTTAGCAGAAAACAAGGCTAAGAATAAAATGTCAGTGGAAATCTGTCCAGATGTTTCATAAAATATTACACTGGTTACAGGTCAGGAAGAAAAAATTGTAAGTGTTATCATTTGGAAACTATAGTCAAAGGATATTCTGTTCACAGAGCATGGTGAGCATTATACAGTGATGAGCAAAAGGGTAACAATGTTTTGAAGTTTGACTTTCAGGAATTTTTAACTAGAATAATTTTAATTAGAGATGAGCAAAAATTTTGAAATTTGATGAATTTTCCAGAAATTTAAATTTATTGAAAAAAATTTGCTTGAATCTCAAAAATACACAAACACTACTTGTCCAGAAAAGAAGTATATAACACTCTGAAGTATCCTACGAATATATTTAACTACCTGTCAGCTATTTGCCACAACTATAACATTATTGTTAGGTGTCAAGATCCTAACACTGCACAGGATTAATCTTAAGACTTGACCTCTGCTGTCTCTCATTCTTTTTCAGCCAAAGAGTATCCTGCTCAGCAGAGACATCAGTCCCAGTGTCTTGTTCAGGCTAATGCTACGTGTTTGGTTGCTGCTACTGCCCAGGTTCAGCTATAGCAACCAGCATTAGTCAGCAGCGAGCAACCAAGTCCTGGAACCAAGTCCTGCTTTTCTCCATCTGAGCATGCCCGTGAGACGTCCGCTCATTGGTGGTTGGAGGTCACATGCTCAGGTCCTCCAGCAGTTCGGATTGGACCATCAGCAAGGTCCTGGAAGGCTGCAGTTCTAAAAGGATCACACGGCCGTGAACTAGTATAAACCATGTGGTGTGTGTGAGCGAGTGGATACGCTACCACTCTGTGTATGCGTGTTTGTTTGGGCTGAGAACCTGCCGCATTGTCAGGCAAATTTTTACTCGACTTGACCTAGCCCTTACAGGGCACAGTCAATCCACATGCTCAGGCACACATCTTTTGGTACCGCTCTTGTTTCGCGCCAAATCCTGGTGCGCCTTAGTTGGCTGTATTTTTGCTACCACTTAGTGCCAAGTAGTGTCATCGCCTGTGCGACGCCGTGTGCATTGTGGGTCTGGTCAGACTCAAGTCCCTGCGTTCTAGGGGTTGAGCCTAGAGACCTCACTCGCGTCATATCAGCTGTGTCCTGTGACGTGTGACAGGGAACAGCGTTCTATTTATTTTGTTGCTGCGGTACTGAGAAGCAACAGAGTTTGCCACTGTTCATACCCAGTGACATCTAACCCACGTGTTGTCGACGTTCAACCGCCGCCTTGTTCCGCCATTGCTTAGCAGCAGGTTCCATCTCTGCACGGTGGACCCCGGGTTGCGAACGCACTTTATTATTATTATCATTATTGTATATTTCATTTGGTGCGTTCTGCCAATCCTAACAATTATTAAGCCTGCTCTGACATCAGACGTATTATCCCATCCATGTGCCCTGGGCCTGTCTGATCATGGACGGGATAATATGAGTCGCACGTAGCCAGGGCTTGTGGGGTACTCGGCACCGAGCCCGTTCACTTCACTGGGGATGTCACGGGTAGCGCAGCTCGGTCCGTTGCCCTGGGCGCTCACTAAAGGGGGATATTTACAGGGGATTGTAGAAAAGTTCGTGACGCCACCTGTGGTTCCTGATCAGGGTGACCAGCGCTGCAGGGTAGATCCTCTGAGGGTTTGGGGCAGCAAGGTGTTAAGTCTCCCACAGACGAGACTGATCCCTCAGGGTAAATGGCGGTGTAAGGGTGCAGGAGCAATAATGCAGACACACACAAGACAGTCTCTTTCTGTACCTTTACTGGTGGTAGGTTCAGGCACGTCCCGGGAAGTCGTCAGGGTGGAGTATGCATGTCCAGTAAACCACTGAGTAGGTGTAGGGTCTCCTTACTTCTTTATGTGTGTGAGTTTCTGACTTGCATAAAACAAAGCCTAACTCCGTCTTTTCAGCTACGCCCGGCTGACCTTGTGGTGGAGCCTTCTTGTGGACAGAACTAAGTCTCTATATGGCTGATCAGGCCAGACTCCTGTTCTTCCTGACCCCGGTTACGTATCAGCACTATTGGGCCCCTGCGACATGAAGTCCCACAGGGTCTCCGGTATTTCCTACTAGTCCTGAAGAAGCTAGTAAGCTCGGACACGGTGTCCGGTAGTGCAGAGTGGAGGTAAGCTATCAATGCTGTCGACCTCTGTCACTCTCTTTTCCCTTTTTCCACTTGCCTGTCGTCCTACTCACACCTTTAACATAAGCACAACCAGCAGTAGATGTCAGCTTTCTTTGTTTTCACCGCTCTCAAAGCGTCGGCACTCTTACTTAATGAAACGCTCACTGAAGGTACTCTCAGTAGACTCAACTTTGACCAGACTAAGTGGCGATCCGTCCCACTATTACTGGACTCCACGATGTAAGCTGAGTGTATGCTGACGTCTTCAGGCTTTCAACTAAGTCTTTCTCTAGTTAGTCTTTCCCTCTCAGCTCGTCTGAGGTGACTAGACTCTCTGTCTCAGCCCTCCGGCTACACTGATCTGAGGTAACTCCCGTTCTGAGGTAAAACCAACGACTAGCTAACTCTCAGCTAGACTGCCTTCATCTCACTGCTCTATCTCTCCACACCCTTATATACCTGCATACTCTTCAAGAGCTCCCTCTGGTGGCACCAGGGAAATGTGAAGTGTGAATGAATATCAGGTGATTGTGGTTTACCTTTCATGCATCCTCCAGGGTAACATGTGGCACCAAGCACAGCTGGGCTACACAAATACGTCTTAGTCCGGGGTCACACTGTCGACAAAAATGGACGAGTGCAATGCGATGAAATATCGCATTGCACTCGGACCAATGTTAATCTATGGAGCAGCTCCCAGTATCAGATTTTTGTGGTCCGTTTTCCTCGGCCCGAGACAATTGCAGCATGCTGCAATTGTCACCAATTATCGGGCGAGAATCGCCAATGCAAGTCCAGTGGTGCGATGAAAAATCGGATTACAAACGGACCACACGTGTGACTTGCGAGAAAATCGCACCGATGTCCTTTAGAAAAGCCGGCAATTCATCCCCGTCTATTCTGTAAAATCACACTGACAGGTTTAATAAAGAATAGAAAGCAAACATATACACACATAGAATACATATATATATATATATATACATGTCATTGTGACACATATATATATATTTATAGTTCATACACTTCTACATAGTATAATAGCCGCTAATTCAATTGCCGGTTTCTGTAAAATTACAGAACCCGACATGAAATGACACATGGTTTACATACAGTTAACCATGTCATTTCATGTAGTTTGATATATGGTTTTCACTAACAATTACTTGAGTGTATGTGTGCAAAATTTCATACATGTAGGGGTTAATTAAAGGTGTAAATTCGTTGAAAAAAAATGCGTGGGCTCCCTCTGTATTTTCTCCACCAGACTGGCAATGTGTATAAATATGTGATTCTTCAGATTTTGTATTAGTCTTTGCCTGATGAAGAGACCTGAGTAGTCTCGAAAGCTTGCAATTTGTTACCATCTTTTCAGTTAGCCATTAAAAGGTATCAGCCACTGAGGACTCTCAACTCTAAATATTTTTCTATCTACTGGCTATCACGGTACAAAGATATACATCTTTACTAATCAAAGCTGTAAATGCTGGGCCAGATCTGGATGCCTCATGCATGGCCCATGGTTGACTGCTTCTTTGCCATTATAAAAGGTTATACTGTGGGTCAATTGATCAGTCAACAACCTTTGTTATTTTCCTTACATTTTTCTACCAATAATACAGTATGAAACTGATGTTTGTGCTATCTGAGGGTGACTGGAGGTGTTGCTATAGGAAAGATGTGTATCTTCATACCGTGTTAGCCAGTAGATAGAAAAATATTTAGACTTGAGAGTCCTCAGTGGTTGATACCTTTTAATGGCTAACTGAAAAGATGGTAACAAATTGCAAGCTTTCGAGACTACTCAGGTCTCTTCATCAGGCATAGACTAATACAACATCTGAAGAATCACATATTTATACACAAAATAGCACAGAAAAAATGCAATAGGTAGGACAAGTGACATGAAGCAGAACTGTCATTATGGCAGAGGGATTAACATAAATATGACTAGTTCATAGATAAGGAGTGAAGGTTTTATTACCCTCTGATTGGGGTCTGGTATTGTGTTGTGATGACCCTAAAAGGTCAGGGAGGCAGATTCCTTAATTGTTGTAGAACGACATAAAACTCTGGGATATATTCATCCCAGCACTAAGAGTGTCAAAGGTCATCATAAGTTTATATTCCCAGACTTTTCTATCCTTCTCAGATTTGAAGTTAGATTTTGGAGGTGTTGCATGAGGTATTAGCACTCTCAGCTAAAAAGGCTTACACTGCTCCCCTAACCACCAGGTCCTCATTGAAACTTCATTTCAAAGCTGTAAATGCTGGCCCAGACCCTGATACCTCATGCGTGGCCCATGGCTGACTACTGCTGTGCCATTTGCAAATTTCTACTGTGGTTCAATTGATACCACTTTTTATTGTGTCTGCCCCTATTTTTAGCTGTTTATAAAGCTTTTTTGTCATGCTTTAAGATGTTACGTATATGTTTAGCTTGGCCTCCAATTGAATTTAATGGGGTTTGGGTACATTTGTCTAATCGTTCAGCGAACATTTTTGGCAAATGTCTTAATGTTCGCCTAATTGAACCAAACCGAATCATGAAAGGTTCGCTCATCTCTAATCCCCTGATATTTTATCAACCAGCTGAGGAAAATTGGACAGCTTGGGGCAGATGTTTATAGAATGGGAAGGGGGTGATAACCATGGAGATTCCCAGGCTATTAATATCAGCTCTGAGCTGTTTACTTAGCCTTTCCTGGTTATTAAAATGGGGAACCCCCAAACAAAAAATGATGTAGTGTTCTACTATAATTAATAATCAGTAAAGGCTAGGCACACAACTGCAGGCTGATATTAATAGCTTGGGAATGGGCCATGTATATTTATACCCTCCTAGACTATTAATGTCAGTTCTCAGCCACCCCAAGAAAGGTGCAATTCTGGCACTTAGCCTCTCTCTGTGTTATGATCTGCTACAAGCACTAAGGGGTAGCTAATACTAGAGAAGAGAGAGAGAGGATTCAAAAAGATATAAATAAACTGGAGCAGTGGGCAGCAACTAACAGAATGGTTTTTAACAGGGAAAAATGCAAAGTACTACATCTGGGCAATAAAAATGAAAAAAGCATATACAAAATGGGAGGAATAGGGCTAAGTAACAGCACATGTGAAAAAGACTTGGGTATACTAATTGATCACAGACTGAACATGAGTCAACAGTGTGATGTGTTCTGAATGGACTTGAAATGAGTTCTGAGCAGAGGCTCCCTCTGGTGGTTACAAGCGGTACTGGACTGTCCAGTGAAGATTGTGAGGATTGGGAATCAGGTGTTACTGACTGGTCTTATATAAGGGAGTCGCCTTCCCATCAGGGTTGCCGGTGATCAATTGTTCTGGTCTCAATCCTTGATTCCTGTTTCCTTTGTAGCCTGCTGTGTCGTGTCTGCATCTCCTGCTAACAGATAAGACATTTTCTTCTTTTTGTTTTTGTGTTTGATTTTTGCATTTTGTCCTGCACTTCTGTGGGGGCCTTCAGGGTCCCCTCCGGGGGCTTTTGCCCTCTCAGTTTAGTTCAGCCACTGATGTTTGTACATTTACTTTTTCCAGTTTTTTCAGTGGCTGCTGTTTTGATTTTGTTACACCAGAGAACTAATTTAGGTGGTAGAGGTCGTGTGATCTCAGGTGTTTTTGAAATTAGTAGAGTTGGTGCTTTTCAGGGTTTTTTGGGATTGCAGTAAGTGCCCTTCCTATCCTTTTCTATTTAGGTAGTTTGGGCCCCAACGTTTGCTCATACTATTTTCTGTCTGTGTCAGTATTTCTTCTTGTCTAACCGCCATTACATGTTTGGGGGCTTTCTATGTTCTTTGGGGATCTGCTCCGGGGCAGATAGCTTTCCTCTTTCTATCGTTAGGGGTAGTTAGTTTCTCAGGCTGTGACGAGGCGTCTAGGACCAACGTAGGAACGCTCCACGGCTGCCTCTAGTTGTGGTGGTTAGTCAGGATACTGCAATCTCATAGATTCCAACTGCTCTGGTGTATTGCCTTTTTTACCTGCACTCCTCCGCTACCGAAACATAACAGTATCACCGGCCTAAAAATTGAAAATTGTATGGTACTCACAGAAGGGAAAAAATATTGTGAAAGAAAAAAGGTTGTCAGAGTTGTCAGAGATATTTTTCGGTTTGTTGCATTTTTTTTTTTTTTCCCTCTGTATCTCTGGGTGCTGGGGAGGATTTTTTCTCTCAATGGAGTTTGCACAGTTGTCTGGCCGTGTGGATCAGCTTGCCACTGAGGTTCAGAGTATTGCTACCTATCTTGCTAGGTTGCCTGTTGTGGAACCTAGGATTCCCATGCCAGATTTGTTTTTGGGGGATCGAGCCAAGTTTCTGAATTTCAAAAATAATTGTAAATTGTTTTTTGCCTTAAAATCTAAGTCCTCAGGGAACGCAGCGCAGCAGGTTCAAATTGTCATCTCTCTCCTGCGCGGCGATCCTCAGGATTGGGCTTTTTCCCTGACACCTGGGATCCTGTTTTGAGTGATGTTGATGCATTTTTTCAGGCCTTGGGGTTATTGTACGATGAGCCTAATGTCACTGATCAAGCTGAAAAAGCCTTGTTGGCATTAAATCAGGGGCTTGATGACGCTGAGTTATACTGTCAGAGATTCCGTAGGTGGGCAGTCCTGACCAAATGGAATGACGACGCTTTGGCAGCCCTTTTTCGGAAGGGTCTGTCAGATAATGTAAAGGATGTTATGGTGGGATTCCCTGTCCCCTCTGGTCTCAATGATTCTATGTCATTAGCGATTCAAATTGACAGACGTTTGCGTGAGCGGAGAAGTATGCGTGGAATAGTGTTGCCTTGTGAACCTGCTTCTGAATCCATGCAGTGTGATAGAGTGGTTTCTGGGGCACAGCGTCATGAGTTTCGAAAGCGCAATGGGTTATGTTTCTACTGTGGTGATGCCTCTCATGCTATTTCAGTCTGCCCTAAGCGGGGAAGACGTTTTGCACGCTCAGTTGTCTTGGGTAGTGTTCAGACTAAGTTTTTATTAACTGTCACTCTGATATGCTCTCTGTCCTCATTTTCTGCTCAGACTTTCGTTGATTCGGGAGCAGCTATTAACCTGATGGATTTTGATTTTGCTAAACGTTGTGGGTTTCCATTGATACCCCTACGGGAGTCTATTCCCCTACTGGGGATCGATTCTACCCCTTTGGCTGAGAATAAACCTCAGTTCTCTATTCAGGTGATAATGAGGGTTGAACCTGATCATCAGGAGAGCTGCAAATTTTTGGTTCTGTATAATCTGCATGACATTATCGTACTGGGTTTCCCTTGGTTACAGTCTCATAATCCTGTTTTGGATTGGAAATCTGTGTCTGTAACAAGTTGGGGCTGCCAATGTGTTAATACCAACACTCCTGTTTTTTCTGCCTCCCCCCAGGCTCAGGATGTTCCTGACTTTTTGATTGATTTTTCTGATGTGTTTAGTGAAAGTAAATCTGCATCCTTGCCTCCCCATAGGAGCTATGACTGCGCTATTGAATTAGTGCCTGGTAGTAAATTCCCTAAAGGTCGCCCTTTTAACTTGTCTGTACCTGAACATGACGCTATGCGGTCTTATATCAAGGAGTCATTGGAGAAGGGTCATATCAGACCATCCTCTTCACCCTTAGGTGCCGGTTTTTTCTTTGTGGCCAAAAAGGATGGTTCATTAAGGCCGTATACTGATTATCGTCTTTTGAACAATATTACTGTGAAATATCAATATCCGTTACCCTTGATTTCTGACTTGTTTTCCAGGGTGAAAAACGCTACTTGGTTTACCAAGCTTGACCTCAGGGGGGCATATAACCTTATTCACATTAAGCACGGGGATGAATGGAAGACGGCATTTAATACCCCTGAGGGGCATTTTGAGTACCTTGTGATGCCCTTTGGGCTCACTAATGCTCCTTCTGTCTTCCAGTCCTTCATGAATGACATTTTCAGGGATTTTGTGGATAAATTTCTGATTGTTTATTTGGATGATATCTTGATTTTTTCCAATGACTGGGACTCTCATGTGAAACATGTTCGAACTGTATTCCAGATTTTGAGAGAGAATGCTCTGTATTAGTGTTGAGCATTCCGATACCGCAAGTATCGGGTATCGGCCGATATTCGCGTTATCGGAATTCCGATACTTAATTCCGATACTTTTTCCATATCGTATACCGGAATCGGAAGTTCCCATAATTCTTTGAGAGGCAATGTGATTTTAGTCAGCCAATGAGGAATCCTACGAAGTGTGGGCACATCCTGTAATGCTGCGGTCATCTTAACTAATGGCATGGCTGTGATTGGCTGCTGAAATGATGTCAGAATGCACTATAAAAGGCGCCGCCGCCATTTTAGCGTCACTGTGCTGTGAACTCAGTAAGGGACAGAACGCTACTCTGCTCACTCTGAGGGACAGTTAGATATTGCGATTTTGTGTACTACTGTGCTTGAGGCAGGCTAGTTTACCAACCGCTGTGTAAA
Organism: Oophaga sylvatica; assembly: GCA_033576555.1. Taxonomy (NCBI): domain Eukaryota; kingdom Metazoa; phylum Chordata; class Amphibia; order Anura; family Dendrobatidae; genus Oophaga; species Oophaga sylvatica. The sequence continues at coordinate 70,715,807 of JARQOD010000005.1, forward strand.
GCTTCATTTTGCCAGTGTTGTTTTAACAGCTCTGTGCAAGGTGTGTGTGTGACAGTGCAGGTGACGCTGCAGTTTGCTCTGCATCCACCGCTGTTTGTAGGCATCTGCACGTGTCACTGACTCTTTTTTTTTTTTATTTTATTTAGTGGAATTGGTGCAGCTCCATTATATTAGAAAAAAATCAAATCTATTAGTGTGACGTGCTTCCATCCGTATACAATACATTGGTTGCAAACACTATAGAAGTACACAAAGGAGCTTTTCACAGATAGTGAATAGTTGTGTTTCAGTGTTCACTGCAGTCTGTGAGGTTTTGATTTTTTGAGTGCAGATCACGCTCCAGTTAGTTCTTCAACCACTGCTGGTTGTAGTCTGCTGAGCGTGTGTCACTGCCTCATCCTTCACATTTTTCTCTAATTGGTGCTGCTCCATTTTAGTGGAAAAAAATCTAATCTATTAGTGTGACGCGCTTCCATCCGTATACAATACATTGGTTGCAAACACTATAGAAGTACACAAAGGAGCTTTTCACAGATAGTGAATAGTTGTGTTTCAGTGTTCACTGTAGTCTGTGAGCTTTTCATTTTGTGAGTGCAGATTACGCTCCAGTTTGTACTTCAACCACTGCCGGTTGTAGTCTGCTGAGCGTGTGTCACTGCCTCATCCTTCACATTTTTCTCTAATTGGTGCTGCTCCATTTTAGTGGAAAAAAATCTAATCTATTAGTGTGACGCGCTTCCATCCGTATACAATACATTGGTTGCAAACACTATAGAAGTACACAAAGGAGCTTTTCACAGATAGTGAATAGTTGTGTTTCAGTGTTCACTGTAGTCTGTGAGCTTTTCATTTTGTGAGTGCAGATTACGCTCCAGTTTGTACTTCAACCACTGCCGGTTGTAGTCTGCTGAGCGTGTGTCACTGCCTCATCCTTCACATTTTTCTCTAATTGGTGCTGCTCCATTTTAGTGGAAAAAAATCTAATCTATTAGTGTGACGCGCTTCCATCCGTATACAATACATTGGTTGCAAACACTATAGAAGTACACAAAGGAGCTTTTCACAGATAGTGAATAGTTGTGTTTCAGTGTTCACTGTAGTCTGTGAGCTTTTCATTTTGTGAGTGCAGATTACGCTCCAGTTTGTACTTCAACCACTGCCGGTTGTAGTCTGCTGAGCGTGTGTCACTGCCTCATCCTTCACATTTTTCTCTAATTGGTGCTGCTCCATTTTAGTGGAAAAAAATCTAATCTATTAGTGTGACGCGCTTCCATCCGTATACAATACATTGGTTGCAAACACTATAGAAGTACACAAAGGAGCTTTTCACAGATAGTGAATAGTTGTGTTTCAGTGTTCACTGTAGTCTGTGAGCTTTTCATTTTGTGAGTGCAGATTACGCTCCAGTTTGTACTTCAACCACTGCCGGTTGTAGTCTGCTGAGCGTGTGTCACTGCCTCATCCTTCACATTTTTCTCTAATTGGTGCTGCTCCATTTTAGTGGAAAAAAATCTAATCTATTAGTGTGACGCGCTTCCATCCGTATACAATACATTGGTTGCAAACACTATAGAAGTACACAAAGGAGCTTTTCACAGATAGTGAATAGTTGTGTTTCAGTGTTCACTGTAGTCTGTGAGCTTTTCATTTTGTGAGTGCAGATTACGCTCCAGTTTGTACTTCAACCACTGCCGGTTGTAGTCTGCTGAGCGTGTGTCACTGCCTCATCCTTCACATTTTTCTCTAATTGGTGCTGCTCCATTTTAGTGGAAAAAAATCTAATCTATTAGTGTGACGCGCTTCCATCCGTATACAATACATTGGTTGCAAACACTATAGAAGTACACAAAGGAGCTTTTCACAGATAGTGAATAGTTGTGTTTCAGTGTTCACTGTAGTCTGTGAGCTTTTCATTTTGTGAGTGCAGATTACGCTCCAGTTTGTACTTCAACCACTGCCGGTTGTAGTCTGCTGAGCGTGTGTCACTGCCTCATCCTTCACATTTTTCTCTAATTGGTGCTGCTCCATTTTAGTGGAAAAAAATCTAATCTATTAGTGTGACGCGCTTCCATCCGTATACAATACATTGGTTGCAAACACTATAGAAGTACACAAAGGGGCCTTTCACAGATACTGAACAGTTGTCTGCAGGGTTCACTGTAGTCTGTGAGGAATAACCACACTTAGGCCTTAACTTTTCTGACTTTCTTTATCAATCTACCAAGATGAAGAAGTCAGTGAGTAAGGCACGTGGTCGTGGTCGAGGCCGTGGATTTGCAGCAGGGAGAGGACGTGGGGATTCTGTGGCTGCTGCCGCACCCAGTGACACAGCATCCACCAGTTTTCCCCGTGAGCGTTCCTTTATGCGCACTTTTGTAGGAGCTCAGCGTACCCCCCTGCTACGTGAAGAACAAATTGAAGCCGTTGTTGGTTGGATGGCAGCCAATGCATCGACTTCAATACCTTCCACCTCCTCTCAGGACCACAGCACTGTTGAACAACCATCAGTCTCTTCACCGCCTGCCAAATTGCCCAGGCAGTCAGAGAGCTCTGTACAGGAGCCAGCTGAGTCTCTGCTTCTGTTCTCAGAATCTGTTGGCTTGGAAACAGGGGCCCAGCCAAGCAGCATTCTGGAATGTGAAGAAGAGGCAGTATGCAGTGATGCGCAACAGCTGTGTCTCTCTGAATCTGAAGAGGCGGGTGAGCCAGTGCCGATGGTCAGCACACCGCAGAACGCATCTGATGATGATGAGACTCAGTTGCCAGTTTCTGTTGAGCATGGTGCTGGCCAGACCACCCAACAACAGCAGGTGTTGGAAGAGGGTAGTGGTGGAGATGATGAGGTCCAAGACCCAACATGGCGTGAGGAACAGGAAGGTGGTGGGAGCAGCTCTGAGGAAGAGATTGCACCAACGGTCCAAACAGTAGGGAGAGGTAGGCTGCAGACTCGCTTGCCTGTAGCCTCCAGTTTGGCACCCGTTCGGAGCAGTTCTCTTACAACAGCCAAACCGGGCGCTCCCAGGACTTGCTCTGCGTGGTCCTTTTTTGATACAGTTGCAGATGATATTTGCTATGTAAAATGCAAGCTGTGTAATCAAAAAATTAAAAGAGGTAAAAGTGTCAGTAACCTTAATACAACAAATATGTGGAAACATGTGCGGTCAAAGCACTTTGTTGAGTTACAAAGACACACTGGAGATGTAGGCCAACCTACAGCAGCACCTACATCTTCAGCTCCTGTTGGAGCCTCTTCCTCCAGTTCACACACAGCTGGTAAGGCTTCCTCAAAGGATCGCCATGGAAGAACCTCTGTCACTGTTGTCCAGAGACACAGTGTTATTCCACCCACAGCTGCAAGTTCCCTGTCATCCTCACACACCCAGGCCACAAAACAGCCATCGGTAGCACAGGCATGGGATAAAAGACGGCCATACTCGGCAAACCATCCACGAGCACAGGCTCTGAATGCTGGCATTGCAAAACTCCTGTCCCTTGAAATGCTGTCATTCAGGCTGGTGGAGACTGACAGTTTCCGTGAATTAATGGCATTGGCAGTCCCACAATACAATGTGCCCAGCCGATTTTATTTCAGCAGGCAAGCCGTCCCTGGTCTGCAAAAGCATGTTGAGGCAAAAATTAAACATGCGCTACTAAACGCCGTCAGTAGCAAGGTCCACCTGGCCACCGATGCGTGGACCAGTACCCATGGCCAGGGACGATACCTTTCACTCACTGCCCATTGGGTGAATGTTGTGGAGCCGGGTACAGATCTTGCGAGTGGCGCTGTACGTGTTCTGCCAACTCCAAGGATTGCCGGAATCAAGTCTGTCCACATTGACTCCTCCTCCTACTCCAGTTCCTCAGAATCATCGCTGCAGGAGCCGTCACGGTCTACCTCCACATGGACCCGTGGACGCTTACCTGATGCGACCGATATGAGCACAGCCGTGGCCAAACGGCAACAGGCCGTTCTGAAATTAATTCCTATGGGGAATCGAAGCCACACAGCGCAGGAGGTCTGGAATGCCATCAAGCAGGAGAGCGACGTGTGGTTTTTGCCAGCGAATCTCCAGCCAGGCTTGGTAGTGTGTGACAATGGCCGAAATCTGGTGGCAGCTCTGGGCCTTGGCAACCTCACTCACATACCATGTCTGGCACATGTGCTCAACTTGGTCGTGCAGAGTTTTTTGAGGGACTATCCGGATCTTGATGCACTGCTGCACAAGGTCCGCCTAGAGTGCGCTCACTTGCGACGTTCCAGCATGGCCAGATCGCGCATTGCAGCTCTGCAACGCAGATTGCGCCTTCCTGAACATCGCATCATATGTGACGTATCCACCAGGTGGAATTCAACGTTACATATGTTGGAGCGGTTGTGTGAGCAGCAGCCAGCAGTTATGGAGTATCAGCTGCATCAGGCGCAATCAACACGCAATTTGCGCCGTCCACACTTCACCATTAATGAGTGGGCCACTATGAAGGACATGTGCCACGTTTTGCGTGCGTTTGATGAGTCAACGCGGATGGCGAGTGCAGATGATGCACTAGTCAGCCTGACTGTCCCCCTTATCTGCCTGCTTCAAAAAACACTGCAAGCAATAAGGGATGAGGTTTTGGAAGAGGTGGAGGATGAGGAGTCACAAATTCCATCACCTTCTGGAAAGTCAGCGCAACGTGGTTCCTCACAAAGGGCTGGGCAGGGCTCACTTTGTGAGGAGGATGAGGAGGAGGAGTCAATGGAGGAGGAAGACATCGCTCCAGAGGGAGGTACACAACGCTCTAGTCAGTATGTAGAGCGAGGGTGGGGTGATGCAGAGCAGGCAGAGATAACGCCTCTTGCAGAGGACAGCGTTTCTTTGCCAGTTGGGAGTCTGCAGCACATGGTTGATTTCATGCTGCAGTGCCTAAGAAACGACCGCCGCATCGCCCACATTCTCACGACGTCTGATTATTGGGTGTACACCCTCCTAGACCCTCGCTACCGGGACAACGTCAAAAGCCTCATCACACCGTTGAACCGGGAGCGTAAAATGCGGGAGTACCAAGACACACTGGTGCAATCCCTAATGTTCTACCTTACTGCCGAGAGCACTGCTGCTGCTACTGCTTTACAAAGCAGCTCTGTGCGTCGAGGCAGTGTAGAGAGCTCTGCAACAAGAGGGAGCACACGCAGTGCCTCTGCACAGGGAAAGACCAGTATGTTAAAAATGTGGCAAAGTTTTGTGGCAGCGCCACTAATGTCTACACCATCCGAGAGGGCTCCAGTCAGCGGGAGGCAACGTATCCGTCAGATGGTGACAGACTACTTGGCTTTGCCTCTCAGTGTACTCCCAGATGGCTCTTCCCCATTCAAGTTTTGGGTCTCTAAGCTGGATACATGGCCAGAGCTTAGCCAGTATGCATTGGAGGTGCTGGCTTGCCCTGCTGCCAGTGTATTATCGGAGCGCGTCTTTAGTGCTGCAGGTGGTGTACTAACAGACCGTCGCATGCGACTATCCTCCGATAATGTAGACCGGCTTACTTTTCTGAAAATGAACAAGGCATGGATCTCGCCAGAATTTGTCTGTCCGTTTTCAGATTAAATAACTGGTTCGCAACGTTATCCATGTCTCCTGTTATGTTCATCTTTCTACCACCTGAACTCTACTCCCTGGGCTCCAACACTGCCAGTTGCTGCTCAGAAGTGTCGTGTCCACAGAACAAAACACAAGCTCTACTGTTAGTGGGGTTCAGTAACGCCAGCTGTTCCCCTGCTGTGTCAACGGCAAGAAGTGTCCTGTTCCCGACACATGGACAGAAAAACACATGACCAACATGCTCCAAATAGGGAAGAGCCGTCACCCTGCTTGTTATGCTGAAAACATGAAATTGTGAAGTTTTGCAGGCCTAGAATGATAAATTTTTATGACAAATATGGACAAATAATAATTTGTCATCACAGCGCATATCTGCACATGTCTATTAGAAATGGTAACAAAAAATAAAACATAGTCTACTCTTCACATTTTTAAATTAATGCATAAAAGTACATTTCAGACTTATGAATTAATGCTTTTTAAGGAACTTTATCTGTACCTGTAAGATAATGCACTCAATGGATGTACGAATCATTAAATCCTCATCATCATCATCACGAGTTTTATTTATGACAGACATTATAAAATACACATACTGATGCCAACTGTAACTTCAAACACCATATATGAAATGGCCAGCATGTAAACATGGTAATAATGTCCAATAATAAATTATTACATCTAGAAAGTGCATCATGCATACTGACAATAGGTAGTTATACCTGCAAGTGCTGTTGAAACAACCACAAGAGATATAAATTAATACTGGTATATAGGTATCACAGTGCATAGTTACTCATGGACAATGTTGATGTAATACTGTATCTCAATTAAGTCAGCGTCAACCATTAGGCTTGTTAGTCTTGTACATTGTTAAAGAGGGAACGTAATTTTTTGGTTTGTCATAGGTGTAGTATTACACATTAAATTATTACTGCTGTATTTTTTTTTGCGTCCCTAGTGCGCAATAACGCAGCCTAACCTCACATTTGATAGTCAGCTAATTGCCACACGCTACCCTACCCTACGCGTGACAGTAGGAAGGTAGTGTTGACGGATAAAGCTTTGCGCAACCAGACATTCTTTTACCCTCTTCAACACTCTACAAGCAAAAAATGCATGATTTCAGCCGCAGACTTTATTGACGTACAGTATAACATCGGCATTACCCATCAGAGGCTGTCCACTGTCTGATACAGACATAGAATATACCTTTGCTATCCGTAGCCTTTGTTTCACCTACACTTGCAGGCACACACTTAAATTGTGACAAACAATGCCTAATGTTTTTTTAAATGGTTATTTTTTATTGTACATTATTGTGTCATCAATCACATTGATGAGTCCATGCTGGACATGTCATACATGCTATAGAAAGTTACGATTTTATGAACTTAAATAATTGAAATGTCTGTGACTGTCACATAAAATTTGCGATGATGATGATGAGTGACTATTACAAAATCCATTGTCTTCACTATGTTATGGTTTAACATAGCGTTCCTTAAGCATTATTCATAAAAAAAAAAATTTACTTTTATTCTTAAATTTACAACACTATATTTTGTTACCAATTTTTTGGGTGTTGTGTTGTTCCATTTATTTTTGGCATGTGCATATATGCGTTTATATTTGTATTTTCTTTATTTTTCCTTCTTGAAATTAGAAAACATGTGTATCTTTGTACCGTGTTAGCCAGTAGATAGAAAATATTTAGACTTCAGAGTCAGCAGTGGTTGATACCTTTTAATGGATAACTGAAAAGATGGAAACAAATTGCAAGCTTTCAAGGCTACTCACGTCTCTTCATCAGGAAAGACTAACTCAAAAAATTAAGCATCACATATTTCTATACACAACAGGACACAGGAATAGTGCAATAGGTAAGACAAGTAAGTGACGTGTATCAGAACTGTCATTATCTCACAGGGATGAACATAAATATTGGAACAGTTCCTAGATAAGGATAGAAAGTTTGATTGCCCTCTCATTGGCGTATTTTTTGGGGTTTTCATGACCCTGGAAGGGCATAGACGCAGATTCCTTAATTGATATAGAATGACATAAATCCATGTGATCTATTCATTCCATCACTAACAGTGTCAAAGGTCATGATGAGCTTATATTCTGAAACCTTTGTATCTTTCTCATATTTGAAGTTATATTTTAATAACAGTAATTCCATATCCTTGATGCTATGACCGGGCATACAAAAGTCTTTTGCCACAGGTAAATTCATTAATTTATCTGTGATTGTGTGGCGCTGATAATTCATCCTTGTTCTCCTTTTTGTTGCCGGTCTCCCCTCACTTGTCCCTCCCTCACTTGTCTTAGCTATTCCTGTGTCCTGTTGTGTGTAGAAATATGTGATTCTTCATTTTTGGCTTTACTCTTAGCCTGATGAAGACACCTGAGTAGTCTCGAAAGCTTTGAATTTGTTACCATATTTTCAGTTAGCCATTAAACGTTATCAACCACAGAGGACTGTCAAGTATAAATATTTTTCTATTCTTGTAATTGAAATTTATCATTTTATTGTTGTAGTAAAACTTCATTTATTCTTGTTTGAAGTACATACATTTGCAATGGCCACGTAACAAGGCATAACTCAATATTTTATGCCTACACCCTCCTTGACCCTGGGCTTCAACAGCGCCAGTTGCTGCTCAGAAGTGTTAGATGCACAGATGAAAACAATCGCTGATGTGTTTGTGGGTTCAGTAACGCCTGCTGTTCCCCTGCTGTGTGTCTGGCAAAAATTACTGCTGCTAACTACACTTCAACTTCAAACGTCTCATTACTAGGCCTCTGCCTACACCCTCCTTGACCCTGGCTTCAACAGCGCCAGTTGCTGCTCAGAAGTGTTAGATGCACAGATGAAAACAATCGCTGATGTGTTTGTGGGTTCAGTAACGCCTGCTGTTCCCCTGCTGTGTGCCGGCAAAAAGTCCTGCTGCCTCCACCCTGTTCTCTTCTCATCCCGGGTTACAACACCGCCAGTTGTTTCTCGGAAGTGCTGTTAGCACAGTCTACACTTGCTCCTGTGTTACTGGGGTTCAGTAATGTCAGCTGTTCCCCTGCTGTGTGAACGGCAAATAGTCCTGCTGCCTCCACCCTGTTCTGTTCTCATCCCTGGGTTACAACACCGCCAGTTGTTTCTCGGAAGTGCTGTTAGCACAGTCTACACTTGCTCCCGTGTTACTGGGGTTCAGTAATGTCAGCTGTTCCCCTGCTGTGTGAACGGCAAAAAGTCCTGCTGCCTCCACCCTGTTCTGTTCTCATCCCTGGGTTACAACACCGCCAGTTGTTTCTCGGAAGTGCTGTTAGCACAGTCTACACTTGCTCCCGTGTTACTGGGGTTCAGTAATGTCAGCTGTTCCCCTGCTGTGTGAACGGCAAAAAGTCCTGCTGCCTCCACCCTGTTCTGTTCTCATCCCTGGGTTACAACACCGCCAGTTGTTTCTCGGAAGTGCTGTTAGCACAGTCTACACTTGCTCCTGTGTTACTGGGGTTCAGTAATGTCAGCTGTTCCCCTGCTGTGTGAACGGCAAATAGTCCTGCTGCCTCCACCCTGTTCTCTTCTCATCCCTGGGTTACAACACCGCCAGTTGTTTCTCGGAAGTGCTGTTAGCACAGTCTACACTTGCTCCTGTGTTACTGGGGTTCAGTAATGTCAGCTGTTCCCCTGCTGTGTGAACGGCAAAAAGTCCTGCTGCCTCCACCCTGTTCTCTTCTCATCCCTGGGTTACAACACCGCCAGTTGTTTCTCGGAAGTGCTGTTAGCACAGTCTACACTTGCTCCCGTGTTACTGGGGTTCAGTAATGTCAGCTGTTCCCCTGCTGTGTGAACGGCAAAAAGTCCTGCTGCCTCCACCCTGTTCTGTTCTCATCCCTGGGTTACAACACCGCCAGTTGTTTCTCGGAAGTGCTGTTAGCACAGTCTACACTTGCTCCTGTGTTACTGGGGTTCAGTAATGTCAGCTGTTCCCCTGCTGTGTGAACGCAAAAAGTCCTGCTGCCTCCACCCTGTTCTGTTCTCATCCCTGGGTTACAACACCGCCAGTTGTTTCTCGGAAGTGCTGTTAGCACAGTCTACACTTGCTCCTGTGTTACTGGGTTCAGTAATGTCAGCTGTTCCCCTGCTGTGTGAACGGCAAATAGTCCTGCTGCCTCCACCCTGTTCTGTTCTCATCCCTGGGTTACAACACCGCCAGTTGTTTCTCGGAAGTGCTGTTAGCACAGTCTACACTTGCTCCCGTGTTACTGGGGTTCAGTAATGTCAGCTGTTCCCCTGCTGTGTGAACGGCAAAAAGTCCTGCTGCCTCCACCCTGTTCTGTTCTCATCCCTGGGTTACAACACCGCCAGTTGTTTCTCGGAAGTGCTGTTAGCACAGTCTACACTTGCTCCCGTGTTACTGGGGTTCAGTAATGTCAGCTGTTCCCCTGCTGTGTGAACGGCAAAAAGTCCTGCTGCCTCCACCCTGTTCTGTTCTCATCCCTGGGTTACAACACCGCCAGTTGTTTTCTCGGAAGTGCTGTTAGCACAGTCTACACTTGCTCCTGTGTTACTGGGTTCAGTAATGTCAGCTGTTCCCCTGCTGTGTGAACGGCAAATAGTCCTGCTGCCTCCACCCTGTTCTGTTCTCATCCCTGGGTTACAACACCGCCAGTTGTTTCTCGGAAGTGCTGTTAGCACAGTCTACACTTGCTCCCGTGTTACTGGGGTTCAGTAATGTCAGCTGTTCCCCTGCTGTGTGAACGGCAAAAAGTCCTGCTGCCTCCACCCTGTTCTGTTCTCATCCCTGGGTTACAACACCGCCAGTTGTTTCTCGGAAGTGCTGTTAGCACAGTCTACACTTGCTCCCGTGTTACTGGGGTTCAGTAATGTCAGCTGTTCCCCTGCTGTGTGAACGGCAAAAAGTCCTGCTGCCTCCACCCTGTTCTGTTCTCATCCCTGGGTTACAACACCGCCAGTTGTTTCTCGGAAGTGCTGTTAGCACAGTCTACACTTGCTCCTGTGTTACTGGGGTTCAGTAATGTCAGCTGTTCCCCTGCTGTGTGAACGGCAAAAAGTCCTGCTGCCTCCACCCTGTTCTGTTCTCATCCCTGGGTTACAACACCGCCAGTTGTTTCTCGGAAGTGCTGTTAGCACAGTCTACACTTGCTCCTGTGTTACTGGGGTTCAGTAATGTCAGCTGTTCCCCTGCTGTGTGAACGGCAAATAGTCCTGCTGCCTCCACCCTGTTCTGTCTCACCTGTTACAACACCGCCAGTTGTTTCTCGAAGTGCTGTTAGCACAGTCTACACTTGCTCTTGTTACTGGGGTTAGTAATGTCACTGTCCCTGCTGTGTGAACGCAAAATCCTGCTGCCTCCACCCTGTTCTGTTCTCATCCTGGGTTACAACACCGCCATTGTTCTCGGAAGTGCTTTGCACAGTCTACACTTGCTCCGTTTACTGGTTCAGTAATGTCAGCTGTTCCCCTGCGTGTGAACGGCAAAAGTCCTGCTGCCTCACCCTGTTCCTTCTCATCCGGTTACAACACCGCCAGTTTTCTCGGAGTGCTGTTAGCACAGTCTACACTTGCTCCGTGTACTGGGTCATAATGTCAGCTTTCCCCTGCTGTGTAACGCAAAGTCCTGCTGCCCACCCTGTCTTCTCATCCCTGGGTTACAACACGCAGTTGTTCTCGAAGTGCGTTAGCACAGTCTCACTGCTCCCGTGTTACTGGTCATAATGTCAGCTTTCCCTGCTGTGTGAACGAAATCCTGCTGCTCACCCTGTCTTCATCCTGTAAACACCGCCATTGTTCTCAATGCTGTCCACACACTTGCTCCTGTGTTACTGGTTCATATGTCACTGTTCCCTCGGTAACGCAAAAAGTCCTCTCTCACCCTTTTGTTCCCCCTGTACAACCGCATTGTTCCGAATGCGTTAGCAAGGGGGGGGGGGGGGGGGGGGGGGGGGGGGGGGGGGGGGGGGGGGGGGGGGGGGGGGGGGGGGGGGGGGGGGGGGGGGGGGGGGGGGGGGGGGGGGGGGGGGGGGGGGGGGGGGGGGGGGGGGGGGGGGGGGGGGGGGGGGGTTTTCTCATCCCTGGGTTACAACACCGCCAGTTGTTTCTCGGAAGTGCTGTTAGCACAGTCTACACTTGCTCCGTGTTACTGGGTCAGTAATGTCAGCTGTTCCCCTGCTGTGTGAACGGCAAAAGTCCTGCGTCACCCGTTCCTTTCATCCTGGTTACACACGCATTGTCTCGGAAGTGTGTTAGCACAGTTACACTTGCTCCGTTTACTGGTTCGTAATGTCAGCTGTTCCCAGCTGTTGACGGCAAAGTCTGCTGCCTCCACGTTCTCTCTCCCTGGTTACACACGCCAGTTGTTCTCGGAGTGTGTGCACAGTCTACATTGCTCGTTACGGTTCTATGTCGCTGTTCCCTGCGTGTGACGCAAAGTCCCGCTGCCTCACACCTGTTCCTTCTGCACCCATGGTTCATACGTCAGTGTTTCTCGAGTGCTTTGCAGCCTACATGTCGGTATCGGTTCAGTAAGTCTGCTGTCCTTGTGTGCGGCAAATATCCTGCTGTAACCTGTCCATAAGTCCTGGTCCGTGTGCACATGGCCTTGTTTCTCTGACCTGGGTTAGCACAGTCAGCTGTCTCGTTATTTCATGGGTCATTGTACTCTGCTCCCATCGGTTCCAGTACGTCAGCTGGTTCTCCGCATGCTTTGCCCAGTGCCTCCATGTCGTACACAGTCCGCAGTCTGCTGTCCTTGGTAGTGCTTTGGAGCACAGGTACCTCCTGCTTAGTAACCCTGTCCCAGTAACGTCAGCTGGTCCTCGGTTGTGCCATTGGCTCTTTTCCTTCTGCTGACCCTCCGGGTTCCAGCACAGTCAGCTGGTCCTCGTTACTTTCATTGGCTCTTGTACCTTCTGCTACCCATCCGGGTTCCAGTACCGTCAGCTGGTTCTCCGCAGTGCCTTTGGCCTAGGTGCCTCCATGTCGGTATCCGAGTTCCAGCAACGTCTGCTGGTCCTTGGTAGTGCTTTGGAGCACAGGTACCTCCTGCTTAGTAACCCTGTCCCAGTAACGTCAGCTGGTCCTCGGTTGTGCCATTGGCTCTTTTCCTTCTGCTGACCCTCGGGTTCCAGCACAGTCAGCTGGTCCTCGTTACTTCCATTGGCTTTTGTACCATCACCAACAGGACAAAGAAGGTTAAGACAAACTACAAGATACAGAACAAGAGACAGAAGAACAATAAGCAGAAGATCAAAAAGCAGAAGAACATTAAGTATAAGACCAAAATGAAGAGCAAAATATATGCTCTAAATTCTAAGCAGAAGAAGACTAAGCAGTGTATGGGGGTGAGTCCGTTCCTCCTCGTGGTGCCCCTGGAAAATGCCTGATGCTGCTGCAGGCTAAACTGAACGCGGACAAATACTGTTGTAATTAAAATCTTTCGTGACAGCAAGAACGGAAGGATGAAAATTCAGAGTTTTACAGATTACAAGTACAGGAATGTCTGTCACAAATAAGAATATGATGAAAAGGATGAATAGGAAGAAGATGAAGAAGTAGAATATGAAGAATAATAACTGTTTAATAAGAACAATATAAGTAATGTTAACAAAAAGATGAATAGCAAGAAGTTTTAGAAGATTAAGAAGGTGAAGATGAAGAATAATTTGATGAGAAAGATGATGCTGCTGAAAATTATGAAGGAGAAAGTGTGTGAAAAGTTAAAAAGGTGAAGACCATGGAAGTTGTGAAACAGACATATTTGACAAAATAGAAAAAAGGTTAACAACATTGTCAATTTGTTCGTCAATCCGAACGTATTTCCTAAAAAAAAAAAATTAATGCTATTCCATTGGATTGGGTCAAACATCTATGCCTTTAATGTCTCCTCAACCTCCCCCAATACATTCTACATTACTCTTTCTTGTTTTCCTTCATGTACAATTAACCAACAAGGCAAGAATGGGTTTTTTTTAATTTCGATATTTTGTTCCCATAGACTTACATGGGACTTCCGGTATCGGTATCGGGTATCGCCGATATTTTAGTGATATCGGCGATACCATTCCGATTCCGATACTTTAGGATATCGGAAAGTATCGCTCAACTCTACTCTGTATGTGAAGGGATCAAAGTGTCTTTTTGGCGTACAGAGTATCTCATTTTTGGGATTCATTTTGTCCCCATCTGTTATTGAAATGGACCCGGTCAAGGTTCAGGCCATCTGTGATTGGGTCCAACCTACTTCATTAAAGGCTCTTCAAAGATTTTTGGGTTTTGCCAATTTTTATCGTAAATTTATTGGTAATTTCTCTGTTATTGTTAAACCATTAACTGATTTGACCAAAAAGGGTTCTGATATGGTGAATTGGCCTCCTGAGGCAGTCTCTGCATTTCAGGAACTTAAGCAGAGATTCACTTCTGCTCCTGTTCTACAGCAGCCTGATGTTTCTCTGCCATTTCAGGTGGAGGTTGATGCCTCTGAAATTGGGGCAGGTGCCGTTTTGTCCCAAAGAGATCCAGAGACCTCTAAAAGTAACCCTTGTGCCTTTTTCTCTCGAAAATTTTCTCCTACTGAACGTAATTATGACGTGGGTAATCGGGAGTTATTGGCCATGAAGTGGGCTTTTGAAGAGTGGAGACATTGGCTGGAGGGAGCCAAACATCAGGTGGTGGTCCTTACGGACCATAAGAATCTGGTTTATCTGGAATCTGCCAAGCGACTTAATCCTAGACAGGCCAGGTGGGCCTTGTTTTTCACACATTTTAATTTTGTGGTTTCCTTTCTTCCTGGCACTAAGAATGTTAAGGCGGATGCCCTCTCGAGGAGTTTCCTTGCGGACTCTCCTGAGTTATCTGATCCTTCTGTTATTTTGAAAGAAGGTGTAGTTCTTTCTGCCATCTCGCCCAATTTGAGACTGGCTCTGGAGGGGTGTCAGGAGGATAGGCCCGAGCGCTGCCCTGTTGGGAAATTGTTTGTCCCGGACCAGTGGAAAAAGAGTGTGATGTCTGAGATTCATTGTTCCGCGTTGGCCGGTCATCCCGGAATTTTTGGTACTAGAGACTTAGTTAGTCGGTCCTTTTGGTGGCCTACCTTGTCTCGTGATGTCAGGGAATTTGTGCAGTCCTGCGGGACTTGCTCTCGCTCCAAGCCTTGCTCTCGCTCTAGTGGTTTGTTGATGCCATTGCCTGTGCCCAAGAGACCATGAACCCATATCTTTATGGATTTCATTTCCGACCTCCCTGTTTCTCAGAGAATGACCGTCATCTGGGTGATTTGTGATAGGTTTTCCAAGATGATACATCTTGTGCCATTACCTAAGTTGCCTTCCTCCTCTGAATTGGTGCCTTTGTTCCTTCAGCACGTGGTTCGTTTACACGACATTCCTGAGAACATTGTGTCTGACAGAGGAGTCCAGTTTGTTTCCAGATTTTGGAGGACCTTTTGTTCTAAACTTGGTGTTCAATTGTCTTTCTCCTCGGCGTTTCATCCTCAGACCAATGGTCAAACTGAGAGAACAAACCAGACATTGGAGACTTATCTAAGATGCTTTGTGTCTGCTGATCAGGATGACTGGGTCTCTTTTTTGCCTTTGGCTGAGTTTGCTCTTAATAATAGGGCTAGCTCTGCCACTTTGATGTCTCCATTTTTCTGTAATTCTGGGTTTCATCCTCGATTTTCTTCAGACAGACGGAGGCTTCTGTCTGTCCAGGTGTTGACTCTGTTGTGGAGCGTATGCAACAGATTTGGGACCAGGTAGTGGAGAGGTTGTCCCTCTCTCAGGAGAGGGCCCAGCGGTTTGCTAACCGGCATAGGACTGATGGTCCTCGGTTTAAAGTGGGGGACTTGGTCTGGTTGTCCTCAAAAAATATTCCTATGAGAGTGGCATCTCCTAAATTTAAGACTAGGTTCATTGGACCTTATAAGATCATGGAGATTCTTAATCCTGTTTCTTTTCGTTTGCTTCTTCCAGGGACATTTAAGATCCATAACGTGTTCCACAAGTCCTTGTTGAAGAGGTTTGTTGAGCCAGTGGTTCCTACTGCTTTGCCTCCTGACCCTGTTCTGGTTGAGGGCAATATGGAGTTTGTGGTTGAGAAAATATTGAATTCTCGTTTTTCTAGATGGAAACTCCAGTATTTGGTTAAATGGAGAGGTTATGGTCAGGAAGACAATTCTTGGGTGTTTGCTTCGGACATCCATGCTAGGAGACTCATCCATGCGTATCATAGAACTCATCCTGACCGACCTGGTTGCTCAAGTGAGGGTTCGGTGACCCCTCCTCAAGGGGGGGGTACTGTTGTGAATGGACTTGAAATGAGTTCTGAGCAGATGCTCCCTCTGGTGGTTACAAGCGGTACTGGACTGTCCAGTGAAGATTGTGAGGATTGGGAATCAGGTGTTACTGACTGGTCTTATATAAGGGAGTCGCCTTCCCATCAGGGTTGCCGGTGATCAATTGTTCTGGTCTCAATCCTTGATTCCTGTTTCCTTTGTAGCCTGCTGTGTCGTGTCTGTATCTCCTGCTAACAGATAAGACATTTTCTTCTTTTTGTTTTTGTGTTTGATTTTTGCATTTTGTTCTGCACTTCTGTGGGGGCCTTCAGGGTCCCTCTGGGGGCTTTTGCCCTCTCAGTTTAGTTCAGCCACTGATGTTTGTACATTTACTTTTTCCAGTTTTTTCAGTGGCTGTTGTTTTGATTTTGTTACACCAGAGAACTAATTTAGGTGGTAGAGGTCGTGTGATCTCAGGTGTTTTTGAAATTAGTAGAGTTGGTGCTTTTCAGGGTTTTTTGGGATTGCAGTAAGTGCCCTTCCTATCCTTTTCTATTTAGGTAGTTTGGGCCCCAACGTTTGCTCATACTATTTTCTGTCTGTGTCAGTATTTCTTCTTGTCTAACCGCCATTACATGTTTGGGGGCTTTCTATGTTCTTTGGGGATCTTCTCCGGGGCAGATAGCTTTCCTCTTTCTATCTTTAGGTGTAGTTAGTTTCTCAGGCTGTGATGAGGCGTCTAGGACCAACGTAGGAACGCTCCACGGCTGCCTCTAGTTGTGGTGGTTAGTCAGGGTACTGCAATCTCATAGATTCCAACTGCTCTGGTGTATTGCCTTTTTTACCTGCACTCCTCCGCTACCGAAACATAACAGTGATGCAGCAGCAAAAAAGGCAAATACAATTCTAAGATGTATCAACAGAAGCATACAGTCTAGATCACGTGAGGTTATTATTGCCCTCTACTCCTCTTTGGTCAGACCTCATCTGGAATACTGTGTCCAGTTTTGGGCACCACATTTTAAAAAAGACATCAACAAACTGGAGCAAGTTCAAAGGAGAGCCACCAGAATGGTGACCGGTCTGCAAACCATGTCCTATGAGGAACGGTTGCAGGATTTGGGAATGTTTAGCTTGCAAAAAAGAAGACTGAGAGGAGACTTAATAGCTGTCTACAAATATCTCAAGGGCTGTCACATTGTAGAAGGATCATCTTTATTCTCATTTGCACAAGGAAAGACTAGAGGAAATGGGATGAAACTGAATGGGAGGAGACACAGATTAGATATTAGAAAAAACTTTTTGACAGTTAGGGTGATCAAGGAGTGGAACAGGCTGCCACGAGAGGTGGTAAGTTCTCCTTCAATGGAAGTCTTCAAACAGAGGCTGGATAGACATCTGTCTGGGATGATTTAGAGAATCCTGCTTTGAGCAGGGGTTGGACCAGATGGCCCAGGAGGTCCCTTCCAACTCTACCATTCTATGATTCTATGAAAGATGGGAATTCTGTCCCTACAATAGAACTAAGCTGGATCCCTACGATGTAACGGGGAACCTGATCCTGCGACCAGACCCGCTAAAGTCCTCAGCTAGTCTGAACGAAGACCTATAGTTGCGAGGGAGGAATCCCTACAAGATCTAGGGACTGGGAGAAAAGATGGACACCTCCTAACAGAAATTGTAGCAGGGAAAATTAAACAGAAAACAAATTACTTAGAGATCCTAAGATCAAGCAAAACAGACTGAGTAAGGCACCTAAGCACCGGCTATCTTAAGAGTAGATAATACAATGAAGTCCAGCAAAGCCAGAAGGGCGGAGCCAGACTAAATAGGGAAAAAAGGTCGTGTGACCAGCAAACTGAAACAAAACCTAACAAGAGGGTTCTAACATACCCTCACTTCTAAGAGGATCCTCCGGATCCCCTAGGACTTAGGCTTATCCGGAAACCTCTTGTGAAACGCTCTGTCAAGTCTAGACGCAGAAACATCATCCGCCCTCACCCATGAGTTATCCGCGGGTCCATAACCCTTCCAAGCGACGAGGTACTGCAAACCCCCTCTATACCGACTAGAATTTAGGATGCGGGAAATCTCATATTGCCCGTCCTCCACCACCAAGGGAACAGTGGCCAAGACGTCTCCATCTGAGACCTCAGCTTTTTTCAAGAGAGAAACATGAAACACCGGATTAATCTTCCAGGAGATAGGAAGCTCCAACTTAACAGCAGATTGGTTAATAACCTGAAGCACCTTAAAGGGCCCTACAAACTTGGGACCCAATTTCTTAGACGGAATCCTCAAGCGCAGATTCTTAGAGGACAACCAAACCATGTCACTAATAGCAAACAAAACCTCTTGTCGTTTTCTATCAAAATACACTTTGGATCTTTTGTTAGCCTCCTGAAGATTACCACGCACATCAGTCCAAACTCTCTCCAAAACACCAGAAAAATTCTCCTCTTCAGGTACAGCCGATCCCAACTTGGAAAATGACCCAAACGACGGATGTCTCCCAGTACAACAAAAAAAAGGCGAACAACCAGCAGAAGAGGATGTATGGTTGTTAAGAGCAAACTCAGCAAGTGGCAGAAACTCAGACCACCCCTCTTGATTATCAGTCACAAAACAACGCAAGAACTGCTCAACATCCTGGTTTTTCCTTTCTGTCTGGCCATTAGACTCAGGATGATATCCGGATGAAAACGACAAATGAACTCCCAACCTGTCACAAAAGGCGCGCCAAAAACGAGCCACGAACTGAGGTCCCCTATCAGAAACAATGTCAGTAGGAACGCCATGTAGTCTGACAATTTCCTTGACAAAGGCCTTAGCGAGAGTCTTAGCGTAGGGCAGTTTGATGATAGGAACCAAGTGACACATCTTGCTAAACGGTCCACGACCACCCAGATGACAGTTAAACCCTCAGAGGGGGAAGGTCAGTAATAAAGTCCATAGCCAAATGTGTCCAAGGTGCACTAGGGACCACCACAGGGGAAAGCAACCACGCAGCAGGAGTATGAGAAGACTTAGATCTAGCACACACCATGCATTGACGCACCCACTTAATGACTTCCTTCTGCCATCCAGGCCACCAAAAGCTGTGACCCACAAGTCTCTTGGTCTCAGAGATTCCAGGATGACCTGCCAACCGAGAGTCATGACATTCAACAAACAAATCTCTCCTCAGGGTACCAGGCACAAACAACCTCCCATGCGGCGTGTTAGATGGGGCATTCTCCTGCGCTTTAAGAATCTCATCTTCCAACACAGAGTCCAAAACAGCAATAACAACCCCCTCTTGCAAAATGTTTTCCTCCTCCTCAGTACCCACCATAGGAGAAAAGCTGCGAGACAAAGCATCAGCTTTAACATTTTTAGTACCTGGGATGTAAGTAACGGTAAAATTAAACAGCGAGAAAAATAGTGCCCACCTAGCCTGACGGGCATTCAAGCGTTTGGCAGCATCAAGGTAGATCAGATTTTTATGATCGGTGAAGACTTGAACGGGAAATTCCGCTCCCTCCAAAAAATAACGCCAGTGTTCAAATGCGAGTTTAATTGCTAACAACTCCCGATTACCGATATCATAATTTAGTTCAGACTCAGAAAATTTCTTTGAAAAAAAAGCACAGGGATGTACTCCATCCGTCTTTTCCTGAGACAACACCGTGCTGACCTCCACAGAAGAAGCATCAACCTCAACCAAAAATGGTTTAGTCACATCAGGGGCGTAAGGATGGGAGCAGAGCTGAACTTCTCCTTTAGCAACACAAAAGCCTCAATGGCCTCAGTAGTCCACTGAACAGCATCAGCACCTTTCCTGGTGAGATCGGTCAGAGGTTTGGCAATCACAGAAAAAATTGTAATGAATTTTCTATAATAATTGGCGAACTCCAAAAACCTCTGTATTGATTTCACACCAATAGGTCTAGGCCAATCTGGCACAGCTTGCACTTTCACCGGGTCCATCTCAAAACCTTCACTGGAGACAATGTAGCCCAAAAAACTAAGTCTCTGTACAGCGAACTCACATTTTTCTAGCCTGGCAAAAAGTGAATTATCACTCAGTAACTGTAATACTTCACGCACACTCCTCCAATGAGACTCCAAATCCGGTGAATAAATCAAAATGTCATCCAAATACACAACCACACTTCTGCCGATCAAAGGTCTAAGGATGTCATTAATAAGATTCTGAAAAATGCCGGAGCACTGGAAAGCCCAAAAGGCATGACCAGATTCTCAAAATGACCCAGTGGAGTGTTAAACACAGTCTTCCATTCATCCCCCTCCTTCATGCGCAACAAATTGTATGCCCCTCGAAGATCAATTTTCGAGAACCACTTGGCCCCCACTAACTGGTTAAACAAATCAGGAATCAATGGCAGTGGGTAAGGATTGCGTACAGTAATCTTATTAATCTCACGAAAGTCTAGACAAGGCCGTAAACCGCCGTCCTTTTTTTAACAAAAAAAAATCCAACCGCCACAGGAGACTTAGAAGGCATAATGTGACCGGCGGCCAAGCTTGTCTGTATGTATTCCTCCAAAGCCTTTCTCTCAGAAATAGTCAAATTAAATAAACGACTTTTAGGAAGAGTCGCTCCAGGGACAAATTCAATTGCACAATCATAATCTCTATGAGGAGGCAATACCTGCGATTCCTTATCAGAAAAAACTTTCCAAAAATCCTGAATAGGTACAGGTAACTCCCCTTAACTACAGCAGCAATACGCCCGTTACAACACTTGTCATAACAATTAGGACTCCAGGACTTAATTTCATTGGTAGACCAATCCAGTACCGGATTGTGCAATTTTAACCAAGGTAACCCCAAAATCACCGGTGAGGGCAAATTATTCAAAACTACCAAATCCAAATTCTCTTGATGAACACCATTAATAGTAAGAGGAAATTCACAGATATGGTGAGTAACATTTTTCAAGGGAGAACCATCCACAGAAACCACATTAATAGGGGAAGACAGAAGTTTGGGTCTTAATTTTAGTTTTTCCAAAAAATTCCCATCAGTCACATTGAGAGTTGAACCACAATCCACAAATACCCGAAACTCCATTAATTCCTCCTCAACAGCAGTGGTAGCAGAAAGAAAGACACCTTTATTGTTTAAACAAGCTATACGGGCGAAACTGACCTCATTTTTTTTTTCTCTTTATTCATTCGAAGCGCACAGTTCTTAATAAAATGCTTAGATTTGCCACAATAGAAACACAAACCTTCAGCAAATCTGCGGTCTTTTTCCCGAGAGTAAGGTGCCATTGCTCCAATTTCCATCGGCTCTCCAATGTCAGTACAGTCCCTCTCCAGACTTGGAGCTGACAAGGCAGATTTACTCTCATTAACCCTTGCAAGCAGTCTCCTATCCACCCGTATGGCTAATTGCATAGCCTCTTGCAAGTTACCAGGTATAGGATAAGCAATCAGCAAATCTTTAACCGTTTCACTTAACCCTGCAAGAAATAAACTTTTCAAAGCTGAATCGTTCCACCCCACCTGAGTGGACCACCTTCGGAAGTGAGTACAATATTTTTCCACATTACCTGATCCCTGTCTCAAACGTCTCAATTCTGTCTCAGCTGATGAAACACGATCAGGATCGTCATACAATAACCCCAAAGCAGAAAAAAAACTATCCACTGATCTAAAGCATGGATCACCAGGCTGCAGAGAAAGGGCCCAGTCCTGAGGCTCTTAGCGCAAAAGTGACATTATGAACCCTATGCGCTGTGATTCATCACCAGAGGATCTGGGTCTCAAACGGAAATACAACAAGCAAGCATTTTTAAAAGAAAAAAAATCTTGTTGTTCACCAAAAAATAAATCAGGCAAACATACCTTTGGCTCCACGAAATGTGCTCTAGAACAACTACTCACGTGTTGCTGGATCTCAGCCACCTCCAGAGAGAGTCCCTGCAGGCGTTGAGCCAAATCCTGAACCGACACCATGATGGAAACAGAAAATCTTTCCTTAGAGATTTTTTTTTTTTTTCTTCTTGGCTGGACTTACTGTTATGATCTGCTACAAGCACTAAGGAAAGATGGGAATTCTGTCCCTACAATAGAACTAAGCTGGATCCCTACGATGTAACGGGGAACCTGATCCTGTGACCAGACCCGCTAAAGTCCTCAGCTAGTCTGAACGAAGACCTATAGTTGCAAGGGAGGAATCCCTACAAGATCTAGGGACTGGGAGAAAAGATGGACACCTCCTAACAGAAATTGTAGCAGGGAAAATTAAACAGAAAACAAATTACTTAAAGATCCTAAGATCAAGCAAAACTGACAGAGTAAGACACCTAAGCACCCGGCTAGCTTAAGAGTAGATAATACAATGAAGTCCAGCAAAGCCAGAAGGGCGGAGCCAGACTAAATATGGAAAAAAGGTCATGTGACCAGCAAACTGAAACAAAACCTAACAAGAGGGTTCTAACACTCTTGCCACTTGCCCTGGTGCAATGGCAAATGGGGTGATAGTTGAGGGGTTTGATATCAGCTTTGTATTGTCAAGTGACATCAAGTCCAGAAGTTAGTAATGGAGAGGCATCTATAAGATGCCCCTATTACTAACCCCATAGTGATGATAATGAATCTAAATTAAACCAAACCAGCTATACCCATGTTAACGTCCAATACACTGAAGCCAATGTTTCATGTAACAGAATTAAAATAATATACAACTCCTAAGACCTTTCTGAAAGCGCCATGAGCACATTAAATTTCTCACGCTCGCAGTGACATCAGTGAGGTGGAAGAAGTTCATTGTGAGGCACTGATCTGAGCAAGCAAAAATGCAGCCTGCCATCCAGACGTAGCAGAGATTGATGTGTCGCAGGACAAATGGATTATTATCTTCTTGTCGGACTAGTGAGGATTATGGTTGTTTATTATTTTAATTCTGTTGCAGGAGACGTTGACTTCAGTGGATTGGGTGTTGACATGAGTATATGTGTTTTTGGTAAATGTAGATTCATTAAAGGAGTCTGTGTCATCATTTCAAATAAAAGACTTTATAGAGGGTGTCACAACACAGCTGTTGGGTGACCAGGGACCAGGGGCTCCTTCCCTGTCCCTAACACTAGGGGGGATACTTCTGAAGATGAAGATGCCGGGGCCTTCACCGTTGCCTCATCTCCTAAATCATCCCTCCATCTGTTTTCTTCCCCCACCCAGGGAAGGGAAGAGGGGCGCTGCCGTGCACCTCAGTACACTTACCCAATGAACAAGGCACACAAACAAGGGTAACTGAAAATACCAAGTATGCAAATATTCACTCACATATAACAGAGGAATGAACCGGGGAGTGGAGGATGGGGAAAAAAACAAAGAAAAGGGAGGGAAGGGAATTACCACATTTACAACCCAAGGAACAGTCAAAGATAACTCCTTTAAATTCCTTTTCATATAACCACCAAAACACCTCTTCTCCAAGCTATGCAACAAAAGCTAGCTCTGATGATGTTCTTCAATCAGGACCCACATTATAAAGGGGATATGAGTGGCTAACCGAGCTCAGCTGAGAGCTCAAACTCCCAGAGCTCAGAACATGGCCGATTAACCCCTGTCCTGCCAAAAGAAATTAACACCATTTAAAAAGAAGGGGAAGTGCTTTTTTTCAGTGCAGGAGCAGGAGCAATAAAACGCTGTGGTCGTCTGGTCCTCTCTGCTGCAGTAACCCTGTGACACAGGGTGTGTGCATTACTTTATAATATCACTATGGGATAAGTAATGGGGATGTCTTATAGAAGTATCTTAATTACTATCCTCTGGGCTTGATGTCACTTGGCAATACAAATGTGACATCAACCTCAATATTATCAACTCACTTACCACTGCACCAAGGCAAGTGGGAAGATAAAGGCTAAGTGCCAGAATTGGTGCATCTTACTGATGCGTCTTTTCTGGGGCAGCTGAGAGCTGATATTTTTAGTCTGGGAGGGGGCCAATGTCCCACTTCCTAGTCTATTCATATCAACATACAGCTGACTGCCTTGCCTTTACTGGTTATTAATTATAGGTGAACCCTGATCATTATTTTTTAGGGAGTCCCCCACATTAATAACCAAGAAAGGATAAGTATACAGCTGTGAGTTGATATTAATAGCCTGGGAATCTCCATGGGTATTACCCCCTTCCCAGGCTATAAACATCTGCCCCTGTTTTCCCTCTGCTGGTTAATAAAATGCAGTGTATCCACACCATTTCCTTCAGAAAATAATTTACTAAGTAGAAAAATGCATGTACAGTAAGCTGCACAAGCACTGTACTAATTATATATGTGACTAGCATCTTTATATCTATCTGTTCTATTTTACATACATATTGTATCTATTCTACTGTATTTTGTCGGGTCATGCTGTGAATTTACTGTACACTGCAAATAAAGTGCCGGCTTTTCAAAGGACATGAGTGTGTGAAATTCAGATAGCACCCGCATTTTCTGAGTATCGTGCAATTTTATATCACACCCATTGACTTCTATCCGAACTGATCGTGATCCTATCTGAGCTGGAAAAAAAATTGCAAATGAACATACAATGATAAAATAACATTGGTCCCAATGCAATCTGATTTTTAAGACCTTAGGCTACTTTCACACATCGTTTTTTACAATCAGGCACAATCCTTCAAAGATTAAAAAAGACGGATTCAGTGCAGATTGTGAAAAACTGATGCGACAGATCAGGTTTTTAGACGGATCCGTCATGAACTTTTAAACCTGAGAAATGTAGTCTGAGCATGTCGAGAGAGAGAGAGTGTAACGCTACCCACGACTGCGGGGCGTTGGGACATGGCATAGCTTGCCTAACTAGCCAATGCTCCCACGCCGCCAGTCCACGACGACGTGAGGCATGCGTCCCAGATGGTAAGAGAATGTGGACCCACTGGACCACAGAGGGAGACCCGGGCCTGCCCGGACTAGGGGAGGGCAGCGACCGGGATCCGTGGCAGCTGAGCATGTGGGCAAGATGGCGACCTGCAGGACTAGACAACACCGCACAACTTCAGGTATGAAGAAACATAAAGTTTACTTAAAGACACACACAGTACATAAACAGAACATAATGCCGGGCTCCCGATTCTGCACATCAGAGAAGGGTACACGTCTCAGGATCACAGACGAGTGCAGGAGGACATCACAGGTAGATGCAGTCCAAGGTTATCTGGCAGGGCATACTAGGGCGGCCTCTCTCTCAGGCCTCAGGCGTAGCACAGGCTCAGCAGGAGAACATCAGACACAGACCTCAGACAGACTTCAGATGATGGCGGGGTCATCACGGGTAGATGCAGTCCAGGATCATCTGGCACAGGCATACTAGTATGGCCTCTCTCTCAGGCCTCAGGCGTAGCACAGGCTCAGCAGGAGAACATCAGACACCGGCCCAGGATGAACGTCAGACGATGGCGGGGTCATCACGGGTTGATGCAGTCCAGGGTCATCTGGCACGGGCATACTAGGACGGCCTCTCTCTCAGGACCTCAGGAGTAGCACAGGCTCAGCAGGAGAACATCAGACACTGACCCAAGACAGAAATCATCACAGGGTAGACCACGGAGGAACCAGCAGGACATCGGGACATCAGGAACACGGACTGGATCTCAGGGACTCAGGAACATGGACAGGACATCAGGAACACGGATTGGATCTCAGGGACTCAGGAACACGGACAAGACATCAGGAACATGGATTGGATCTCAGGAACTCAGGAACACGGACAGGACATCAGGAACACGGATTGGATCTCAGGGACACAGGAACACGGACAGGATATCAGGAACACGGAATGGAACTCAGGAACATGGACTGGAACTCAGGAACATGGACTGGAACTCAGGAACATCAGAACACTGGCATCGGACTCCGGACATCTGGCAACGATCGGCAGACTCCGGACTTCAGGCAACGATCGGCAGGCTCCGGACATCAGGCAGGCTCCGGACATCTGGAAGTGGTCATCGGATATCGGACATCAGGCCATAGTCATCAGGCATCAGACATCTGGCAGCAACCTGAAAAGGAACCCCAGCGGTCTGGTGCAAGCCCCGCCAGGCTCAATGGGAGCTGACCGGGGATAGCACCGAAGCTGAGCACAGAGTAATAGAAACTCAGCACACACACCGGACTCCTCCTTCCAAGATGAACTCAGGTTATATAGCAAAGAATCACAGTCACTGGCACAGGGTTCAGGACACAGAAGGACTTCAGGAACATAACACAGCGGACACAATTCAGACAATCAGGTACAGGATCTGATCCAGGATCAGGGAATCAGTAAACAAAACACAACAGGAACAGGCCTGGATATGCAGCCTCCAGGAAGGGCGAACTGGGTATTCTGTCCCCAGAGCTGGCGGAAACACAAGACACAGTTCAGACATTCAGTACCGGAACAGATCCAGGATCAGGGATTCAGGGAACAAGACACAACAGGAACAGGCCTGGATATGCAGCCTCCAGGAAGGGCGATCTGGGTACTCAGCCCCCAGAACAGGCGGAAACACAAGACAGGACAAAGGGAATCAGCTCTCCAGAACTGATCACACTCAGAGCAGGAGCTGAACACAAAAACACTCATGGCTAGGTTCAGCAACTCAATGCAAAGCTCTGACAACGCCCCACAGGGCTGGGGAACTTTATATATGAGCTGCTTCACAGTGATAGGCTGGAGCAGCAATTCTAGTGCACACCCATTCCTCATAAAAGCAGGACAGGTGTGGGCCAGTGCCCCCTATGCATAGCCAGACACAACTCAGCACAGAAGGACACCTGACAATGGCTGCAGCCTCAACACACGTAGTAAGTCATGCACCACTGCAGAGGACTTTGCAAGCTACGGGTAGCTTCTACAGCAGGCCAGGGACCGCACATGCAGGTGGTCATGCAACACAGCGAGACACTCACGCAAGTACGGCTACGCAGCAGAGCTGGGAACTGAGCAGCATCCATACAGGTAACAGACAACAGTATCCCAGCTGGTTAAGGGGGAAAGGAGCAAAAGGGTTAAATCAAAGACATGCAAAGTAACGCTGGAAACAAAGTACAGATAATACCAGCGTTACAGAGAGATCGATTCCAGGCATGCGCAGCGAAGGAAAACGGAGTCCGGCTGCCGGATCAGTCTTAACACGCCTGATGCCCCTGCTTCAGGCGCTGTCCGTTTTTTTGCCGGACACTAAAAACGTTTGGAGAACCGTTTTTTCAAAAAGCAATTTAGCCGGATCCAGAAAAAAATCGAAATAAACGGAAGGCCATGCGGCGTGATCCGGCACTAATGAAAGTCAATGAGAAAAAAAACGGATCCGGCGGTAGAAAAAAACAGATCCGTTTTTTTAAAAAAAAAGCCGGATTGCATCTGGCGGCAAAAAATGGATGTGTGAAAGTAGCCTTAGTCATATTTTTTATAAGTTTGTGAAGCTGGACTTTCTACGTTTTCTTGCTACTGGTTGCGCCCAGACATAGAAGATTTCAGTTCTCCAAACTAATAGGAAAACTATGATGGTGAACTGGATCTTTTTCTCATTGAGTAATAAAACGCAGCAAAAACGCAATATGTGAACTTAGCCTTGTCCTTTTTTCGAGAAGAAAAGCAGATCATTTTTTTTCTAAGGGTCCTTGAGCACTGTGTTTTGTGCCACATTTGTTGGACCTGTCGGAGCTTACATCCGAACCCCCACAAGATGGGATTCGGGCATATGCACCTACAGGGCCATTGACTATAATGGGACTGACAGAGCCAACGTATACTCTGCATCATTTTTGGGTGTACAAGTCTACTGGAAGTGAACACTTAGACATAGACAGCATCTGAGTGTCAACCTCCCTTAGGCCGGCGTCACACTAGCGAGTTTGATGCGAGTTAGCCGCACGACTTACTCGCATCAACACCCGGCACGGCCGCCCGCTCTCAGACCAGAGTGCGCGGCTGCATGTATTTCTACTAACTCACATCAAACTCGCTAGTGTGACGCCGGCCTTAGTCATACAAACTGGAAAATTATATACGTATGTGCACACGTTGACTCGGTCGGGACCATTAAAGTCAATCGCCCTGTTCGTGCATAAGGCTGAATCATGATTTTTGGGGGGTGGGTTCAGGCATAGGCCCTATCGGGACCAATGAACGTGGATCAAAGCTCTATGTGAAAGCACCCTAATCCTGGTATCTACTTTAAGATCAATTCAGAAGAAGTCTGAGTAGCAGTAGTGGTTCATCACTTTTGCAAATTGGTAAAATTAAGAAAGGGAAAGCTGTGGCTGCCTATAGTTTCAGCAATAGTGAAATTTGTTGTAAACTTTTGCCCTGTAAATTGCATTGTTTAAGATACTTGCCAGTTTTGGCAAAAATTAATTAATTAAATTTAATACATTTGATTAAATTGGGATCTTTTCTAAAGACTGCAAGTGCTAATGTTAATTTTAGAGCTTTCCTCTCATTGAAGTATACCAATATGTATGGACGAATCGCTTTCAGCAGTCGACTTGAATGACATTATGGGAATATGGTTCCAGAACAGCTGGAGTGCTCCGGCTGACCTGATTCTTTTCCCCAGCCTTCATCTAACATATTGCCTCTTATATATGCAAGCTTGCTACATAAAGCAGATTTTACTGCTGAAAATGACCAGTAAATCAATTGTCACTTGATGTGTCTGATACAGAAACTGTCAAGCCTAGCTTTCCATTTGCAATGACAAGCGCAGGCTGCTGCCAGTCATACATGTGAATTCGAGAAGTTTCTTGTCTGGTTTTATAATAACACACCATCACAGAAGTGGAGAGCATCTGGTTTTTACATCACTTGGCTTCACAAATACAGTTGGCTGTTGGTAAAAAGAAAACAATGGCATGTTGTGTGCATTTTGCATGAAGCAAACAGATGCCCAAATGATGAACAGTTTAGGTAATAACTGCAAGAGTCACTGGTTCATGTCATTTGGAAGCTAAGTGACAAATTATGACTGAAAGTGTTGCATGGCAGAAAGTAAATCAGCCGCTGACCTTGGATGAGATATTTGTGGGCGGCATTTGTGCCAAGTAATAAGAAAATAATTGTCTGCCACTTCAGTCTCACAAAATAATAAATCTTTCATAACACAACTTTGTGTGGTAAATGGGCAACGTTTACAATGCGATACGAGCAGTACAATTGTATTTTCTATGAAAGAGATATATTGCTCTTTTTGTACTAGATGAGTGTTTCATATGGTTAAATTATGTGATGCAAAACATGACTATACCAATACAAACCGGCATAATATAAAAGTACATAAATATAACTATATATATGAAACGTATGAATGTATGATCTGTTTTTGCTTTTTTCTACAGCTAGAAAAGAAAAAAAAAAATTGAGACGTGTAAAATAGAAATATAAACACATTTTGGGAAGATATAAATTGGATGTAGACAAGAATGTAAAGCTTGACTAGCTGGTGGTTCTCCAGACCCAAGCATGATGGCTTCATGATCTTCTGTCACATTTAAGGCAGGAGAGCCATGGCGAGTCTGAGCATGGTGTTGTGATCCCAGTCCGAGTTAAACAGCCATCTGACTGTTCTCTTACTTTGATACTTAAATCAAAGGGAATCAGTCACCAATATTCCATTAAACCCATCTGAGAGCAGCTTGAGGTAGGGGCAGATACCCTCTTTCCAGCAATATTTCACTTACTTTACTGGGTAATGCAGTTTTGATAAAAAACCCTGTTTTCTCTGCTGCAGATCTACCAGTTCTCTGAATGCTGAGCTCTGTGTAATCCTGCCCACACGACTGATTGGCAGATTTCTGTGTACACTGTGCATAGGCAGAAATCTGCCAATCAGTGGTGAGGGTGGGGTTGGATTACCTGCAGCATGCCCAATAGATCTCTAGTAGTGATAAGCAAACATGCTCGGCTGTTATGTTTCTGTAACTGAGGAGAAATAGCAAAAGCAGTAATACACCAGAGAGGCTGGAACCTATTGGATTACAGTATCCTGAACTAACCACACAACTAGAAGTAGCCGTGGAGCATTCCTACGGTGATCCTAGATGCCTCATCACAGCCTGAGAGATAACTACACCTAAAGGCAGAAAGATGAAAGCTATCTGCCCCGGAGCAGGTCCCCAAAGAAAATAGGAAGCCCCCAAACATGTAATGGCGGTTAGACAAGGAGAAAACACGGACACAGACAGAAAATAGAATGAGCAAACGCTGGGGCCCAATCTGTCTAGACAGAAAAGTACAGGAAAGAATTCTGACTGCAATCCAAAAAAACCCTAACAAAAATACCAACACTTCTGATTGCCAAAAAACCTGAGATCACACGATCTCATCCACTTAAATCAGATCTATGGTGTAACAAAACGCAATTCAGCAAATAAAAAGTAACAAAGGAGCAAAGCAAAAGTGCAGACACAAACAGAGCACAATTGCAGCGCCAGACCCCAAAAGGGGACAGGCTGCAGTCCACTGCAAGCAGCAAACCAGCAGAGAAAATCAAACAGAGGAAGACGTTATCCGAACACGTTCGCTCATCACTAATCTCTAGTGATAACCTGCTACTGATTAAACAATGAAACAAGGTTTTGTTTTAAAACTACACTAAACTATCCAGTGTGTAACACATCACTGGAATCAGGGTCTCTATCTCTGCATTATCCTGCTCTCATAATGGTAGCAAAATCCTATGACACATTCTCTTAAGAGTGGTGCCCCCCTCAAGATATCACCATGTTCTACAGATCCCGACAGCTTCACTTTCAGCTTGCATTCGGCATTTAAACCACCTTCACAAGTGTGTGTTTTCGGTACGTGAGGCTATTGCTTTTTTCAAGGATACCACTCATACCCATTCTAACCAAAGGGGCTGCTCCCATGTCTGTGTTTTTACATGGACCATGTGTTTGTATGAACCACATGGAGACATGACCATTTTTTGCCCGCAGAATGGATGTCAATGATCAATACATGTTTATTGGTCCGTATAAAACATGTACAGCACAATGATAGCGTCAGTTTCACCTAGAAAAGTATAGGAGGAGCTTAGCAATTTCTTTTTTTTTTAGCCATCCAATAAAAACACTGATGACACACTAATGACACGCTTACACAAACACTGAGAATACCGGTACTGTTTTTACCATTACCGGTTTCTATGGACTTGAGAAGGAGACCTTAAGATGATAATTGAGATGGTACCAATGCTGTATTGTATATACAGAACCAGCTGACTGGTTCATTTCAAACCTCTCAGAGGATGCAATGTATTAGGACACAGTAAGCATTCACTTCTTGAAATTAAAGCAGGAATAATGCGTGTAAGGATTTGAGAGACTTAGGCCTCACACAAGCATCTTTTATAATCCGTATACTGATTGCAATGAAAGTATTGACTATGGCTCTCCTAAGCTGAACATACAGCATCATAGACAGATATGAGGCTGTAGGTTTGGGTTGGGTCACCCGCCTCCAGACCATGCATTGCCATTTATATATGGACCATGAAATTCACTCATATGAACCCAGCCTTAAATTAAGGCCAATTTTGATGGCTTCACCCTTGGCTAAGCTGCTCAGATATTTATTCTTGGCTATTTTTCCAGCATCATTCCCATCAACTTCAAGCATTGACTTATCATTTGCAGCCTAAAAATTGCCAACCATTGAAAGGTATTTTTTGTAATGGTATAGACAATAATTTTCACTTCACCTGTCAGTGTTTTTAACGTTATGATCAGTTTATTTTCTGTAAAGCAACTTCTTTGTTCATTCTTTTCCAAATTTCCAGCTGGGTCTGTGACAGTATCAAAGAACAGGATTTTTTACCACTTTAAAATCGCTTGTTTATTTCATATAAAAAAATAAGAATTTCTCACAAAAACTAGAAAAAAATGTAAAAAGGCTGAAAGCTATAAAGAAATGATAAAGCAACAGAAAGGTGATTTGGGCTTAAATCCCTCTATCCAATTTGTAACAAGTTGTAAATGTGACATACAGTCATTGACGAAAGTGTTGGCACCCTTGAATTTGTTCCAGAAAATGAAGTATTTCTCCAGAAATATATTTCAATTTTGCATGTTTTGTTATACACGTTTATTTCCTTTGTGAGTATTGGAAGAACACAAAAAGATGAGAAAAAAAGGCAAATTGACATAATTTCAATCAAAACCCCAAAGGGCTAGACAAAATTGTTGGCACCCTTAATTTAACATTTGGTTGCACACCCTTTGGAATGAATAAGTGCAATCAATTGCTTCCTATAACCATCAACAATCTTCTTACACCTGTCAACTTGAATTTTGGATCACTCTTCTTTTGCAAAATGATCAAGGTTTCTCATATTTGAAGGTGCCTTCTCCCAACAGCAATTTTAAGATCTCTTCCCAGGTGTTAAATGGTATTTAGATCTGTACTTCAGAACTCTCCAGCACTTTCTTTCCATCCATTTCTGGGTGCTTCTTGAAGTATGTTTGGAGTCATTGGTAATCTTAGGATTTCATGATGCCTTGCACACAGTCAAACATCCAGTGCCGAAGGCAGCAAAACAACAATACATCTTTGAACCTCCACCATATTTGACTGTAGTAACTGTCTTCTTTACCAAAAAGCTCTATCTTGGTCTCATCTGTCCACAAGACGCTTTCCCAGAAGGATTTTGGCTTACTCACGTACATTTTGTCCAACTGCAGTGCAGCTTTTTCATGTCTCTGTGTCAGCAGTGGGGTCCTCCTGAGTCTCCTGCAAGAGTGTTTCATTGAATTCAAATGTCGATGGATAGTTCCCGCTGACACTAATGCACCTTGAGCCTGCAGGACAGCTTGAATATCTTTAGAACTTGATTGGGGTTGCTTGTGCACCATCTGTACTGTCTTGCGTTGTAACCTTTTATCAATTTTTCTCTGCTGTCCACATCCAGAAAGATTAGCTACAGTGCTATGGATTGGAAACATCTTGATTATGTTGCGCATCTTCGACAAAGGAACATCAAGATCTCTGGCAATTGACTTGTAACCTTCAGATTGTTGACATTTTTGAACAATTTTTGTTCTTAAGTCCTCAGACAGTTCTCTTCTCCTCTTTCTGCTATCATGCTTAGTATGGCACACACAGACACACAATGCAAAGAATGGGTCAACTTCTCCCTTTGATTTCAGATGTGATTTTCAGGTTGCCCACACCTGTTACTTGTCACAACTGAGTTTGAATGAGCATCACATGCTTGAAACAAAGTTTTTCACCCAAAATTTTGTAAAGGTGTCAATAATTTTGTCTGGACCATTTTGGGGATTTTGTGTTAAATTATGTGCAATTTGCCTTCTTTTCTCTGTTTTAGTTTTGTGCTGTTCCAATACACTGAACTGTACCCCAAGAGTATAAGTATGTACTATTGCCTATACTTACTGTTGCCAACTTTCTTCAACACTCATAGTGCTAGGGTGGTTTTACACTGCATTTTGGCACTTGTTGGTCTCATCAGTGCTTATGTCCAAACCCCCCCTGTAAAATGTGATTCTGGCTTATGTTGTGACCGGGCCATAGATTATAATGAATATGTGCTCTTTCATGCATCATTTTTACGTGTATACGCCTACTGCAGGTGGACAGTTAGACGTAGCAGACTACTTTCGCAAAAATGATGCACAACAGAGCCACAGGTGTGCTTCCCCGTCAGCTGGTCAGCGTCTATACTTTCCTAAATCAAAAACACATGAGACCTGCACACAGTGAACAGGCCTGTAGAGACACTGTTCATGCTCATACAGGTACTATATATATGAACAGGTTTTTAAATACATCAGATAGGGGCTACATATATTAGTCATGGACTGCTCTGAAACGGGTATACCTTGACGATTTGGTAGAGCAGCTTAATATACATTTTTTGCAAGCCTGTTCACTGTGTGCAGGTCTCATGTGTTTTTGATTTAACCATTTGTTTTCTTGTGTCTACAAGAGTAAGAAGTTTTCCACTCTCCCTTATGAGCCCTGCACATATAAGCTGCTCTATACTGTGTCCACATGGGACTTAATCTTTCTGAATCCTGCTCATACAGGTACTATACATATGAACAGGTTTTTAGAATACATCAGCTAGGGGCTACATACATTAGTCAGGGACTGCTCTAAAACGGGTATACCTTGACGATTTGGTAGAGCAGCTTAATATACATTTTTTTCAAAAAACGTATTAACCAAATACCCTTATCTTTCCACTTTTTTTACTGGCACTTGCCATTTACTATTATTCTTTTTGCAACAGAGTATTTTTGGTTTTACTGTGCTTTTTTGTGTTTTCAGTCTATATTTTCCTTTTTACTCCATTGCAGCCCATGAATATGCATGGACAGCACACACTGAAGATTTAACTGCAGCTTAGAAGCTTGGAGAAGCCCATAGTGCATTATGGATAAGTTGTTCACAGTGGTGATTATAATAAATTCAATTTGAAAGTGTTTGTTACTACAAATAATTTTCTACTATAAAGTTATGGACCAAAAATGTTATGTGCTGAGATTCTATATGATTGACAAGCAGCAGTCTTGCATGCACACTGCAAGTTTGTTCAAAGTTCGTAGGACTACAAAAGACAGCCAAATAGAGCTCTCGACTGTTTCCCTCAGAAGAATTATTAAAGGCACACCCAATTGGTCAAACAGAAAGAAAAAAGTTTATTTACAGTGATACGAGTGGTGAATGCACATGAGGAGACAGAGGATTGCTTCTTGATTGTGACTACAAATGATTTGACATTTCGTTTCAAGGAAACTTTTTCAAATGTTGCAGTTTAGAGAAGAAGCCAAGAACAACAGCGCCCTATATATATAGCCTTATATTCTTGGCTTTTACTCCAGACTGCAACATTTTTAAAAGTTTCTTTGAATCAAAATGTGAAATAATTTATAGTCGCACTCAAGAACGAATTTTCTGTCTCCTCATGTAAATGCATCACTCGTACCACTGTACATGAACTTTTTCACTTCTGCTTGAATAATTGAGTGTGTGGTGAAAAATTATTTTGGTATATATTGGGATAACACTCATATATCATGAGTACCTCTTTTTGTGTGCGCTACAAATATGTTCTGTTCCTCATCCCATTTACATGGATTAAAGTGGCAAGGTATATGCTTCTTTAAAACAAAGGTCCCCCTTTTCTAGTGATTGTCAGAGTATGTGCTGTAGAACATCTGCATAAAAATGAGAATATGGTCAAAATACTCACTTGCCTAATAATTGTGCACACAGTGTATGTAAGGAGTAACTGCAGTGGAGTTAGGCTTCAAACAAAATTTTTCTGTCCATTTTTATCATTTTAATAACACATGAAAAATAATTCCAGCTATTTTAATACAATGGGTAATATAATATATTATATAATTATAATGTGATATAATTTAAGTCATGGAAACATTTATAAATAGGTAACATTTACTACTTTTATTTGGAGTCTTATCAAGCTAAACACTGCTATAACTGCTCCTGTACTCCTGTATCTACTGTATATCTCCTCCTCTACTCCATAAACTTTTCCTCATTCTCTTACTTTACACTCAAAAACTTAAATATATTTTATTTGGATTTTATATTGTATACGACCACAAAGTACCAACTATTTGTTAAGTGTAAATTATACATGGTTTTCTAAATATTTAAAAAATGTAAAACTGAAAATTGTGACATGCACTTGTATTTAGCTCCCTGTAGTCTGATACCCCTAAATATTATCTTGCATGGCCAATTGCCTCGAGATGTCACCTATTTAGTACATTGATTCCACCCATGTGTAATTTATAACCATTATGACTACAGCTGTCCTCTGAATGTCTCAAATGTTTGTTTGAGAACATTTAGTATCAAGCAGCGTCATGAACACTAAGGAACACACAAGACAGGTCAGGGATTAAATTGTGGAAATGTGTAAAGCAGGGTTTATAAAAAATAGCCCAAAGTTTGAACATCCCACATAGCACTCTTCAGTCCATTATCCAAAAGGTAAGGAGTATGGCACTTCTGCAAATGTTTCAAAACATTACTATCCACCTAAAGTAACATCCCAATCAAGGAGAACACTAATTAGAGAAGCAGCCAGGAGGCCCTTGCTCATGCTGGAGGATATGCAGAGATCCACAGCTCAGGTAGGAGAATCTGTTTACAGGACAACTATTAGTCATATACTCCACAAAACTGGTATTTATGGAAGAGTGCAAGAAGAAAGACATTTTTTAAACAAGCCATAAGATGTTCCATATGAAGTTTGCGAAAAGCCATGTATTTGAAAAAGCTAGCATGTGGAGAAGGTGATCTGATCAGATGAGACCAAAGTAGAATTTTTTTTAACTAAATGCAAAATGCTATGAGTAGCGGAAAACTAACACTGTACATCATCCTCACCATCAAACATGGTGGTAGCATCATAATGCTTAGGAGGTGCTTTTCTTTAGCAGGGACAAAGAAGCTGATCAAAGTTAAAGGGAAGATTGATGGAGCTAAATACAGGGCAATCCTGGAGGAAAAACTGTTAGATGCTGCAAAAGACTTAAGACTGGGGCATAGCTGGAACATTCACCTTCCAGCAGGTCAACGACCCGAAACATACTGCCAGAGCTACAATGGAATGCATTGTATTAAAGCATATTCATGTGTTTGAATGGCCCAATCAAAGTCCAGACCTAAAACCCATTGAGAATCTGCGGCAAAACTTGAAAATTGCTGTTTTCAGATGTTCTCCATCCAATCTCAATGAGCTAGAGCTAGTTTGCAAAGGAAAAAATGGGCAAAAAATTCAACCTTCAGATGTGCATAGCTGTTAGAGTCATACCCCAAAAGACTTGTAACAGTAATTGTAATGAATGGCGAGCCTGCAAACTATAGACTCAGGGAGAAGTTCTCAAGCATTGGTCCATAAGTGAGTTCTCCGGGGTTCACCTATGAACTCCGATGAACTTTTTCATGGGAGCTGAATCATCGTGGGGCATTCTGGATTATCTTCATTTCAACAGATGAGGAATTTGGTTGTTTATTAATTTTCTTTATTAACAGGGGACATGGTCTTCAATGGAATGGTCGTAAGTTGAGTCTCCTGGCTTTACAGAAAAGAAAAGAATATGAATACCCGTGCTTGTCCAACCTTCAAAGACAATCCTAAAAGCTGCAAGAGGCAATTGTGAACACTTTTGATCTGGCTTCTGAGTTTGGGCTCTCTCTGGTGGTTGCTGCTGGTAATGGAGCTGGTCTGGCTGACCGAAGTCAATCATCTAAAGAGGTTGATTGGAGGTCAGGTGTTACAGACTGGAGAAATTTAAGTGAGCAGCCTTCCCTTAGCTGTTGCCAGTTATTTGGTTTTCTTCCTGAGCATTTTGGAAATCTGCTTGCCTCCTGCTTTCTCTTGCATCTTTCAGATAAGTTATTTGTCTGTTTTATTCCGTGGCATTTATTCCCTTTTTGCTTTTCTCTGATTTCTGCCTTGTTGGTGTGAGTTTAGCCGGGTTCCCTGCTGGGACCTGTGCTGAACTCTGTTTTCATTTGCCACAGCTTATGTCAGTCTTTTCTGTATTTATAGTCCCCTGTTATTTCAGTATCTGTGGTTTTGCATCCAGTTCACACTAGAGTTCTGATTTAGTGGGGGAGAAGTCGTGTAGCCTCAGTATTTTTGCATATCAGACGTGTTGGAATTTTTCTTAGGGTTTTTGCGGGATTGCAGACAGTATCCTTTCCTGTCCTGTTCTATCTAGACAGTTTGGGCCCCAGCATTTGCTTACTCTATTTTCTGCCTGTGTTTTGTGCTTCATCTTTTCTCACCGGCAATATATGTTTGGGGGCTAACTATTCCTTTGGGGCTCTACTCTGGGGTAGTATAGCTTTCCCCTTTCTCTCTTTAGGCTTAGTTAACCCTTTGGCTGTGTCGAGGCATCTAGGGCATCGTATGTACGTCCCACTGCTAATTCTAGTTCAGTTGTCAGTTTAGGGGTCTGCAACCCGCTAAGTTACCAACCTCTCTGGGTATCTGGTTGCCTAGCCTTTTTCCCTATTATCCTCCTCGGTTACCGAATCATAACAGGCAATATTAACCCCTGGTGACGTGACTTGTTCATATAGAACACAACTTGGTTAATCATAAGCCTCTGCACTTATTAGATATATACCTATGGTGGTGGTTGCCCTTAGACCAAAGTATTAGAAGCAATCCAGACCAGCTGCGGCAAAAGAGTCAGCAAAAATGCTGAGGGAAAATAACACCAAATAATGTGCACAAATGCTAAAATGGTTAGTGCACTATAAAGTGGTGCATATTATTTTGTCTCCAACTTAAAATTATTATACCGATACCAGATTATTACAAACAGGTAAAAACAGGCCCACACAGAGTCATGCATATAATACAATTGGATACAGCCAGCTAGGTTGTGTATACATATACAAGTATATGTCTATAAAGCCAAGAAAGGTATAATTCCAATTGTGTTTGATAGTATTTGATTAAAAGTATCTCCAATTCCTAGAGATATGTTCCAGTCCCCAAAAAATGATATTTTTGTGGATTAATAATATTTTATTAGGAAATGTGGAGACATTGTGTGCCCTTAAAGCCTAGCTTGATATTGTTAATATCTTCTCTAATTTGAACCTATAAAGCATGTTTGGTCCGGCCCACATATATCTTCCCACAGGGGCAGATGATGATATAGATAACTCCCCTCATTTGGCATCCTACAAATTAATTAATTGCAAAAGTTGCAGACATATCTGAACTAACAATTTTTTAAAAAATTTAACAAATTTCTGTGTACTGTCACACTGTCTAGCAGATATATATATAAATAATGTCAGTAATCTATCAAGTGGGACAACATTCTATATAACATATAAATAGGTAACATTAACATGTATATATAGCATAGTATTACCTGACATAATATCCTGTGGGTCAATACTGAATCCTTTTCACGCTGTCTCTGGCTAGAGGTGGACCGGGGTCTATGCTGACCCTAAACTGGGGTCCTGACTAGTCCCTCTACCTGGAGGTACTGTTAATGGTACAGAGGTCCAGGCCGCCAGCGTAAACCCTGTCTCCTATAAATCCCTGACCACTGTAATCTAGTCCTTAGAAGGACCCTGATTACCACCATAGGGAATGGACAGGTAAAGGTTAACCAACAGTAAAGACAAACGAGACAGACAGGGGATAAAGTAAATACTGTCTTGCATACAACATATAAACACAGAGGGAACACCAAAGGTCTAGGAGATAAACTATAAGCAAGGTGAGGAGAAACAACAAAGGAACTCTTAGCTTAAGTCTTCTCAGAACCGATCCTATCTGCAGTCTGTATGAATGCTTTCACCGGCATCTAACACACAGACTGGCAGGAATATAAAGGAAGCTAATTAGTACATAATCAAAAGCAGCCGGGCGAGGCTGGACCTAGTCTTAGCAAAGAGCTAGGTAAAATTAACTCCCTCACCACCAAACACAAAGTAACAGCAACTCAGCTGCGAGAAGTCAGAATGTGCAATCGCGACGATCCTCGTGGCGATGCACCCATGACAGTACCCCCCTTCTACGAGGGGCCTCCGGACCCTCAGGGCCAGGTCTGCCCGGGTAAGTTGTGTGGAAGGTCCGAACCAATCGATCTGCGTTAACCTCCGACGCAGGGACCCACGTCCTCTCCTCAGGACCATACCCCTTCCAATGAACCAGGTACTGAAGGGACCGACGATTCAGACGTTAGTCAATGATCTTCAACACCTGAAAATCCAAGCTACCATTGACCACCACCGGAGGGGGGGGCAGAGGCGACAGTATAACTGGCGCCACGTACCTTTTAAGCAACGATTTGTGGAACACATTGTGGATTTTAAACATAGGAGGGAGGTCCAGACGAAATGCCACAGGATTAACTATAGAACTGATCCTGTATGGACCGATGAACCTGGGACCCAGTTTCCAGGAGGGAACCTTGAGTTTTATATTCTTGGTAGACAACCACACCAGATCGTTCACACTTAGGTCCGGACCAGACACTCTCCTCCTATCAGCCCTCTGCTTGTAACGGTTCCCCATAGCACTCAGACCATTCAGCACTCCTCTCCAAACTGAAGCAAGTGACGATGAGAATCGTTCCTCCTCAGGAACCCCAGACGGACGGGTATGTGGGGTCTTAGAGCGAGCACAAACTCCACATGACGCGACAAAAGTTATTACCTCTTTATTTAAGTTAGGCCACCAAAACCAGCTAGAAAGGAGATCCACCGTTGCTTTACTCCCTGGATGTCCTGCTAAAACAGAATTATGATGTGCCTCGATAACTTTTTGTCTTAACTGATTAGGAACAAACAGTTTCCCTGGAGGTCCTACAAGGGCGTCCCCCTGAGCCTCCAATACCTCCTCCTCAAACTCAGAGCATACAGCCGACACTACCACTCCCTTCTGTAAGATAGGAACCGGGTCATCCGTCTTTCCGGCCCCTGGGAAACTACGAGATAAGGGATCAGACGGCAATTTTATTGAGCAGTCATACGCGTGATGAGGAGGCAACTCTTGACACCCCTCCTCTGAGAACACATCCCCCAAGTTCTCCAGAAAAGGAGGCAAGGTCCTAGGCACGACCGCACCGATGACCGTGCTCATGCAGTTATTCTTGCAAAATTCACCCCACTGGCTTATCTCTCTGGATTGCCAATCAATCACTGGGTTATGTTTAGCCAACCAAGGAAGTCCCAACACAATAGGAGTAGGAAGACCCTCCAACACATAACAAGACAACTGTTCTTTATGTATTGCCCCTACTCGAAGATCTATGTTATGAACAGCTTGTACAAAGCTACCTTGACCGAGAGGTCTGGCGTCAATAGAAAGTATAGGGATTGGTTTGGCCAATACACTCAGTTGCATACCTTGCACCTGGGCAAACCGAGCGTCCACCATATTAGCCCCAGACCCACTATCAAGAAGAACAGAAATCCTCTCAACTCTCGCACCAACCACCACCTCCGCAGGCACGAGAAATTGAGACGGACCTGGGGACGAAATACCTACTCCCAGGTTGTTGTCCACCACACAACCTGGGATTAACAGTTTTTCGGTGATTTTTTTTGCTCAATGAGGCACGGAAGGGACACCCCCCAACAAAATGTCCCTCTCTCCCGCAGAAGAAACACCTTCTTGTCTTGCGGCGCACCGCTGATTCCCTCCTACAAAATGATGTCCCTCCCAACTGCATAGGTTCCTCAGAACAAGCCAGGGGAACCTCAATATAAGGGACTTTAGTAGTGGGTGGAGTCATAACAGGGGGCGGAGTTACCTCGCACCTTCCCCGAAGCCGTCTATCAATACGAATAGCAAGGGCCATAGCAGCCTCCAGTGACGGGGGAGAATCATACTGAGCCAAAACATCTTTTAATTTGTCAGATAACCCTTGACAAAACTGGCTCCTAAGAGCTGGGTCATTCCACTGAGTATCTGTGGCCCATCTACGGAACTCAGAAGAAAATTCCTCTGCCGGACGATCTCCCTGCTGTATCCTACGTAACTTCGTTTCAGCAAGGGAGACCCGATCCGGGTCATCATACACCAGACCCAGGGCAGCAAAAAATCGATCTACTGACTGGAGGGCCGGGGAACCCGGGGGAAGAGAGAACGCCCAAGATTGAGGGTCCCCTTGTAAGAGCGAGATGACAATTCCCACCCTCTGCTCTTCACTCCCCGATGACCGAGGCCGCAGCCGAAAGTATAATTTACATGCCTCCCGGAAGGTAAAAAATTTGTCCCGCCCACCAGTGAACCTGTCTGGGAGAGCAACCTTAGGTTCAGACCTGGTTTGCTCCGGGGGGGACAAAACCTTGGACTTAATGTCCGTAAGCTCCAAGGACAACTTCTGCAACTGCAGGGCAAGCTGGGCCACTGGATCCATGGTAGCTGGGGAGAATCTTTAGTATGGCCGGTGAAAATGTCACGCTGTCTAGCAGATATATATATAAATAATGTCAGTAATCTATCAAGTGGGACAACATTCTATATAACATATAAATAGGTAACATTAACATGTATATATAGCATAGTATTACCTGATATAATATCCTGTGGGTCAATACTGAATCCTTTTCACGCTGTCTCTGGCTAGAGGTGGACCGGGGTCTATGCTGACCCTAAACTGGGGTCCTGACTAGTCCCTCTACCTGGAGGTACTGTTAATGGTACAGAGGTCCAGGCCGCCAGCGTAAACCCTGTCTCCTATAAATCCCTGACCACTGTAATCTAGTCCTTAGAAGGACCCTGATTACCACCATAGGGAATGGACAGGTAAAGGTTAACCAACAGTAAAGACAAACGAGACAGACAGGGGATAAAGTAAATACTGTCTTGCATACAACATATAAACACAGAGGGAACACCAAAGGTCTAGGAGATAAACTATAAGCAAGGTGAGGAGAAACAACAAAGGAACTCTTAGCTTAAGTCTTCTCAGAACCGATCCTATCTGCAGTCTGTATGAATGCTTTCACCGGCATCTAACACACAGACTGGCAGGAATATAAAGGAAGCTAATTAGTACATAATCAAAAGCAGCCGGGCGAGGCTGGACCTAGTCTTAGCAAAGAGCTAGGTAAAATTAACTCCCTCACCACCAAACACAAAGTAACAGCAACTCAGCTGCGAGAAGTCAGAATGTGCAATCG
Source organism: Oophaga sylvatica (assembly GCA_033576555.1). Classification (NCBI taxonomy): domain Eukaryota; kingdom Metazoa; phylum Chordata; class Amphibia; order Anura; family Dendrobatidae; genus Oophaga; species Oophaga sylvatica. Next base: position 70,758,352 of record JARQOD010000005.1, read on the forward strand.
CGACGATCCTCGTGGCGATGCACCCATGACAGTACCCCCCCTTCTACGAGGGGCCTCCGGACCCTCAGGGCCAGGTCTGCCCGGGTAAGTTGTGTGGAAGGTCCGAACCAATCGATCTGCGTTAACCTCCGACGCAGGGACCCACGTCCTCTCCTCAGGACCATACCCCTTCCAATGAACCAGGTACTGAAGGGACCGACGATTCAGACGTTAGTCAATGATCTTCAACACCTGAAAATCCAAGCTACTATTGACCACCACCGGAGGGGGGGGCAGAGGCGACAGTATAACTGGCGCCACGTACCTTTTAAGCAACGATTTGTGGAACACATTGTGGATTTTAAACATAGGAGGGAGGTCCAGACGAAATGCCACAGGATTAACTATAGAACTGATCCTGTATGGACCGATGAACCTGGGACCCAGTTTCCAGGAGGGAACCTTGAGTTTTATATTCTTGGTAGACAACCACACCAGATCGTTCACACTTAGGTCCGGACCAGACACTCTCCTCCTATCAGCCCTCTGCTTGTAACGGTTCCCCATAGCACTCAGACCATTCAGCACTCCTCTCCAAACTGAAGCAAGTGACGATGAGAATCGTTCCTCCTCAGGAACCCCAGACGGACGGGTATGTGGGGTCTTAGAGCGAGCACAAACTCCACATGACGCGACAAAAGTTATTACCTCTTTATTTAAGTTAGGCCACCAAAACCAGCTAGAAAGGAGATCCACCGTTGCTTTACTCCCTGGATGTCCTGCTAAAACAGAATTATGATGTGCCTCGATAACTTTTTGTCTTAACTGATTAGGAACAAACAGTTTCCCTGGAGGTCCTACAAGGGCGTCCCCCTGAGCCTCCAATACCTCCTCCTCAAACTCAGAGCATACAGCCGACACTACCACTCCCTTCTGTAAGATAGGAACCGGGTCATCCGTCTTTCCGGCCCCTGGGAAACTACGAGATAAGGGATCAGACGGCAATTTTATTGAGCAGTCATACGCGTGATGAGGAGGCAACTCTTGACACCCCTCCTCTGAGAACACATCCCCCAAGTTCTCCAGAAAAGGAGGCAAGGTCCTAGGCACGACCGCACCGATGACCGTGCTCATGCAGTTATTCTTGCAAAATTCACCCCACTGGCTTATCTCTCTGGATTGCCAATCAATCACTGGGTTATGTTTAGCCAACCAAGGAAGTCCCAACACAATAGGAGTAGGAAGACCCTCCAACACATAACAAGACAACTGTTCTTTATGTATTGCCCCTACTCGAAGGTCTATGTTATGAACAGCTTGTACAAAGCTACCTTGACCGAGAGGTCTGGCGTCAATAGAAAGTATAGGGATTGGTTTGGCCAATACACTCAGTTGCATACCTTGCACCTGGGCAAACCGAGCGTCCACCATATTAGCCCCAGACCCACTATCAAGAAGAACAGAAATCCTCTCAACTCTCGCACCAACCACCACCTCCGCAGGCACGAGAAATTGAGACGGACCTGGGGACGAAATACCTACTCCCAGGTTGTTGTCCACCACACAACCTGGGATTAACAGTTTTTCGGTGATTTTTTTTGCTCAATGAGGCACGGAAGGGACACCCCCCAACAAAATGTCCCTCTCTCCCGCAGAAGAAACACCTTCTTATCTTGCGGCGCAACTCTGATACCCTCCTACAAAATGATGTCCCTCCCAACTGCATAGGTTCCTCAGAACAAGCCAGGGGAACCTCAATATAAGGGACTTTAGTAGTGGGTGGAGTCATAACAGGGGGCGGAGTTACCTCGCACCTTCCCCGAAGCCGTCTATCAATACGAATAGCAAGGGCCATAGCAGCCTCCAGTGACGGGGGAGAATCATACTGAGCCAAAACATCTTTTAATTTGTCAGATAACCCTTGACAAAACTGGCTCCTAAGAGCTGGGTCATTCCACTGAGTATCTGTGGCCCATCTACGGAACTCAGAAGAAAATTCCTCTGCCGGACGATCTCCCTGCTGTATCCTACGTAACTTCGTTTCAGCAAGGGAGACCCGATCCGGGTCATCATACACCAGACCCAGGGCAGCAAAAAATCGATCTACTTACTGGAGGGCCGGGGAACCCGGGGGAAGAGAGAACGCCCAAGATTGAGGGTCCCCTTGTAAGAGCGAGATGACAATTCCCACCCTCTGCTCTTCACTCCCCGATGACCGAGGCCGCAGCCGAAAGTATAATTTACATGCCTCCCGGAAGGTAAAAAATTTGTCCCGCCCACCAGTGAACCTGTCTGGGAGAGCAACCTTAGGTTCAGACCTGGTTTGCTCCGGGGGGGACAAAACCTTGGACTTAATGTCCGTAAGCTCCAAGGACAACTTCTGCAACTGCAGGGCAAGCTGGGCCACTGGATCCATGGTAGCTGGGGAGAATCTTTAGTATGGCCGGTGAAAATGTCACGCTGTCTAGCAGATATATATATAAATAATGTCAGTAATCTATCAAGTGGGACAACATTCTATATAACATATAAATAGGTAACATTAACATGTATATATAGCATAGTATTACCTGACATAATATCCTGTGGGTCAATACTGAATCCTTTTCACGCTGTCTCTGGCTAGAGGTGGACCGGGGTCTATGCTGACCCTAAACTGGGGTCCTGACTAGTCCCTCTACCTGGAGGTACTGTTAATGGTACAGAGGTCCAGGCCGCCAGCGTAAACCCTGTCTCCTATAAATCCCTGACCACTGTAATCTAGTCCTTAGAAGGACCCTGATTACCACCATAGGGAATGGACAGGTAAAGGTTAACCAACAGTAAAGACAAACGAGACAGACAGGGGATAAAGTAAATACTGTCTTGCATACAACATATAAACACAGAGGGAACACCAAAGGTCTAGGAGATAAACTATAAGCAAGGTGAGGAGAAACAACAAAGGAACTCTTAGCTTAAGTCTTCTCAGAACCGATCCTATCTGCAGTCTGTATGAATGCTTTCACTGGCATCTAACACACAGACTGGCAGGAATATAAAGGAAGCTAATTAGTACATAATCAAAAGCAGCCGGGCGAGGCTGGACCTAGTCTTAGCAAAGAGCTAGGTAAAATTAACTCCCTCACCACCAAACACAAAGTAACAGCAACTCAGCTGCGAGAAGTCAGAATGTGCAATCGCGACGATCCTCGTGGCGATGCACCCATGACATGTACTAATAGTAATTTTACAGCCATAGCAGCAGACACACCTTAGCAAAAACTTGCTCTGTGTTGGAAATAGGTATCTATGATTATCTTATTGTTTTTATTTGTGTTTGGGTTCACGTTTTTGTTTTGAAGTGCAATATTATTCGTTATTCGCCATTTTTGTTCACATGGTTAATCTCATCCCCATCCCCATTGGTAGATCCTCCACCTCCATTTCGAGCTACTAAATTACCCAAATTTGGGCTTTGCGAAAAACAAATATGGGTTTTTTAGGAATAAGTTCTCCAGCTAAGAGGTACTTGCTTTTAGTAAAGGCCAATGTCATGATCCAGTGCAGGGTTGCCCTGCACGCTAAGGGTTAAGGTTTTGATCCCAGTGCAAGCTCTCCCTGCACACCTGGGGCTTATTATTGTGGCCTTCCTTGGTTCGGGGAAGCTTCTTATTGCCCTAGGAAGCTCCAATCCCCATCAGTTATACTTTCGCCCTTGGCAGGTGTGTTGACCCCTGAGTGTGTTTGTGCTGTGTTCTGGTTTGCCTGATACTTTGGTTTTGACTCGGTTTGATTTCTGGTTCTGCTTGTTGGATTCTGTTTCTGTACCTTCGCTGTCTGTTTGGTTTTGACCTCTGCCTGGCCCCGACATCCGTTCTGTCTCATCCTTGGTATGTACTGTCTTCTCGTGTTTTGCCTTGACTTGTTCAGATTTCGTCTCTGTCTGTGCCCCTGGGTAATTTTTGCCCCGTAGTTACCTTTTAGGAATTTTCCCTCAGCTTCTAGCTCCCTGGAGCTGAAGCACGCCCTCAACTGTCAGGTGATTCAGGCCTGAAACCATCTCTCTCTTGCCTTGCTCACCCTGCGTTCCTAGGAGCCTGAAGCTTTCTTCTGCACTCGTCTTCCGGAGATTGCACTGGTGAGTTCTCTTGCAATCCTCCCCGTGATAGCCAAAATGTGTTTAGTATATTTTTTCAAAAAATCCGTTCTGAGCATTAAATGAGTAAAAATAGGAATGCGAGAAGTATTTTTCTGTAGAGTGGGTCATCGTGGTTACAATCTTTATTACAGGTGTTAACAAATTTAGGTTTTTTTTAAGATTTGAATGGTCACTAATCTGTTGGTTTCCCACATATAGATCTCTTGTTTGAATATTATTCCCTAAATGGCTGCATCTAAAGGACGGGTTTATACCCTCTATTTGGGAACTGTTTTCTTTAAGAACTCGCTCTGCTCTTAAAAGTCTTTTTCGTAAGTACAATTCCATTGTAGTCACTTAAATTGACTTTTAGGTATATAAGTTAACCATACTGGAAGATGCAGCTATTAATATTATTAAACTGTTCGAGTCTACTGGTTTATGATAGATTTAGTGAAGATAAAGTTTAAATTAATGAAAATATTTATATCTAAAAGGTTTACATCCCATCTAAAATTTATAAGGTGTGAATTTCAAATGAAATCTGATATTATTGATTTCTTTAAGAAATCATTAAGAGACTCCTCCGAACCCTTCCAAAGAAAATATAATAATATATATATAATAATGCAGTTCACAAGTTAGATGGTACAATGTTTCCTTCCCTCCATATAGATGTGGGCATAACTTAGGGGTGAACCTGGTCCCATGGAAGTTCCCACAGTTGGTGGTAAACATCCCCATTATATGCAAGTGATTTGGGACAGTATAAATAGCAGACTTTCCACAATAAATTTAATTTGCTTGGTTGGTACCCACCTTGTTTAGAGAAAATATTGTGCCATTTGACATCCCTTGTCATGTGCAATCACTATGTACAACATATAATACGTTGATAGTGCCCAAGATATACACTCTTTCCACTCGACCGTTTGCAAAATCTGAATAATATGCTTAGTATTCTTTAAGTTTGTGCGGGAGTTTGGGTTAAACAGGGTTGTATGTGGTAATCCATGTAGCAAAATAGATTACACCCTGATCAAAAGTTTACATACCTCATTTCTTAATACCGTGTATTGCTCTCTCTAACATCGATGACAGCTTGAAGTCTTTTGTGGTAGTTGTGGATGTGGTTCTTTATTTTCTCAGATGGTAAAGCTGCCCAGTCTTCTTGGCAAAAAGCCTCCAGTTCCTGTAAATTCCTGGGCTGTCTAACATGAACTGCAAGCTTGAGATCTCCCCAGAATGGCTCAATGATATTGAGGTCAGTAGATTGAGATGGCCACTCCAGAACCTTCACTTTGTTCTCCTGTAGTAAATGACAGGTCGACTTGGCCTTGTGTTTTGGATCGTTGTCATGTTGGAAAGTCCAAGTACGTCCCTTGTGCAGCAGTATTTGCTGATAACGTGCTGCATTCATCTTTCCTTCAACTTTGACTAATTTTCTTATGCCTTTGTATCTCACACATCCCCAAAACATTAGCGATCCACCTCCGTGCTTTACAGTAGGAACGGTGTTCCTTTCATCATAGGCCTTGTTGACCTCTCTCCCAAATGTAACGTTTATTGTTGTGGCCAAAAAGTTCAATTTTGGTCTCATCACTCCAAATTACGTTGTTCCAGAAGATTTGATGCTTGTCTCTGTGCTGTTTTGCGTATTGTAGGCAAGATCTTTTGCGGCATTTGTGCAGTAATATTTTTTTTCTGGAGACTCGACCATGCAGAGCATTTTTCAAGTGTTTCCTTATTGTGCACCCTGAAACAGCCACACCGCTAGTTTTAGAGAGTCTAGTTTTTCAGCTGATGTTATTTATATGTTTTTCTTTACATCCCGAATAGAGATGAGCGACTTTGCCGTTTTTTAGGGTCGAGTCGGGTTTCATGAAACCGGACTTTCTCAAAAGTCGAGTCGAAAGAAATCGGCCGACTATCGGGAAATGTCGGAGGTCCAACTGAAACACGAAACCCAATGCAAGATATTGAGGAGAAGCAAAGTAAGCAGGGAGTGGAGGACAGTAAACACATCTACAGTGCCCATTTCAATGCCAACGACATCAATTCTTACTACTTAGCTTGTCAACCTTAATTTACTTAATAATAATAGTTACGCATTGAAAACTGGGGTTGTTTGGCTAAAGTTGTGGGGGGGGGCTAGGGCTGGCTCCAGGTTTTTGTGTGCCCCATGCGAAAGAGTGTCAGTGGCCCCTTTAACACATACCACAATTCATGATGCTCTGATATGGCAGTGAAATATAGGTATAGTACAATGACAAATACTTCACTTCTTACATTACATGACTGATATCTATTTTAAATTCAACAATAGCTCAAAAACCGGACAGTTTATTCCTCCATACAGTATTATGGCCACCACATTGTGCGCCATACAGAATAATGAGCCCCATATATTGCTCCATACAGAATAATGGTCCCATATAATGTTCCATACAGTATATGATGAGCTCCACATAATGCTACAGTATATGATGGTCCCCATATAATGTGCCATACAGTATAGGACGGTCCCATAGAGTAGAATGAGCCCCACATATTGCTCCATATAGTATAATGAGTCGCATATAAAGCTCCATACATGTATATGATGTACCCCATATATTGCTCCATACAGAATGGGCTCCATATAATGCTCCATACAGAATAGGCCCCATATGTGCTCCATATGATGCTCCATACCCTATATGATGTCCCATAAATAATGAACCCCATATGATGCTCCAGTATATGATGGGCCCCATGGATGATGCTCCATTGTATGATGAGCCTATATAATGCTCCATATATAATGGGCCCCATATGATGCTGCATTTTATGATGGGCCTATACACTGTGTGCAGAATTATAAGGCAAATTAGTATTTTGATCACATCTTCCTTTTTATACATGTTGTCCTACTCCAAGCTGTATAGGCTTGAAAGCCAACTGCCAATTATGTAAATAAGGTGATTTGCATCTCTGTAATGAGGAGGTGTGTGGTCTAATGACATCAACACCCTATGTAAGGTGTGTTTAATTATTAGGTAACTTCCTTTCCTTTGGCAAAATGGGTCAGAAGAGAAATTTGACAGACTCTGAAAAGTCAAAAATTGTGAGATGTCTTGCAGAGGGATGCAGCAGTCTTGAAATTGCCAAACTTTTGAAACGTGATCACTGAACAATCAAGCGTTTCATGGCAAATAGCCAACAGGGTCGCAAGAAGCATGTTGATAAAAAAGGCTCAAATAACTGCCCAAGAATTGAGGAAAATCAAGCGTTAAGCTGCCAAGATGCCATTTGCCACCAGTTTTGCCATGTTTCAGAGCTGCAACGTTACTGGAGTTTCAAAAAGCACAAGGTGTGCCATACTCAGGGACATGGCCAAGGTAAGGAAGGCTGGAACAAGAAACATAAGATAAAACGTCAAGACTGGGCCAAGAAAAAAGTTAAGACAGATTTTTGTAAGGTTTTATGGACTGATGAAATGAGAGTGACTCTTGATGGGCCAGATGGATGGGCACGAGGCTGGATCAGTAAAGGCCAGAGAGCTCCACTCTAACTCAGACTCCAGCAAGGTGGAGGTGGGGTACTGGTATGGGCTGGTATCATCAAAGATGTACTTATGAGACCTTTTCGGGTTGAGGATGGAATGAAGCTCAACTCCCAGACCTACTGCCAGTTTCTGGAAGACACCTTCTTCAAGCAGTGGTACAGGAAGAAGTCGGTATCATTCAAGAAAAACATGATTTTCATGCAGGACAATGCTCCATCACATGCATCCAAATACTCCACAGCGTGGCAGCCCAGTAAAGATCTAAAAGAAGAAAAAATAATGACATGGCCCCCTTGTTCACCTGATCTGAACCCCATAGAGAACCTGTGGTCCCTCATAAAATGTGAGATCTACAGGGAGGGAAAACAGTACACCTCTCGGAACAGTGTCTGGGAGGCTGTGGTGGCTGCTGCACGAAATGTTGATCGTAAACAGATCAAGCAACTGACAGAATCTATGGATGGAAGGCTTTTGAATGTCATCGTAAAGAAAGGTGGCTACGTTGGTCCTTTTATTTTTGGGGGGTTTTTGAATGTCAGAAATGTTTATTTCTAAATTTTGTGTTGTTATATTGGTTTACCTGGTGAAATAAACAAGTGAGATGGGTATATATTTGGTTTTTATTAAGTTGCGTAATAATTCTGCACAGTAATAGTTACCTGCACAAACAGATATCCTCCTAAGATAGCCAAATCTAAAAAAAAAACACTCCAACTCCCAAAAATATTAAGCTTTGATATTTATGAGTCTTTTGGGTTGATTGAGAACATAGTTGTTGTTCAGTAATAAAAAGAATCCTCTCAAATACAACTTGCATAATAATAATTATGCAAACAGTGTATAATGCTCCATATATAATGGGCCCCATTTATAATGCTCCAGTGTATAATGGCCCCGTATATGATGCTCCTGTGTATGATGGGCCACATTTATAATGCTCCAGTGTATGATGGGCCCCATTTATAATGCGCAGGTGTATGATGGGCCCCATGGATGATGCTCCAGTGTATGATGGGCCCCATTTATAATGCTCCAGTGTTGGATGGGCCCATATAATACTCCATATATAATGGGCCCCATATGATTCTCCAGTGTATAATGGGCCCTATCTATGACGCTCAAGTGTATGATGGGCCCCATATATAATTCTCTAGTGTATAATGCTCCCCATATATTGCTCCAAACATTAAAAAAATTAAAAACCTCTCCATGCTGGGCACTGTTCTACTCTTGTCTCCTCAGCTTCGCCATTTTCCAGCTCTCTGCACTTGGACTGTTCAGGTAGAGGGCGCACAGACGTGACGTCATCGCGCTCTCTGACCTGAATGTCACTGTCAGGAAACGCGGAAGAGGTCACAGTGGTGGAGCAGGGAGAGGTAAGTATTGCAAGTGCTGGTGCCCTGAGCAAGCAGGGGGACCCACTCGTGGACGACTGCACTGGCATGGGGCCCCTCATAGTATGACGGTGTCTCTGACGGAGAGTGGATCCCCACCATCAGAGACACCGGCGTACTATGAGGGGACCTGTGCCAGTGCCTTCGCCCACGAGTGGGCCCCCCCACCTGCTCAGGGAACCGGCACTTGTCCGGGTGCGCCAGGTGCTGACGCTGGCCCTGGGGGGTACAGCCCAGTTAGGGAGGTGGAAAAACTGGCATATGTTGAGGTGTAGGCTGGACGTTCAGCAGCTGCAAATGGAGGAATTGGAGAAGTCGGAGGAAGAGGAGGACAAACCGAGCCATTTTGCTGGCAACCTATATGTCATCAGGGGAAGGTGGGACAAAATCCTTTGAAACCCATGCATGGTTCATTTTATTGAAGATGAGATCACCAACATTTTGGGTCGATAGCCAGGTCCTTCTTTCTGTCAGGACTGATCCAGCAGACTCTTTCTGATAGCACACTACCAGCAGGGCAAGTGTGCTTCTGTAAGGCATATTGTGCCAATTCAGGCCAGGTGTCCAGTTTATAGGCTCAGTAGTCAAAGGGGAATGAACTGTGAGGGAGAACATTGATAGGGGAGGAAAGGTAAGTTTGAATCATAGTTGACAACTGCTGTCTCCTGTCTGTTGCAATCGATTCAGTATTAACAGTCGTGTGAGTCGTACTCGAGAAATCAGTCCACAACATGGTCATAAAACCCCTGTCTCCAATGCCAGCTCAGCTGTGTACACCACGAACACCTCTTCCATTTGGCCCAGTACGGCTCGTAGTAGAACCTTCACCGCTGCTGTGTGCTGGGAATGCCTCTAACAAACGGTTTACCAGAGTTGCTTGTTTGTTTGCCAATATTAGCTTTAGGTTCTCCTGTGGCATGATGTTCTGTACAACCAGTAGTCAACATCATTCATAATTTTGGCAATGCAGGGGTCCCTTTTTAGGATCCGCAAGACATAATCACACATGTGGGCCAATGTTCCAGGTGTCAATGATGCACTGACAGTGGTGAGTGGAGAAGCACTTTCTGCCAAATCCACATCCCTCCAATCACGCACAAACCCTGTACCTGACCTTGGCAAGCCAACATTTTCTCTTGCCCCATGAGAAGCATCCTCCTCGCCAAAATAATCATCCCCCTCCTCCTCCTCTTCCTCTTCTTCCTCCACCTCGTCCAGGACAGTTCCCTGAGCAGACAATGGCTGACTGTCATCAAGACTTCCCTCCTCCTTCTCCTCTCCCTCCTCTGCTGCAGACGCCTGATCCTTAATGTGCATCAAAGTTTGCATGAGCAGACATATTAATGGGATGCTCATGCTTATGATGGCGTCGTCTATGTTTACCAGCCGTGTGCATTCCTCAAAACACTGAAGGATTTTACAGAGATCTTTCAGCTTTGACCACTGCACACCCAACAACTCCATGTCTGCCCTCAAACTGCCTGCCCGTATATCCTCCCACAAATGCATTACAGACTGCCTCTGTTCGCACAGCCTCTCAACCCTGGGCATGGTGGAGTTCTACCTTGTTGCAGCGTCTATGATTAGGCAGTGCTTGGGGAGGTGGAGCGATCGCTGCAGACTCTACATACGACTGGAGTCTACGGGCAAGCGACGGATGTGCGAGCACTAACTTCGCACCTTATGTAGCAGGGCTGTTAGCTCCGAATAATTAATTAGGAAGCACTGCACCACCAGGTTCAAGGTGTGAGCCAGGCAAGGTATGTGTCTGAATTTTGCCAGGCCTATGGCCGCCACAAAATTACGGCAGTTATCACTGATTACCTTGCCTGGCTTAAGATGTAGCCTGCCCAGCCATGACTCCGTTTCTCGCTGCAAGTAGTCGGCCAATACCTCCGCGGTGTGTCTGTTGTCACCCAAATACATCATCTTTAAAACAGACTGCTGATGCTTACCGCTAGCTGTTCAATAGTGGGACACCTCATGTGCAACACTGGCAGCTGCGGATGGAGTGCTCGTGCGACTGCGCTCTGTCGACGAGCTTTCACTTCTAGAGGAGGAGGAGGGTCGAACGGCTACAGCGAGCTGTTTCCTATACCGTGGCTATGCAGCACTGACCCACCGGCTCTGTCCCCTGTGGAGCCTGCATCCACCACATTAACCCAGTGCACAGTGATGGACACGTAATGGCCCTGGCCATGCCTACTGGCCCATGCTTCTGTTGTGAGGTGCACCTTTCCACTCACTGATTGTTTGAGTGCATGGACAATGCGGTCTTTCACATGCAGGTGGAGGGCAGGGATGGATTTTCTAGAAAAGAAGTGCCGACTGGGTAGGTCATTGTGTGGGACAGCGTAGGCCATGAGCTCTCGGAGCGCTGCGCTTTCAACCAAATGGAAGGGCATCATCTCTAATGAGATCAGTTTGGCAATGTAGGCGTTCAAAGCCAGTGTACGCGGATGAGAGGATGAGTGCTTTCTTGTCCTACTCAGAGTGTCTGCTAGGTTGAGCTGGACTTGAGAGATGCATATGGGGAAACTAGCGGTGGTGACATGAGAGTGGATGAGTGGGTGGAGTGGTGGTGGGGTGTGTGAGTGGCCTAGATTCAGTCTTTCGTTGCAAAAACATTGTGATTCCCTGACTGCTTTGGCCTTGCGACGACACCTCAACATTTCTTTCCGGTGGTGTGCTTACCGGTGGGCTTACAGTGGGGGAAGCGATGGAGCGTTGGTGGCTACCTTCAGTCGGAGCAGGTGCACATGTGCTACCTGAGGTTTTGTAGTCCGTCCACGCTTGCAAGTGCATGGTGATTAAATGTCTAAGCATACAACTGGTATTCAAATTTCGGAGATTTTTCCCTCGGCTAAAGGTCCTTCCTCACTTCTTACAGATAACCTTTGCCTCATCAATAGGAATTTGGTCAATAAAGTGCCACACTGCACTTTTCTTACTATGATATAAACTTTCGCGGCTTGCACGCTGTGCTAATTTGACCATCTGGCTAAGCTGTCCTGCAACTCTTTTTTTTTTTTTAACACGTTTTTGGACAGCTACGGGCCTGCCAGATAACCGCTGCTGCGATGTAGATGCCTGCTGCGGATCCTTCTCCTCTTCTGAGCTATTGCCAGCGGCACCCTCTTCCCCCCAATGGATGCCAATCCGGGTCAACAACTTGGTAATCCATCACCTCCTCTTCAATTTCATCTGCACCTTCCTCTGAGTCACCGTGTAAGGTGGTATATTATGCGGGAAGGGGCACCTAAGTTTCATCAGGGTCAGATTCTGGCTCAGTAGACTGCAAGGGCAATGTAGTGCTCTGGGTGAATGTACCAGCAGAATCATCTAGCAGTGCATCAGTGCACTCCATCTCTGATTCATGTTGGACTGGGGAATTCAGGATTTGACTTGATAAGCCAGGCATGGTATGTGAAAAGAGCTCCATGGAGTAATCTGAAGTGTGGCCTGCCGCATCCTTCACTTTTGGTGGGGGTGAAGGACACAAGGAAAGGTGTTGTTCCTGACCAGGAGCCTGAACTGATGACTCAGTGCTTGCATTTTTTGAAACTTTAGAAGAGGAGGCGATAGAGCTGGAGGCTGTTTTGGCAATGTAAGCCAAAACCTGTTCCTGATGCTCCGGCTTTAAAAGCAGTTTACCTACTGCCAGAAAAGGAAGACCTCCAGGCCTTCTTGAGCCAGAAGATGATGCAGGCTCAACACCTCCTGCCTTAGGTGCTATTGTGCTTTTAACACTACCAGCAGATGCACCACCACCACAATCAGTACCAGCAGGCACCCCCGCCCACGTCCGCAGCCTCTTCCACCATACTTCCTCGTGTTTGGGAAAATGTACCAAAAACACCAGCAGATATATGGTACTGTATCAGAAGCGTACAACTGTATTCGGTGAAGGGGAAAATTTAAATCTCCGTATGTTTCCGGAGTAACACACAGATGCTCACAGGCTCAGTATGGATTAGACAAGAATATAAAAAGCTGAAAAAGGGTACTGTATCAGAAGATACCAGGTGTATATAGTGTTGGGGTATTTTAAATCTCTATATATATTTCAGGAGTCACACACAGACTCTCTCAGGCTCAGTATAGATTAGACAAGAATATAAAAAGCTGAAAAATGGTACTGTATCACCAGATACCAGGTGTATATAGTATAGTGAAAAAATTTTAATTCTCCGTATATATTTCAGGAGTAACACACAGATGTGTTATGACTTGGTAGCTGAGGAGAGCAGGCAAAAAAGGAAATACACCAGAGCAGTTGGAAACTATGAGATTGCAGTACCCTGACTAACCACCACAACTAGAGGCAGCCGTGGAGCGTTCCTACGTTGGTCCTAGACGCCTCGTCACAGCCTGAGAAACTAACTACACCTAAAGATAGAAAGAGGAAAGCTATCTGCCCCGGAGCAGATCCCCAAAGAACATAGAAAGCCCCCAAACATGTAATGGCGGTTAGACAAGAAGAAATACTGACACAGACAGAAAATAGTATGAGCAAACGTTGGGGCCCAAACTTACTAAATAGAAAAGGATAGGAAGGGCACTTACTGCAATCCCAAAAAACCCTGAAAAGCACCAACTCTACTAATTTCAAAAACACCTGAGATCACACGACCTCTACCACCTAAATTAGTTCTCTGGTGTAACCAAAAACAAAACAGCAGCCACTGAAAAAACTGGAAAAAGCAAATGTACAAACATCAGTGGCTGAACTGAACTGAGAGGGCAAAAGCCCCAGAAGGGACCCTGAAGGCCCCCACAGAAGTGCAGGACAAAATGCAAAAATCAAGCACAAAAACAAAAAAAAGAAAATGTCTTATCTGTTAGCAGGAGATTCAGACACGACACAGCAGGCTACCAAGGAAACAGGAATCAAGGATTGAGACCAGAACAATTGATCACCGGCAACCCTGATGGGAAGGCGACTCCCTTATATAAGACCAGTCAGTAACACCTGATTCCCAATCCTCGCAATCTTCACTGGACAGTCCAGTACCGTTTGTAACCACCAGAGGGAGCTTCTGCTCAGAACTCATTTCCAGCCTATTCACAACAGTACCCCCCCTTGAGGAGGGGTCACCGAACCCTCATTTGAGCAACCAGGTCGGTCAGGATGAGTTCTATGATAAGCACGGATGAGTCTCCTAGCATGGATGTCCGAAGCAAACACCCAAGAATTGTCTTCCTGACCATAACCTCTCCATTTAACCAAATACTGGAGTTTCCGTCTAGAAAAACGAGAATTCAATATTTTCTCAACCACATACTCCAGATTGCCCTCAACCAAAACAGGGTCAGGAGGCACAGTAGTAGGAACCACTGGCTCAACAAACCTCTTCAACAAGGACTTGTGGAACACGTTATGGATCTTAAATGTCCCTGGAAGAAGCAAACGAAAAGAAACAGGATTGAGAATCTCCATGATCTTATAAGGTCCAATGAACCTAGGCTTAAATTTAGGAGATGCCACTCTCATAGGAATATTTCTTGAGGACAACCAGACCAAGTCCCCCACTTTAAACCGAGGACCATCAGTCCTATGCCGGTTAGCAAACCGCTGGGCCCTCTCCTGAGAGAGGGACAACCTCTCCACTACCTGGTCCCAAATCTGTTGCATACGCTCCACAACAGAGTCAACACCTGGACAGACAGAAGCCTCCGTCTGTCCTGAAGAAAATCGAGGGTGAAACCCAGAATTACAGAAAAATGGAGACATCAAAGTGGCAGAGCTAGCCCTATTATTAAGAGCAAACTCAGCCAAAGGCAAAAAAGAGACCCAGTCATCCTGATCAGCAGACACAAAGCATCTTAGATAAGTCTCCAATGTCTGGTTTGTTCTCTCAGTTTGACCATTGGTCTGAGGATGAAACGCAGAGGAGAAAGACAATTGAACACCAATTTTAGAACAAAAGGTCCTCCAAAATCTGGAAACAAACTGGACTCCTCTGTCAGACACAATGTTCTCAGGAATGCCGTGTAAACGAACCACGTGCTGAAGGAACAAAGGCATCAATTCAGAGGAGGAAGGCAACTTAGGTAATGGCACAAGATGTATCATCTTGGAAAACCTATCGCAAATCACCCAGATGATGGTCATTCTTTGAGAAACAGGGAGGTCGGAAATGAAATCCATAGAGATATGGGTCCATGGTCTCTTGGGCACAGGTAATGGCATCAACAAACCACTAGAACGAGAGCAAGGCTTGGAGCGAGAGCAAGTCCCGCAGGACTGCACAAACTCCCTGACATCACGAGACAAGGTAGACCACCAAAAGGACCGACTAACCAAGTCTCTGGTACCAAAAATTCCGGGATGACCGGCCAACGCGGAACAATGAATCTCAGACATTACACTCTTTTTCCACTGGTCCGGGACAAACAATTTCCCAACAAGGCAGCGCTCGGGCTTATCCTCCTGACACCCCTCCAGAGCCAGTCTCAAATTGGGCGAGATGACGGAAAGAACTACACCCTCTTTCAAAATAACAGAAGGATCAGATAACTCAGGAGAGTCCGCCAGGAAACTCCTCGAGAGGGCATCCGCCTTAACATTTTTAGTGCCAGGAAGAAATGAAACAACAAAATTAAAACGTGTGAAAAACAAGGCCCACCTGGCCTGTCTAGGATTAAGTCGCTTGGCAGATTCCAGATAAACTAGATTCTTATGGTCCGTAAGGACCACCACCTGATGTTTGGCTCCCTCCAGCCAATGTCTCCACTCTTCAAAAGCCCACTTCATGGCTAATAACTCCCGATTACCCACGTCATAATTACGTTCAGTGGGAGAAAATTTTCGAGAGAAAAAGGCACAAGGGTTACTTTTAGAGGTCTCTGGATCTCTTTGGGACAAAACGGCACCTGCCCCAATTTCAGAGGCATCCACCTCCACCTGAAATGGTAGAGAAACATCAGGCTGCCGTTAGAACAGGAGCAGAAGTGAATCTCTGCTTAAGTTCCTGAAATGCAGAGACTGCCTCAGGAGACCAATTCACCACATCAGAACCCTTCTTGGTCAAATCAGTTAATGGTTTAACAATAACAGAGAAATTACCAATAAATTTACGATAAAAATTGGCAAAACCCAAGAATCTTTGAAGAGCCTTTAATGAAGTAGGTTGGACCCAATCACAGATGGCCTGAACTTTGACCGGGTCCATTTCAATAACAGATGGGGACAAAATGAACCCCAGAAATGAGATCCTCTGAACGCCAAAAAGACACTTTGATCCCTTCACATACAGAGCATTCTCTCTCAAAATCTGGAACACAGTCCGAACATGTTTTACATCAGAGTCCCAGTCATTGGAAAAAATCAAGATATCATCCAAATAAACAATCAGAAATTTATCCACAAAATCCCTGAAAATGTCATTCATGAAGGACTGGAAGACAGAAGGAGCATTAGTGAGCCCAAAGGGCATCACAAGGTACTCAAAATGCCCTTCAGGGGTATTAAATGCCGTCTTCCATTCATCCCCGTGCTTAATGCGAATAAGGTTATATGCCCCCTGAGGTCAAGCTTGGTAAACCAAGTAGCGTTTTTCACCCTGGAAAACAGATCAGAGATCAAGGGTAACGGATATTGATATTTCACAGTAATATTGTTCAAGAGATGATAATCAATACACGGCCTTAATGAACCATCCTTTTTGGCCACAAAGAAAAAAACGGCACCTAAGGGTGAAGAGGATGGTCTGATATGACCCTTCTCCAATGATTCCTTGATATAAGACCGCATAGCGTCATGTTCAGGTACAGACAAGTTAAAAAGGCGACCTTTAGGGAATTTACTTCCAGGCACTAATTCAATAGCGCAGTCATAGCTCCTATGGGGAGGTAAGGATGCAGATTTACTTTCGCTAAACACATCAGAAAAATCAATCAAAAAGTCAGGAACATCCTGAGCCTGGGGGGAGGCAGAAAAAACAGGAGTGTTGGTATTAACACATTGGCAGCCCCAACTGGTAACAGACACAGATTTCCAATCCAAAACAGGATTATGAGACTGTAACCAAGGGAAACCCAGTACGATAATGTCATGCAGATTATACAGAACCAAAAATTTGCAACTCTCCTGATGATCAGGTTCTACCCTCATTATCACCTGAGTAGAGAACTGAGGTTTATTCTCAGCCAAAGGGGTAGAATCGATCCCCAGTAGGGGAATAGACTTCCGTAGGGGTATCAAGGGAAACCCACAACGTTTAGCAAGATCAAAATCCATCAGGTTAATAGCTGCTCCAGAATCAACAAAAGCCTGAGCAGAAAATGAGGACAGAGAGCATATCAGGGTAACAGTTAATAAAAACTTAGTCTGAACACTACCCAAGACAACTGAGCGTGCAAAACGTCTTCCCCGCTTAGGGCAGACTGAAATAGCATGAGAGGCATCACCACAGTAGAAACATAACCCATTGCGCTTTCGAAATTCATGACGCTGTGCCCCAGAAACCACTCTATCACACTGCATGGATTCAGAAGCAGGTTCACAAGGCAACATTATTCCACGCATACCTTTTCGCTCACGCAAACGTCTGTCAATTTGAATCGCTAATGACATAGAATCATTGAGACCAGAGGGAACAGGGAATCCCACCATAACATCCTTTATATTATCTGACAGTCCCTTCCGAAAAAGAGCTGCCAAAGCGTCGTCATTCCATTTGGTCAGGACTGCCCACTTACGGAATCTCTGACAGTATAACTCAGCGTCCTCAAGCCCCTGACTTAATGCCAACAAAGTTTTTTCAGCTTGATCAGTGACATTAGGCTCATCGTACAATAACCCCAAAGCCTGAAAAAACGCATCAACATCACTCAAAACAGGATCCCCAGGTGTCAGGGAAAAAGCCCAATCCTGAGGGTCGCCGCGCAGGAGAGAGATGACAATTTGAACCTGCTGCCTGCGTTCCCTGAGGACTTAGATTTTAAGGCAAAAAACAATTTACAGTTATTTTTGAAATTCAGAAACTTAGCTCGATCCCCTAAATACAAATCTGGCATGGGGATCCTAGGTTCCACAACAGGCAACCTAGCAAGATAGGTAGCAATACTCCGAACTTCAGTGGCAAGCTGATCCACACGACCAGACAACTGTGCAAACTCCATTGAGAGAGGAAAAAAATCCTCCTCAGCACCCAGAGATACAGAGGGAAAAAAAATGCAACAAACAGAAAAAAAAAAAAAATCTCTGACAACTCTGACAACTTTTTTCTTTCCACAATATTTTTCCCTTCTGTGAGTACCATATAATTTTCAGTTTAGGCCGGTGATACTGTTATGATTTGGTAGCTGAGGAGTGCAGGCAAAAAAGGAAATACACCAGAGCAGTTGGAAACTATGAGATTGCAGTACCCTGACTAACCACCACAACTAGAGGCAGCGGACTTCTACGTTGGTCCTAGACGCCTCGTCACAGCCTGAGAAACTAACTACACCTAAAGATAGAAAGAGGAAAGCTATCTGCCCGGAGCAGATCCCCAAAGAACATAGAAAGCCCCCAAACATGTAATGGCGGTTAGACAAGAAGAAATACTGACACAGACAGAAAATAGTATGAGCAAACGTTGGGGCCCAAACTTACTAAATAGAAAAGGATAGGAAGGGCACTTACTGCAATCCCAAAAAACCCTGAAAAGCACCAACTCTACTAATTTCAAAAACACCTGAGATCACACGACCTCTACCACCTAAATTAGTTCTCTGGTGTAACCAAAAACAAAACAGCAGCCACTGAAAAAACTGGAAAAAGCAAATGTACAAACATCAGTGGCTGAACTGAACTGAGAGGGCAAAAGCCCCCAGAAGGGACCCTGAAGGCCCCCACAGAAGTGCAGGACAAAATGCAAAAATCAAGCACAAAAAAAAAAAAAGAAAATGTCTTATCTGTTAGCAGGAGATTCAGACACGACACTGCAGGCTACCAAGGAAACAGGAATCAAGGATTGAGACCAGAACAATTGATCACCGGCAACCCTGATGGGAAGGCGACTCCCTTATATAAGACCAGTCAGTAACACCTGATTCCCAATCCTCGCAATCTTCACTGGACAGTCCAGTACCGTTTGTAACCACCAGAGGGAGCTTCTGCTCAGAACTCATTTCCAGCCTATTCACAACACAGATGCCACAGGCTCAGTATGGATTAGACAAGAATATAAAAGCTGAAAAAGGGTACTGTATCAGAAAATACCAGGTGTATATAGTGTTGGGGTACTTTTAAATCTCCGTATATATTTCAGGAGTCACACACAGAGGCTCTCAGGCTCAGTATGGATTAGACAAGAATATAAAAAGCTGAAAAAGGGTACTGTATCACAAGCGTTCAGCTGTATACAGTCTAGGAGTAATTGTAAATCTCACTATATGTTTCCGTAGTAACACACAGACGCTCACAGGCTCAGTATGGATTAGACCAGAAATAAAAAGCAGAAAAAGGGTACTGTATCATAAGATACCAGGTGTTTATAGTATAGTGAAAAAATTGTAAATCTCCGTATATATTTCAGGAGTCACACAGACGCTCTCAGGCTCAGTATGGATTACACAAGAATATAAAAAGCTGGAAAAGGGTACTGTATCACAAGCGTACAGCTGTATACAATGTTGGGGTAATTTTAAATCTCAGTATATATTTCCGGAGTAACACACAGACACTCACTCAGTATGGATTTGATCAGAACATAAAAAGCATAAAAAGGGTACTGCATGACAAGCATACAGCTGTATACAGTGTAGAGGTAATTGTAAATCTCCGTATATATTTCCGGAGTCACACACAGATAGTCAGCATGTATTTGTCCGTGATACCAGCCGGTACATGGTAGTGTATGAGGAGCATATAGCTCTATACGGTGTGGGAAAAAATGAACGCTCGGTAACTGTGCAGAAAAAAAGAATAAAAGTATTAGTGCTGTGTAAAAAGCAGTCTGCACAGCAGTGTACACACAGCAATACAGCTAGCAGGCAGCCTATTAACCAGCTCTGCTGCTGCACAAAAGAAAATCCTCCCCGTCACTGGCAGGCAGCCTAATAACCAGCGCTGCTGCACACAACAAAATCGTCCCTGTCACTGCACACTATCTGTACATCACAATTGCTATCAGCACAAGCACAGAATCACTTTTCTTTCCTGCCTAACTCTCTTATTAGGCTGCCTGCTAGCTGTATTGCTGTGTACACTGCTGTGCAGACTGCTTTTTACACAGCACTAAAACTTTTACTCTTTTTTTCTGCAGTTACTGAGTGTTCATTTTTTCTCACACCATAAGAGCTGTACGCTCCTCACAGACTACTGTGTACCGGCTGGTATCACGGACAAATACATGCTGACTATCTGTGTGTGACTCCGGAAATATATACGGAGATTTACAATTACCCCAAGACTGTATACAGCTGTACGCTTGTCATACAGTACCCTTTTTCTGCTTTTATATTCTGGTCTAATCCATACTGAGCCTGTGAGCGTCTGTGTGTGACTCCTGAAATATATACAGAGATTAACAATTTTTTCACTATACTATATACACCTGGTATCTGATGATACAGTACCCTTTTTCTACTTTTTATATTCTGGTCTAATCCATACTGAAAATAACCACCGAGGTGGAAAAGATGTACACGTCCTTTACAAAAAATTCAAACTTTATTAAATTATTACACCAATTATTAGACAATATACTTAAAGGGAATCTGTCACCCCAAAATAGCCATATCAGATAAAGATATGGCTGAATAGTGCGTCCCATAACTAAGCTAACGGTGGGTATCATATATCATGATACCCCCGTTTTCATATCAAAATACCTTTACAAAGTTGGTGATTGTGGGTGTCAATCACTACAGTCAGGTCAGGAGGGCAGCGGTTTTCATGTCCTCCCCCGCTCCTCGTCATCTGTTGCGTTACGCCGTCTGTGAATACCACAGACGGCGTTAGGTTCCCTCAATTGCGCAATTCAAAATCCTGCAAGGCGCATGCGCAGTATGCTTTGCCCAACAGTGGGAAAAGCATAAAATGACTACAGCGCATGCGCTAGCCTTTCCTTGCCCCGGAAGTTGTCCAAGGCAAGCAGTAATTTCCGGGGCAAGGAAAGACTAGCGCATGCGCTGTAGTCATTTTATGCTTTTCCCACTGTTGGGCAAAGCATACTGCGCATGCGCCTTGCAGGATTTTGAATTGCGCAATTGCGGGAACCTAACGCCGTCTGTGGTATTCACAGACGGTGTAACACAACAGATGACGAGGAGCGGGGGCGGGGGAGGACATGAAAACCGCCGCCTCCTGACCTGACTGCAGTGATTGACACCTACAATCACCAACTTTAAAAAGGTATTTTTATATGAAAACGGGGGTATCATGATATATGATACCCACGTTAGCTTAGTTATGGGACGCACTATTCAGCCATATCTTTATCTGATATGGCTATTTTGGGGTGATAGATTCCCTTTAAGGGTAAGGAAAATAGGGTAAGGACACCCACACGAGGTGAAAACTATTTCACACAATTAAAATTCAATAGAACCAGGGGCACACCACCCCCAAAAAGACCCTGGAGAAATGTGCTGCATACAATTAATTGTCATTAATTATAATGAACTTGATGTATCAAAAAAGGAAAAATCCAGGAAAAATCCTAACTTGGCTTAAGACCGTCCATAGGACAAAATGGGACTCTATTCAGTTGTAGTTTAACAGATTTAATAAATCTACAATTTAGATATAAAAGATAATACCATCAGTGATGTATTGGTCAGCTTATATGATCAAACTCGCACTCATTGCCATAGTGGCCAAAATAGAAAATACTCTCCACACCATATTATAGGTGGAGACCATCGCTGTAAGGGTAATTTACTACCAAACAGCCATAATTACCTATAGTAAAGTGCGACGTGCCAAGTGCTGCAGGGTCGGAGGGGGTGTGTGTGCCCGACCCAATGCATGTTTCGGTCCTGCCTGCCTTTGTTGAGTGTAACTTGTCTAATCCATACTGAGCCTGAGAGCGTCTGTGTGTGACTCCTGAAATATATACAGAAATTTGCAATTTTTTCACTATACTATACACACCTGGTATCTGGTGATATAGTACCCTTTTTCTGCTTTTTATATTCTGGTCTTCTCCATACTGAGCCTGTGAGCATCTGTGTGTTACTCCGGAAATATATACGGAGATTTACAATTACCCCTAGACTGTATACACCTGTACGCTTGTGATACAGTACCATTTTTCTGCTTTTTATATTCTGGTCTAATCCATACTGAGCCTGTGTGAGTCTGTGTCTGACTCTGGAAATATATACGGAGATATACAATTACCCCTACACTGTATACAGCTGTATGCTTGTGATACAGTACCCTTTTTCTGCTTTTTATATTCTGGTCAAATCCATACTGAGTGAGCGTCTGTGTGTTACTTCGGAAATATATACGGAGATTTAAAATTACCCCAACAGCGTATACAGCTGTACGCTTCTCCTACTTTGCCCTTTTTCTGATATTTATATTCTGGTCTAATCCATACTGAGCCTGTGAGCGTCTGTGTGTTACTCTGGAAATATGTATGGAGATTTATCCCTATACTTTATACACCTGGTATCTTCAGAAAAAGTGCCCATTATCTGCTTTTTATATTCTGGTTTAATCCATACTGAGTGAGTGTCTGTGTGTTACTCTGGCAATATATACGGATCTTTAAAATTACCCTACAATGTATACAGCTGTACGCTTGTGATTCAGAACCCTTTTTGCTTTTAATATTCTGGTCAAATCCAAACTGAATGTGCGTCTGAGTGTTACTCTCGATATATATCGGATATTTAAATTTTCCCCTTTACCGTATACAGCTGTCCGCTTCTGATACAGTACCATATATCTGCTGGTATTTTTGGTACATTTTCCCAAATATGAGGAAGTATGGTGGAAGAGGCCGCTGACGTGGGCGGGGTGCCTGCTGGTACTGATGGTGGTGGTGGTGCATCTGCTGGTAGTGTTAAAAGCACAATAGCACCTAAGGCAGGAGGTGTTGAACCTGCATCATGTCTGGCTCAAGAAGGCCTGGAAGGCGCCCTTTTCTGGGAGTAGGTAAACCGATTTTAAAGCCAGAGCATCAGGAACAGGTTTTGGCTTACATTGCCAAAACAGCCTCCAGCGCTATCGCCTCCTCTTCTGAAGTCTCAAAAAATTTAAGCACTGAGTCGTCAGTGCAGGCTCCTGGTCAGGAACAACACCTTTCCTTGTGTCCTTCACCCCCACCAAAAGTGAAGGATACGGCAGGCCACACTTCAGATTACTCCATGGAGCTCTTTTCACATGCCATGCGTGGGTTATCAAGTCAAATCCTGAATTCCCCAGTCCAAGATGAATCTGACATGGAGTGCACTGATGAACAGCAATTGCTACATGATTCTGCTGGTACATTGACCCAGAGCACTACATTGCCCTCGCAGTCTACTGAGCCAGATTCTGACCCTGATGAAACTCAGGTACCCCTTGACGCATACTATACCACCTTACACGGTGACTCAGAGGAAGGTGCAGATGAAATTGAAGAGGAGGTTGACCCGGATTGGCATCCATTGGGGGAAGAGGGTGCCCTGGAAATAGCTTAGAAGAGGAGAAGGATCCGCAGAATGCATCGATATCGCAGCAGCAGTTATCTGGCAAGCCCATAGCTGTCCAAAAACGTGTAAAAAACAAAACAAAAAGAGTTGCAGGACAGTTTGGCCAGATGGTCAAATTAGCACAGCGCGCAAGCCCTGAATGTTTATACCATAGTTGGAAGAGTGCAGTGTGGCACTTTTTTGACCAAAATCCTATTGATGAGGCAAAAGTTATCTGTAAGAAGTGCGGAAGGACCTTTAGCCGAGGGAAAAATCTCCGAAATTTGATTACCAGTTGCATGCTTAGACATTTAATCACCATACACTTGCAAGCATGGACGGACTGCAAAACCTCAGGTAGCACATGTGCACCTGCTCCGACTGAAGGTAGCCAGCAACACTCCATCACTTCCCCCACTGTAAGCCCACCATTTAGCACACCACCATCAAGAAATGTTGAGGTGTCGTCGCAAGGCCAAAGCAGTCAGGGAATCACAATGTTTTTGCAACGAAAGACTGAATCTAGGCCATCACCACCACCACCACCATCACCAACCCCTCTCAGTCCGTCATGTTCACCGCTAGTTCCCCCATATGCAGCTCTCAAGTCCAGCTCACCCTAGCAGACACTCTGAGTAGGACAAGAAAGTACTCATCCTCTCATCCGCGTACACTGGCTTTGAACGCCTACTTTTCCAATCTGATCTCATTAGAGATGATGCCCTTCCGTTTGGTTGAAAGCGCAGCGTTCCGAGAGCTCATGGCCTACGCTGTCCCACGCTATGGCTTGCCCAGTCGGCACTTCTTTTCTAGAAAAGCCATCCCTGCCCTCCACCTGCATGTGAAATACCGCATTGTGCATGCACTCAAACAATCAGTGAGTGGAAAGGTGCACCTCACAACAGATGCATGGGCCAGTAGGCATGGCCAGGGCCGTTACGTGTCCATCACTGCGCACTGGGTTAATGTGGTGGATGCAGGCTCCACAGGGGACAGCGGCGGTGGGTCAGTGCTGCATAGCAACGGTATAGGAAACAGCTCGCTGTAGCCGTTCGACCCTCCTCCTCCTCTAGAAGTGAAAGCTCGTCGACAGAGCGCAGTCGCACGAGCACTCCATCCGCAGCTGCCAGTGTTGCACACGAGGAGTCCCACTATCGAACAGCTAGTGGTAAGCTTCAGCAGGCTGTTTTAAAGATGATGTATTTGGGCGACAACAGACACACCGCGGAGGTATTGGCCGACTACTTGCAGCGAGAAACTGAGTCATGGCTGGGCATTCTACATCTTGAGCTAGACATGGTAGTCAGTGATAGCGGCCGTAATTTTGTGGCTGCTATAGACCTGGCAAAACTCAGACACATACCTTGCCTGGCTCACACCTTGAACTTGGTGGTGCAGTGCTTCCTAAATAATTATCCGGAGTTAACAGCCCTGCTCCAAAAGGTGCGAAGACTGTGCTCGCACATCCGTCGCTCGCCCGTATGCAGAGGCTGCAGCCATCGCTCCACCTCCCCAAGCACCAGTCTAATCACAGACATTGCAACAAGGTGGAACTCCACCATGCACATGGTTGAGAGGCTGTGTGAATCGAGGCAGGCTGCAATGCATTTGTGGGAGGATACACGGGCAGGCAGTTTGAGGGCAGACATGGAGTTGTCGGGTGTGAAGTGGTCAAAGCTGAAAGACCTCTGTAAAGTCCTTCAGTGTTTTGAGGAATGCACATGGCTGGTAAGCGCAGACGACGCCATCATAAGCGTGAGCATCCCACTTATGCGTCTGCTCATGCAAACTTTGACGCACATTAAGGATCAGGTGTCTGCAGTGGAGGAGGAGGAGGAGGAGTGAAGCCTTGATGACAGTCAGGCATTGTCTGCTCAGGGAACTGTCCTGGACGAGGTTGTGGAAGAAGAGGAAGAGGAGGAGGAGGAGAATGAGGGGGATGATTATTTTGGGGAGGAGGATGCTTCTTAGGGGGCAAGAGAAAATGTTGGCTTGCCAAGGTCAGGTACAGGGATTGTGCGTGACTGGAGGGATGTGGATTTGGCAGAAAGTGCTCCTCCACCCCCCACTGGCAGTGCATCATTGACACCTGAAACATTGGCCCACATGTGTAATTATGTCTTGTGGATCCTAAAAGGGTCCCCCGAATTGCCAAAATTATGAAGGATGGCTACTTCTGGTTGGCCAGCATCTTCGATTCACGCTATAAAGGCAAACTGCAGAACATCATGCCACAGGAGAACCTAGAGCTAATATTGGCGAACAAACAAGCAACTCTGGTAAACCATTTGTTAGAGGCATTCCCAGCACACAGCAGTGGTGCAGGTTCTACCACGAGCAGTACTGGGCAACATGAAAGAGGTGTTCGTGGAGCACACAGCCGAAGTGGCATTGGAGACATGGGTTTCATGACCATGTTGTGGACTGATTTCTCAAGTAACGCTCACACGACTGTTAATACTAAATCGATTGCAACAGACAGGAGACAGCAGTTGTCAACTATGGTTCAAAATTACCTCTCCTCCCCTATCGATGTTCTCCCTCACAGTTCATTCCCCTTTGACTACTGGGCCTGTAAACTGGACACCTGGCCTGAATTGGCACAATATGCCTTACAGGAGCAAGCTTGCCCTGCTGGTAGTGTGCTATCAGAAAGAGTCTTCAGTTCTGCTGGATTAATCCTGACAGAAAGAAGGACCCTGCTGTCGACACAAAATGTAGGTGATCTCACCTTCATTAAAATGAACCATGCCTGGGTTCCAAAGGATTTTGTACCAACTTCCCCTGATGACACATAGGTTGCCAGCAAAATGGCTCGCTTTGTCCTCCTCTTCCTCTGACTTCTCCAATTCCTCCATTTGCAGCTGCTGAACATCCAGCCTACACCTCAACGTATGCCAGTTTTTCCACCTCCCTAACTGGGCTGTACCCCACCCCCCAGGGCCGGCGTCAGCACCTGGCGCACCCGGGCAAGTTCCGGGACCCTGAGCAGGTGGGGGGGACCACTCGCCGTCAGAGACACAGGCTTACTATGAGGGGCCCTGTGCCAGTGCCGGCGCCCATGCGTGGGCCCCCCTGCTTGCTCAGGGCCCCAGCACTTGCAATACTTACCTCTTCCTGCTCCACCGCTGTGACGGCTTCTGCGTTTCCTAATAGTGACACTCAGGTCAGAGAGCTCGATGACGTCACGTCTGTGCGCCCTCTGCCTGTACAGTCACAGTGCAGAGAGCTGGAAGATGGCAACGCTGAGGAGTCCAGAGTAGAGCAGTGCCCAGCGAGGAGACTTATTTCATTTTTGTGAATGTTTGGATCAATATATGGGGAGCATTATACACTGGAGAATTTTATATGGGGCCCATCATATACTAAAGCATCATATGGGGTTTATTATTTATGGGGCATCATATAGGGCCCTTTATATATGGAGCATCATATGGAGGACATATGGGGCCTATTCTGTATGGAGCATTATATGGAGCCCATTCTGTGTGGTGCACTATGTGGTGGTCATAATACTATATGGAGGACTATACTGTCTGTTTTTTGAGCTATTGTAGAATTTACAATAGATATCACTCATGTAATGTAAGCGGTGACGTATTTGGCATTGTACTATACCTATATTTCTCTGCCGTATCGGAGCATCAAGAATTGTGGTATGTGTTAAAGGGGGCCCACTGAGACTCTTTCGCCCGAGGCCCACGAAAACCTGGAGCCAGCCCTGCCCCCCCCACAACTTTAGCCAAATAACCCCCAGTTTTCAATGCGTCAATATTATTATGAAGTTAATTAAGGTTGACAAGCTTAAGCAATAAGAATTGATGTTGTTGGCATTGAATTGGGCACTGTAGGTGTGTTTACTGTCCTCCACTCACTGCTGACTTTTATTCCCCATTGACTTGCATTGGGGTCGGATTTTCCTTTCCGACTCGACTGTTTCCGATAGTCTGACTTCGTTCGACTTGACTTTTGGGAAAGTTATATGGTCCGAAACCCCACTCGACCCTCCCGGAGTCTCGGAGGCAAAGTCGCTCATCTCTAGTGGTAATGTTTATGAAAGCACTAGTGACGCAATGTTACGTCCTATGCAAAGACAGCTAACAACTTATGTGACTGCACAGGCTACACCACTACCTTTCTTTAGCAGACGCACAGCGGTAAGCCTTATTGATGATGTCCAGAAAAAGCCTGGACTTGAGTGGATGGCAAGCACAGCTTCAAGTGGCCTCTCCTCCTCTTCCTCCACCTCAATGTCTCACCCAGTACAGTCCACAGAGGTGGCACCCAAATTTCCCTTGCTTCCCCCTGCGTCCCAACTATCCAACTGTTCAACTTATTCTACGGACCCACAGATGGATGAGTCTGAAGAGCTATTCATACATTGTATGCCATGTTCATCAGAAATGGACTGAAACTGTACTCAAAAGCTTCACAGAGTCAAGAGGAAGAAATGTGCAGCGATGCCCAAAATTTTTCTAGCTTGAATCTGGGGCAGAACGAAGTATGGTCCGAACAACATCCTGACCCTCATCATCAGACGTTAATCCCTGGGGGGGGGAGATGATCCTGATGAGACTAAGATATCTGAATCTCACACGGACTGTACTGTACTGTCAGGGCAAGAAGAGGAGGAGGGTGACTTCAAGGGTGAGAAATGTGATAACACAGAGGAGGATGATGATAAGTTGCTAGATCCAAGTTGGTGTGAACATAGAGGAACACAACTGAGTAGGTCATCTGAGGAGGAAGACAAGGAGGTTATGTTGCACTGTACATCATAGACACATAGTGATGCAGCCACGACAAGCAATGCCTCCCCAGCCACAACTGTGCCTGTGACCAGCAGTGTTCGCGTGTCTGCAGCTCGCAGGGGTGGCAAGGGTCGCCTAGCCTGGGCTTTTTTGACACTGCAAAGGATGAGCCAAATCAAGTAATCTGCAAACTTTGCAAAAAAAACTGAGTCGAGGTAAAAAGTGCAAAAATTTGACTACTACATGTATAAACCTTCACATGCCCAATCAACAAGCTTTACTGTGGGAATCCCACTGCTCAAAAATGTGGACCAGTGGATCTCCACAACCATCAGCCACCCCATCAATAGCATCTGCTGCTTCTTCCTCCTTGTCTTTTACCGTACCAACTATTGAGACGCAGGTCTTCCACCGCAGAACCTTGGGTTCTTTACATGCTGCAGTCACGCTGACTGAGAGCCTACCTTCAGCTGTAACGGAAGTGGACATGCCTGTTGTTTTTGACCTATCTCAAAGAGCGCACAACAAGTTTCCCAATCCACAATAACAACTTCGACTGCACCTCTGTCACTGTCCAGCAGTTTGCCCAGTTCATCATACTCTGTAGAATGTAAGCCCGAAAGGGCAGGGTCCTCTCACCTCTGTATCAGTCTGTCATTGTTAGTTTGTTTACTGTAAGTGATACCTGTAATTTGTATGTAACCCCTTCTCAGGTACAGCACTATGGAATCAATAGTGCTATAGAAATAAATAATCATAATAATAATAATAATAATAATAATAATTCTCTGCCCTCTTCAGCATTGCAGCCAGCCCAGGGTTCTGCAGTTGTAGTCATGTAAAATATTGTTTACTCCTATTCATGACAAAGCTAAGAGGTTGAACTCCACCATCTCCAATTTGTTGGCCATGGAAATGCTGCCTTTCCACCTGGTAGATACAGACCATTTCCAAAAGCTGATGGTCATCGCAGTTCCCAATACCAATTACCCAGTCGCCATTACTTTTCTAAGAAAGCTGTGCCTGTGCTACACCAGCATGTCGCAGACAGCATCATCCCTTCCTTGACAAAATCTCTGTCTGCCAGGGTGCATTTCACCACAGACACTTGGACGAGTAAGCATGGCCAAGGGCATTACATCTCACTGACAGGGCACTGGGTGACTGGTGGCTGTGGGGACAGGCGCTGCTCCACAAGTTTTGGAATCCCCATGGCTTGCAGGACAATCCTCTACATTTATAACTTCCTCCACTGCTTTTGCTTCCTCCTCTATCTCCTCTAGGGCCTCCACCTGAGCCCTCAACCTCTGCCTTAATGAGACACGCATTCCAACACTGCAGAGCGAACCCCATCACGTCTATACTGTACAGCCAGGGCACAAGGCAATCAGGCAGTAATAAAATTGATATGCCTTGGAGATCGCAGTCATACAGCTGAAGAGTTATGGACTGCTTTCCAGGCTGAGTTTGAACCTGCATCCAGGGAAGGCTATGTCCAGTAATGGTGCGAAACTGGTAGCGTTACTAAGGCGAGGCAAGCTCACATACGTGCCTTGCATGGCTCACAGCCTCAACCTGGTGGTACAGCGTTTACTCTGCCATTATCCTGGCCTAAGTAAGCTGCTCCAGAAAGCACATAAGCTGTGTTCTCATTTCCGCCATTCGCTCCCCCTCTGGTCATCGACTTGCATTGATACAGAGGTCTTTGTCCATGCCAGTTAACAGGTTGATATGCGATGTGCCGAGTCGCCGATATAATGGAATTCCACTCTTCACATGTTGCAATGACTGTGGCAGCAGCAAAGAGCCCTGACACAGTATGTCATGTGTTATAGCCTGAGCCAACGCAGTATGGACGTGGCGCATATCATGTTTACAGAGTGGGCACATATTAATGACCTCTGCACCCTTCTGCACAATTTTGAAATGGCTGCTAAGATGGTTAGCGATGACGATGCCATTATCAGCATGACTATTCCGGTCATCTATATTCTGGGGCAGACTTTGAATAGCCTGCGGGAGGAGATGGTGGTCCCAGAAGAAGAGAAGGAAGCAGAGGAGGATGCGGAAGAGATAACATTGTCTCTAAGTTCAAGACTGTTGTCACACAGGTGGGTGCAAAGGGAGGGTGGATTACTGCAATCAAGAGGGGCTGGTGATAACAGACAAACTGTTATCGAAGGTGCAAGATCGCGGATCAAATGGAGGAGAAAGAGGTGATGGGTGAGCAACTGTCAGATGAAGAGGATAATCCTCCCCCCTCTGTTGTTCATGGTTGGCGGGAAGGGATGGATGAAACAAGCTTATTTGTTACCCAGCCACCAACACAGCATAGGCTTGGACCTCAAGGTAGAGCCAAACATATGAGTGCCTTCTTGATTCACTATCTGCAACATGATCACTGTATAGTTATAATTAGGAATAATGATGACTACTGAGTTGCCACTCTGTTAGATCCATGTTATAAAACCAAATTTTGCCTGATGATTTCCGCCCTAGAAAGGGACCCACAAATGCTGGAGTATCGAAACACACTTTTACACAACCTTAAGAGAGTTTTTTCCCAAAGAAAGCAGTGAAACACACAGTTTGCATGACAGCTATAGTCTTTCAACCACCGGCATGTCAATTTGTCATCACCAAAACATTAGCAGCAGCATCAGCAGTGGTGGAAGTGGAAGAAGCAACTTCTTTGATTCCTTTGACACTTTTTTTAGACCAGTTCGTGCACCAGCAGAATAGAGTCCAAGTCTTACATGTGGTGAGTGAATGGAGAGGATAGTGCAGGAGTATCTAGAACTGAATATACAGTACAGATCAAAAGTTTGGACACACCTTCTCATTCAAAGATTTTTCTGTATTTTCATGACTATGAAAATTGTAGAATCACACTGAAGGCATCAAAACTATGAATTAACACATGTGGAATTATACATTACACTTTACAAAAAAGTGTGAAACAATTGAAAATATGTCTTATATTCCAGGTTCTTCAAAGTTGGCACCTTTTGCTTTGATTACTGCTTTGCATGCAGAAAAGGTGAACGGATGGACTCTACATGCCTGGTTCCCACTGTGAAGTATGGAGGAGGTGGTGTGATGGTGTGGGTTGCTTTGCTGCTGACACTGTTGGGGATTTATTCAAAATTGAAGCTGTGAGCAGTCCAGCTCACCCCAAACCTTCTTGATTGGGTTCAGGTCTGGTGACTGTGGAGGCCAGGTCATCTGGCGTAGCACCCCAACACTCTCCTTCTTGGTCAAATAGCCCTTACACAGCCTGGAGGTGTGTTTGGGGTCATTGTCCATTGAAAAATAAATAAAGGTCTAACTAAACGCAAACCGGATTGAATAGCATGCTGCTGCAAGATGCTGTGGTAGCCATGCTGGTTCAGTATGCCTTCAATTTTGAATAAATCCCCAACAGTGTCACCAACAAAGCACTCCCACACCATCACACCTCCTCCTCCATGCTTCACGGTGGGAACCAGGCATATAGAGTCCATCCGTTCACCTTTTCTGCATGCAACGCAGTAATCAAAGCAAAAGGTGGCAACTTTGAAGAACCTAGAATGTAAGACATATTTTCAGTTGTTTCATACTTTTTTGTAAAGTGTAATATATAATTCCACATATGTTAATTCATAGTTTTGATGCCTTCAGTGTGATTCTACAATTTTCATAGTCATGAAAATACAGAAAAATCGTTGAATGAGAAGGTGTGTCCAAACTTTTGGTCTGTACTGTATATACCATCAGGGAGGGTTTGGATCCTTTCACATTTTGGTCTTCCAAAATGGATTAGTGGCCTGAGCTCACCTCACATGCCTTGGAGGTTTTATCGTGCCTGGTAGCCAGCGTTCTCTCAGATCGTGTCTTCAGCGCTACTGGTGGTGTCCTGACAGATAAGTGCAGCCCACTGTCGCCTGTAAATGTAGACCACCTAATTTTCATCAACATGAACAAGTCCTGGATCTCCAATGACTTTTGCACCCCAATCGCAGACTGTACAGACTAGGTGATATTGCATTTTTTACTGTGATGCAATAATGTCACGTAACTGCACTCTGTGGTTTCTTTAGTGTGGCTTCTGTGCCTCCTATATCTGCTGCTGATGATGATGTTAGCACAAATTTGTGGAAATGTGAACAGTCATGGATGGTCTACATCTGCTGGGTTAGCTGTAGTGGAAGGCATGTCGGTCTCAAATATACTATTTCTATTCTCGTGACAGTTATTCCACTTTGGTGGTGTCAAGCCCTCATTTTTTAAAATGTGAACACTCCTCGTTGGACGTCCATCTGCTGGATTGGGTGTAGTGAAAGATCTGTCGGTGCCTATTATACTCTTTGTACTGTGGTGAAATTGATGTCACATTAGTGGTGAGGCCACTTAAATGGTCTCTTTCCCTCATCTAATGTGTTTTGGCAGCATTTGGGGCCATTATAAGGTGTTGTGCATGAGTTCGTTTTTGCCTCCCATTGAGCTGAATAGCGTTCGGTTATGTTTGGCGAATATTTGATGAATTAATTGGCGAATATTGCAAATTCGGCAATCGTAATCCGAACATTGAAATATTCGCTCAACTCTAGTTTTGATCACCTCTTATTGCATTTGATTGCAATATTGCAGCTGCCACAAAAACATAATTCTGGCTTATCTATTTTTTTTCTTGTTACACCGTTTTCCAATTGGATTAATTTATTTTATATTTTAATAGATCAGGCTTTTTTGAAAGTGATGATACCAAATATGTGTCTTTTTTTATTCTTGTTATATTTTAATGGGGCAAAAGGGGGTTGATTTGAACTTTTCTATTCTATTTTTTTTTTTTTTCATACTTATAAGAACATTTTTTCTCACTTTCTACTATACTTTCTAGTCCCTTTAGGGGACTTGAAGCTGTAATCATTTAATTGCTTTGTTTAAAATCACAAGCACCTGTGAACACTATTGGCAACCCATTGGCGCCACAAAATCACGTCAGGGGCATGCCGAGTGCCACATGCAATTGCGCACCATCGGCAAGCGAGTGTTAAATGCTCCTGTCAGAGATTGACAGTGGCAATTAGTAGGTTAACAGCACCACCCACGTCTGATAGAGGCAGATGATGGTTGAGTAAATGAGCCATCATCTGTTGTGAAAGATTTGGGCTCGGCTGTACATCACATGTCATGGAGGGGGTAATTATATTTAGAAAAGTTTTTATATGTAATATATTAGAATAATAAAAATAGGTTATTTTTTAATTAAGGTATTTTATAAGCTGCATTTAATACTTTTGATTAGAGTTGAGCGAAACAGGTCGGTCAGATTCAAAAGTCGCCGACTTTTGCCAAAGTCGGGTTTCGTTGGCCGGAACCCGACCATAGCGTGCAGTCAGCCATGCGGTCGTCGACCCCAGCACCTAAGTCGATTTTCCCATAATGCTTGCAGGCGCCTTTTTTCAGCCAATGAGCAAGGACGTACACTGTGGGCAATGAGATGACATGTGCAGCGTCCACCATCATCTTAGAGAAGGGCATTGCAGTGATTGGCTTGCTTTGAGTGGCATCATAGTGTCTATAAAAGTCCTGACCGCCGACCTCCATTTTACTTCTGCTGATCTTAACAGTAGGGAGAGGTTGCTGACGTTGTTTATCAGTAGGGAGAGAGTTAGGGCTGGAAAGAGAAGTTCTTCTGTGCTTGTGCTGATAGCAATTGTGCTGTACAGTTAGTGTGCAGTGACAGGGGAGGATTTTCTTGT
Source organism: Oophaga sylvatica (assembly GCA_033576555.1). Classification (NCBI taxonomy): domain Eukaryota; kingdom Metazoa; phylum Chordata; class Amphibia; order Anura; family Dendrobatidae; genus Oophaga; species Oophaga sylvatica. Next base: position 70,792,506 of record JARQOD010000005.1, read on the forward strand.
GTGCAGCAGCGCTGGTTATTAGGCTGCCTGTTAGCTGTATTGCTGTGTGTAGACTGCTTTTTACACAGCACTTATACTTTTATTCTTTTTTTTCTGCACACTTACCGACCGTTCATTTCTTCCCACACCGTATAGAGCTGTACGCTCCTCACACACTACCGTGTACCGGCTTGTATCACTGATAAATACATGCTGACTATCTGTGTGTGACTCCGGAAATATATACGGAGATTGCAATTTTCCCTACATCGTATAGAGATGTACGCTTCTGAGACAGTACCGTATATCTGCTCTTTGTATTACGGTCAAATCCATACTGAGTGAGCATCTGTGTGTGACTCCGGAAATATATACAGAGATTGCAATTTTCCTCTACACCGTATACAGCTGTACGCTTCTGAGAAAGTACCGTATATCTGCTCTTTGTATTACGGTCAAATCCATACTGAGTGAGCGTCTGTGTGTGACTCCGGAAATATATACGGAGATTGCAATTTTCCCCTACACCGCATACAGCTGTACGCTTCTGAGACAGTACCGTATGTCTGCTCTTTGTATTACAGTCAAATCCATACTGAGTGAGCGTCTGTGTGTGACTCCGGAAATATATACAGAGATTGCAATTTTCCCCTACATCGTATACAGCTGTACGCCTCTGAGACAGTACCATATATCTGCTCTTTGTATTACGGTCAAATCCATACTGAGTGAGCGTCTGTGTGTAACTCCGGAAATATATACGGATATTGAAATTTTCTCCTACACCGTATACAGCTGCACGCTTCTGAGGCAGTACCGTATATCTGCTCTTTGCATTACGGTCAAATCCATACTGAGTGAGCGTCTGTGTGTGACTGCCGAAAAAAATACGGAGATTGCAATTTTCCCCTACATCGTATACAGCTGTACGCTTCAGAGACAGTACCGTATATCTGCTCTTTGTATTACGGTCAAATCCATACTGAGTGATCGTTTGTGTGTGACTTCGGAAATATATACGGAGATTTAAATTTTCGCCTATGCCATATACAGCTGTACGCTCCTCATACAGTACCAGATATCTGCTGGTATTTTTGGTACATTTTCCCAAATATGAGGAAGTATGGTGGAAGTGGCCGCGGACATGGCGGGGGGGCCAGATGGGAATGATGGTGGTGGTGGTGCATCTGCTGGAAGTGCCAAACGCCCAATAGCACCTAAGGCAGGAGGTATTGAGCCTGCGTCATTGTCTGGCTCCAGAAGGCCTGGAATGGTCCCTTTTCTGGGAGTAGGTCAACAGGTTTTGGCTTACATTGTTGAAACAGCCTCCAACTCTATCGCCTCCTCTTCTGAACTTTCAAAAAATGCAAGCACTGAGTCGTCAGTGCAGGCTCCTGGTCAGGAACAACACCTTTCCTTGTGTCCTTAACCCCCACCAAAAGTGAAGGATGCAGCAGGACACACTTCAGATTACTCCATGGAGCTCCTTTCACATACCATGCCTGGGTTATCAAGTCAAATCCTGAATTCCCCAGTCCAAGATGAATCTGACATGGAGTGCACTGATGCACAGCCACTTCTATATGATTCTGCTGGTACATTCAACCAGAGCACTACATTGCCCTCGCAGTCTACTGAGCCAGAATGTGACCCTGATGAAACTCAGATGCCCCTTCCTGCATACTATACCACCTTACACGGTGACACAGAGGAAGGTACAGTTGAAATTGAAGAGGAGGTGATGGATGACCCAGTTGTTGACCCGGATTGGCATCTATTGGGGGAAGAGGGTGCCGCTGGCAATAGCTCAGAAGAGGAGGAGGATCCGCAGCAGGCATCGACATCGCAGCTGCGGTTATCTGGCAGGCCCTTAGTAGTCCAAAAACGTGTAAAAAAAACAAAAAGTGTTGCAGGACAGCTTGGCCAGATAGTCAAATTAGCACTGCGTGCAAGCCCTGGAGATGTATCCCATAATAGGGAGAGTGCAGTGTGGCACTTTTTTGACCAAAATCCTATTGATGAGGCAAAGGTTATCTGTAAGAAGTGCGGATGGACCTTTAGCCAAGGGAAAAATCTCCAAAAATTGAATACCAGTTGCATGCTTAGACATTTAAACACCATGCACTTGCAAGCGTGGACGGACTACAAAACCTCACTGGCTATGAATGCCTACATTGCCAAACTGATCTCATTAGAGATGATGCCCTTCCGTTTGGTTGAAAGTGCAGCGTTCCGGGAGCTCATGGCCTACGCTGTCCCATGCTATGACCTACCCAGTCAGCATTTCTTTTCTAGAAAAGCCATCCCTGCCCTCCACCTGCATGTGAAAGACCGCATTGTCCATGCACTCAAACAATCAGTGAGTGGAAAGGTGCACCTCCCAACAGTTGCATGGGCCAGTAGGCATGGCTATGGCCGTTACGTGTCCATCACTGCGCACTGGGTTAATGTGGTGGATGCAGGGTTCACAGGGGACAATGGCGGTGGACAGTGCTGCCTAGCCCACGGTATAGGCAACAGTTGGCTGTAGGCGTTCCACCCTCCTCCTCCTCCAGAAGCACTAGCTCGTCGACAGAGCGCAGTCGCACGAGCACTCCATCCGCAGCTGCCAGTGTTGCACACTAGGTGTCCCACTATCGATCAGCTAGTGGTAAGCGTCAGCAGGCTGTTTTAAAGATGATGTCTTTGGGAGACAACAGACACACCGCGGAGGTACTGGCCGACTACTTGCAGCTAGAAACTGAGTCATGGCTGGGCAGTCTACTTCTTGAGCCAGGCAAGGTAGTCAGTGATAACGGATGTAATTTTGTGGTAGCCATAGCCCTGGCAAAACTCAGACACATACCTTGCCTGGCTCACACTAGAACCTGGTGGTGCAGTGCTTCATAAATAATTATCCGGAGTTACCAGCCCTGCTCCATAAGGTCTGCAGTGGAGTAGGAGGAGGTGGGAAGTCTTCATGACAGTCAAGCATTGTCTGCTCAGAGAACTGTCCTGGACGAGGTCGAGGAAGAAGAGGAAGAGGAGGGGGATGAGGATGAGGGGGATGATTATTTTGGGGAGGATGATGCTTCTCATGGGCAAGAGAAAATGTTGGCTTGCCAAGGTCAGGTACAGGGTCTGTGCATGAATGGAGGGATGTGGATTTGGCAGAAAGCGCTCCTCCACCCACCACTGGCAGTGCATCATTGACACCTGGAACATTGGCCCACATGTGTGATTATGTCTTGCGGATCCTAAAAAAGGACCCCCGCATTGCCAAAATTATGAAGGATGACGACTACTGGTTGGCCAGCATCCACGATCCATGCTATAAAGGCAAATTACAGAACAGCATGCCACAGGAGAACCTAGATCTAATACTGGCGAACAAACAAGCAACTCTGGTAAACCTTTTGTTAGAGGCATTCCCAGCACACAGCAGCGGTGCATGTTCTACCACGAGCTGTACTGGGCAACATGGAAGAGGTATTCGTGGAGCACACAGCTGAACTGGCATTGGAGACAGGGGTTTCATGACCATGTTGTGGTCTGATTTCTCGAGTACCGCTCACACGTCTGGTAATACTGTATCGATTGCAACAGACAGGAGACAACAGTTGTCAACTAAGGTTCAAAATTACTTCTCCCCTATCGATGTTCTCCCTCACAGTTCATTCCCCTTTGACTACTGGGCCTGTAAACTTGACATCTGCCCTGAATTGGCACAATATGCCTTACAGGAGCTCGCTTGCCCTGCTGGTAGTGTGCTATCAGAAAGAGTCTTCAGTGCTGCTGGATCAATCTTGACAGAAAGAAAGACCCGGCTGTCGACAAAAAATGTTGATGATCTCACCTTCATTAACCCCTTTATTCCATCAGACGTACTATTCCGTCCATGTGACCCTGGACCTAATTCCCATGGACGGAAGAGTACGTCATGGGTAGTGTTGAGCATTCCGATACTGCAAATATCGGGTATCGGCCGATATTGGCTGTATCGGAATTCCGATTCCGAGTACCGATATTTTCGTCATATCAGATACCGGAATCGGAATGTCACTGTCACTGTCAGTGTCCGTCGGTCGGGTCTGTCAGGAGTCAGCGGCACTTACCCGGCAGAAGATCTCCGGCGGTCACATCCCGGACTGCTTAATGGCCGCCATCCTCTTCTCCCTGGCGGTCACAGGCAGTTTCTCGCGATAACTGCAGTGACTGCTGGGTAATCGCGGCCGTAAAGCAGTCCGATGACGTCACCGCCGGGGAAGCTGGTAAGCAGCTGTGCTGCGCCGGGATGTCAGGCTCTGCCTGTCATTCCGATGTAGCAGAGCTGGATCGTCGTGGGACAGTCGTTACTATGGACTGCGTCGGACAGGTGGTATACTGTTGGTTTGTTTTTTTTATTTTTTTACAGGAGATCGATGGCGTCGCAGGAATGAGAGAGTAATAAAAGAAATGAAAACTGTGTTGTCTCTTTTATTTCATTAAAATACTTTTTTCTTGCTTTGTCTTTTTTTTAAACATTTAAAAACTTTGGGATTAATAATGGATCGGTGTCTTATTGACGCCTCTCCATTATTAACCGGGCTTATTGTCACCGTGCAATCAACGGTGACATTAACCCCTTATTACCCCGCTTGCCACCGCTACAGGGCAAGTGGGAAGAGCCGGGTAAAGTGCCACAATTGGCACATCTTTTGATGCGCCAAATGTGGGGCTGCTGTAGCCTGGTATTATCAGGCTGTTGAGGGCCAAAATCCATGGGCCTTGACAGTCTTTTAATACCAGGCCGCAGCAGTCTGCATTTTACTTGGCTGGTTAACAAAAATAGGGGGACCCCTACGCCGTTTTTTTTTTCGAGGGGATCCCCTATTTTTGTTAACCAGCCAAGCTAAGCAGACTGCTGTGGCCTGGTATTATCAGGCTGGCAAGGTCCATGGATATTGGATCCTTACCAGCCTGAAAAACCAGGCCTCAGCGGTCTGCTTCATCTGGCTGGTCAACAAAAATAGGGGGGACCCCACGCCAATTTTTTTCGAGGGGATCCCCTATTTTTGTTAATCAGCCAAGATATGCAGACTGCTGTGGCCTGGTATTATCAGGCTGGCAAGGTCCATGGATCTTGGCTCCTTAACAGCCTGAAAATCCAGGCCTCAGCGGTCTGCTTCATCTGGCTGGTTAACAAAAATAGGGGGGACCCCACGCCAATTTTTTTCGAGGGGATCCCCTATTTTTGTTAATCAGCCAAGATATGCAGACTGCTGTGGCCTGGTATTATCAGGCTGGCAAGGTCCATGGATCTTGGCTCCTTAACAGCCTGAAAATCCAGGCCTCAGCGGTCTGCTTCATCTGGCTGGTTAACAAAAATAGGGGGGACCCCACGCCATTTTTTTTTCGAAGGGAACCCCTATTTTTGTTAATCAGTTCCCTCTGACGTCACTGATTGTGTCCCTAGCTGACCTGAAGTGAAAGTGGAAAGCAATCAATTAAGCTTTCCACTTAAGGGCCCGTCTCACATAGCGATATCGCTACCGAGATCGCTGCTGAGTCACTAGTTTTGTGACGCAGCAGCGAGCTCACCAGCGATATCGCTGTGTGTGACATTCAGCGACGATCAGCCCCCCTGCCGGGTATCGCTGATCGTCGCTGAAATGTCAGGACCTTTTTTTGATCGCTGGTTTCCCGCTGACAGGCACGCATCGCTGCGTGTGACAGGCGGGAGACCAGCGATCCGCTGGTAACCAAGGTACACAGCGGGTTTCCAGGCGTGGGGCTGTGCCTAGAAACCCGCTGTGTACCTTGGATACCAGCGCCCTGATGCAGGGAGCTGGTATCCAAGGTACACAGCGGGTTTCCAGGCACCGCGCAGCGCTTGGAAACCCGCTGTGTACCTTGGTTACCAGCTCCCTGCATCAGGGCGCTGGTATCCAACGTACACTGCGGGTAACTAAAGGCTGGGTCTCACATAACGATACACCAGCGATCCCGACAACGATATGCACTTGTCAGGATCGCTGGTGTATCGCTACATGATCGCTGCTGAGCTGCCAAACAGGCAGCTCAGGCAGCGATCTGGGACAGCGACACTGCGGGTAACATCGCTTAGTTACCCGCAGTGTACCTTGGATACCAGCGCCCTGATGCAGGGAGCTGGTATCCAATGTACACAGCGGGTTTCCAAGCGCTGCGCGGTGCCTGGAAACCCGCTGTGTACCTTGGATACCAGCTCCCCTGCATCAGGGCGCTGGTATCCAAGGTACACAGCGGGTTTCTAGGCACAGCCCCGCGCCTGGAAACCCGCTGTGTACCTTGGTTACCAGCGGATCGCTGGTCTCCCGCCTGTCACACGCAGCGATGCGTGCCTGTCAGCGGGAAACCAGCGATCAAAAAAAGGTCCTGACATTTCAGCGACGATCAGCGATACCCGGCAGGGGGGCTGATCGTCGCTGAATGTCACACACAGCGATATCGCTGGTGAGCTCGCTGCTGCGTCACAAAACTAGTGACTCAGCAGCGATCTCGGTAGCGATATCGCTATGTGAGACGGGCCCTTAAGCGATGTTACCCGCAGTGTCGCTGTCCCAGATCGCTGCCTGAGCTGCCTGTTTGGCAGCTCAGCAGCGATCATGTAGCGATACACCAGCGATCCTGACAAGTGCATATCGTTGTCGGGATCGCTGGTGTATCGTTATGTGAGACCCAGCCTTTACTCTCCTGTCAGCCAGGAGAGGAACTCATTCATTTGGGGGTTTACTGTGAGGCTGCAGCATTAGCTGCGGTCCCTGCAGTAAACATTAACCCTTTCTGAAGGATTACACCGTGGGACCTGACTGTGCATGGGATAGGTAAGAATAATTTTGCTTTTTTATTTTATTTTTATTACAGGAAATGTTTTTTGCAGTAAAATAAAAGATGGTCAAAAACATGTGTCTTTATTTCATTAAAATGATTTTTAATTAAAGTGTGTGTGTTTTATTTTTATTTCATGCAATAGGATTAATAATTGATAGTTGTCTAATTGACAGCTCTCAATTATTAACCTGGCTTAAGGTCACCTTTCAATAGCAAGGTGGCTTTAACCCCATATTAACCCATTTGCCACCGCTACAGGGCAATGGGAATAGACGGGCAAAGTGCCAGAAAGGGCGAATCTAATTATAGATTTGTCTTTCCTGGGGTGTCTGGGGGCAGATGTTAGTAGCCAGGGGGGGGGCCAAAAATAATGGTCCCTCTCTGGGCTATTATTATCTGCCCCCACTCACTGGCTTTGTCTGTCTGGTTGCGAAAATAGGGCGGGAGCCCACGCATTTTTTTTCAGCAATTTTACACCTCATATATATATATACATGTCATTGAATTTGTGACACATATATATATATATATATTTATAGTTCATACACTTCTACATAGTATAATAGCCGCTAATTCAATTGCCAGCTTTTGTGAAAATGCAGAACCTGACATGAAATGACACTTGGTTTACATAGAGTTAACCATGTCTTTTCATGTAGTTTGATATCTGATTTGCACAAACAATTACATGAGTGTAAAGGGTATGCCACACTGAACAATATCGCTAACGGGATAGCTAAAAAACGTCACTATTTAGCGATCCCGTTAGCGATGTTGTTCAGTGCGGCATCTGCCAGCGACGAGCTTCCTGCTGTGATCTCGCTCGTCTCTGGAATCGTTCCGGACCCTATTTTCTCGTCGGCGCTCCCGCTGGGTAAGTATATATCGCTAGTGTGGCACCTTTTCTTAGCGATTTAGCGGTACTTTTGTACCGCTAAAGTCGTTAAGAAGATCGCTAACGGCGATAGCGTCGTTAACTATATCGCTAAATGTGGCCGCACTTAGCGATATAGAAACAATCCCGCTAGCGATCGCATTAGTATGCGTCGTTATCGTGATCGCTAGCGGGATTGTTTAGTGTTGCAGTACCTTTAGTGTGCAAAATATCACACCTGTAGGGGTTAATTAAAGGTGTAAATTCGTAGCAAAAAAGTCTGTTTTTTTACAACAAATTTACACCTTTAATTAACCCCTAAAGGTGTGAAATTTAGCACACAGCCACTCATGTAATTGTTTGTGCAAATCAGATATCAAACTACATGAAAAGACATGGTTAACTCTATGTAAACCAAGTGTCATTTCATGTCGGGTGCTTCTGTCTTTTCACAAAAGCCGGCTTTACCCGGCAATTGAATCAGAGGCTATTTTACTATGTAGAAGTGTATAAACTATAAATATATGTATATATATATGTCACAATGACATGTATATATATATATATATATATATGTATTCTATGTGTGTATATTTAGTGTTTACAAGGAAAGAATGGCTTTTTTTAGTTACGATATTTTGTTCCCATAGACTTACATTGGATTTCCGGTATCGGTATCGGGTATCGCCGATATTTTAATGGTATCGGCGATACCATTCCAATTCCGATACTTTTGGATATCGGAAAGTATCGCTCAACTCTAGTCATGGGCGATCAGCTGCGCTCCCGGGGGGAGCGCAGCTGATCGCGGCCGAGTGTCAGCTGTTTATCACAGCTGACACCCAGCACTATGTGTCAGGAGCGGTCACGGACCGCTCCCGGCACATTAACCCCTGGCACACCGCGATCAAACATGATCGCGGTGTACCGGGGGCACAGGGGAGGATCGCGCAGGGAGGGGGCTCCCTGCGCGCTCCCCTGAGACCCTCAGAGCAGCGCGATGTGTCGCGCTGTTCCGAGGGTCCGTCCTCCCTCCAGGTCCCCGGATCCAAGATGGCGCCAGGGTCCTGCAGGGTGGCGGCTTCCTCAGTGCCTGCTGAGAGCAGGCGCTGAGGAAGCCTGCAGCGATGCCAGAGCGATCGCTGGTGTGACAGAGTGCTGTGCACACTGTCACACCAGCGATCTGCTAAAATACTGTGATGTCCCACCCTGGGACAAAGTAAAAAAAAATAAAAATAAAAAGTGGTAAAAAAAATCATAAAAAAAAAAAAAATATTCCCCAATAAATTCATTTCTTCCTGTAAAAAAAAAAACAAAACAATAAAAGTACACATATTTTGTATTGCCGCGTCCGTAACGACCCCCCCCTATAAAACTGTCCCACTAGTTAACCCCTTTAGTGAACCTCTTAAAAAAAAAAAACTAAGCAAAAAATCAATGCTTTATCATAATACCGCCGAACAAAAAGTGGAATAACACGCGATGAAAAAGACCTATATAAATAACCATGGCACCGATGAAAACGTCATCTTGTTCCGCAAAAAACGAGCCATCACATAGCATCATCAGCGAAAAAATGAAAAAGTTATAGCTCGCAGAATAAAGCGATGCAAAAATAATAATTTTTTATATAAAATTGTTTTTATTCTATAAAAGCGCAAAAACATAAAAAAAAATTATATAAATGAGGTGTTGCTGTAATCGTACTAATCCAAAGAATAAAACTTCATTATCAATTTTACCACACGCGGAACGGTATAAACGCCTTCCCCAAAAGAAATTCATGAATTGCTGATTTTTGTTCATTCTAACCTCCCAAAAATCGAAATAAAAAGCGATCAAAAAATGTCAGTTGGTCAAAATAATGCCAATAAAAACATCACCTCGTCCCGCAAAAAATAAGACCTCACATGACTCTGTGGGCCAAAATATGCAAAAATTATAGCTCTCAAAATTTGGTGATGCAAAAAACGACTTTTTGCAATAAAAAGCGTCTTTTAGCGTGACAGCTGCCAATCATATAAACCCGCTATAAATAGTAAATCAATCCCCCCTTTATCACCCCCTTAGTTAGGGAAAAATAATAAAATTAAAAAATGTATTTATTTCCATTTTCCCATTAGGGTTAGGGTTAGGGTTGCGGCTAAAGTTAGGGTTAGGGTTGGCGCTAACGTTAGGGTTAGGGTTAGGGTTGGGATTAGGGTTAGGGGTGTGTTAGGGTTAGGTTTGTGGTTAGGGTTGGGACTAGGGTTAGGGGTGTGTTGGGGTTAGGGTTGGAGTTAGAATTGGGGGGTTTCTGCTGTTTAGGCACATCAGGGGCTCTCCAAATGTGACATGGCGTCTGATCTCAATTCCAGCCAATTCTGCGTTGAAAAAGTCAAACGGTGCTCCTTCACTTCTGAGCTCTGCCATGCGCCCAAACAGTAGTTTACCCCTGCATATGGGGTATTAGCGTACTCTGGACCACAAGAGTTATTGTGCAATTTGTCCTATTTCTTCTGTTACCCTTGGGAAAATAAAAAACTGGGGGCGACAAAATCATTTTTGTAAAAAAAAAATGATTTTTTTGTTTTTACGGCTGTATGTTATAAATTTTCTGTGAAGCACTTGGGGCTTCATAGCGCTCACCACACTTCTAGATAAGTTCCTTGTGGGGTCTATTTTCCAAAATGGGGTCACTTGTGGGAGGTTTCCACTGTTTAGGCGCATCAGGGGCTCTCCAAATGCGACATGACGCCCCCAGACCATTCCATCAAAGTCTGCAATCCAAAACGTCACTACTTCCCTTCCGAGCCCAGACGTGCACCCATACAGTCGTTTTCTCACACATGCTGGGTATCAGCTTACTCAGGACAAATTGGACAACAACTTTTGGGGTCCAATTTCTCCTGTTACCCTTGTGAAAATAAAAAATTGGGGGCGAAAAAATCATTTTTGTAAAAAAAAAAAGGATTTTTTATTTTTACGGCTGTACGTTATAAACTTCTGTGAAGCACTTCGGGGTTCAAAGTGCTCAACACACTTCTAGATAAGTTCCTTGTGGGGTCTATTTTCCAAAATGGGGTCACTTGTGGGGAGTTTCCACTGTTTAGGCGCATCAGGGGCTCTCCAAATGCGACATGACGCCCCTAGACCATTCCATCAAAGTCTGCAATCCAAAACGTCACTACTTCCCTTCCGAGCCCCGACGTGCGCCCATACAGTAGTTTACTCCCACATATTGGGTATCAGCGTACTCAGGACAAATTGGACAACAACTTTTGGGGTCCAATTTCTCCTGTTACCCTTGTGAAAATAAATATTGGGGGCGAAAAAATGATTTTTGTAAAAAAAAAGGATTTTTTATTTTTACGGCTGTACGTTATAAACTTATGTGAAGCACTTCGGGGTTCAAAGTGCTCACCACACATCTAGATAAGGTCCTTGTGGGGTCTATTTTCCAAAATGGGGTCACTTGTGGGGGGTTTACACTGTTTAGGCACATCAGGGGCTCTCCAATTGCGACATGACGCCCCCAGACCATTCCATCAAAGTCTGCAATCCAAAACGTCACTACTTCCCTTCCGAGCCCCGACGTGCGCCCATACAGCAGTTTACTCCCACATATTGGGTATCAGCGTACTCAGGACAAATTGGACAACTTTTGGGGTCCAATTTCTCCTGTTACCCTTGTGAAAATAAAATATTGGGGGCAAAAAAATCATTTTTGTAAAAAAAAAAAGATTTTTTATTTTACGGCTGTACGTTATAAACTTCTGTGAAGCACTTTGGGGTTCAAAGTGCTCACCACACATCTAGATAAGTTCCTTGAGGGGTCTAGTTTCCAAAATGGTGTCATTTGTGGGGGGTTTCCACTGTTTAGGCAGATCAGGAGCTCTCCAAACACGACATGGCATCCAGCCAATTCTGCGTTGAAAAAGTCAGACGGCGCTCCTTCCCTTCCAAACTCTGCCATGCACCCAAACAGTGGTTTACCCCACATATGGGGTATCAGCGTACTCAGGACAAATTGCACAATAATTTTTGGAGTCTTGTTACCCTTGGGAAAATAAAAATTGGGGTGAAAAGATCAATTTTGTGGAAAAAATATATGATTTTTTAATTTTACGACTCTACGTTATAAACTTGTGTGAAGCACTTTGGGGTTCAAATTGCTCACCAAAGATCTAGATAAGTTCCTTAGGGGGTATAGTTTCCCAAATGGGGTCACTTGTGGGGGGTTTCCACTGTTTAGGCACATCAGGGACTCTCCAAATGCAACATGGCATCCAATCTCAATTCCAGCCAATTTTGGTTGGAAAAAGTCAAATGGTGCTCCTTCCATTCCGAGCTCTGCTATGCGCCCAAACAGTGGTTCCCCCCCACATATGGGGTATCAGCGCACTCAGGACAAATTGTACAACAACTTTTGAGGTCCAATTTCTCCTGTTACCTATGGGAAAATAAAAAATTAGTGACTAAGAGATAATTTTTGTGGGAAAAAAATAGGATTTTTTACTTTCATGCCCGGGCATTATAAACTTGTGCGAAGCACTTGGGGGTTCAAAGTGCTCACCAAAGATCTAGATAAGTTCCTTAGGGGGTCTAGCTTCCAAAATGGGGTCACTTGTGGGGGGTTTCCACTGTTTAGGCTCATCTGGGGCACTACAAATGGAACATGACCACCATCAATGTTTGCATTCCAAAACATTACTGCTTCCTTTCCAAGCCCTGCCGTGCGCCCAAACAGTTCCCCCCCCCACATATGGGGAATCAGCGTACTCAGGACAAATTGGACAACAACTTTTGGGGTCCAATTTCCTTGGGAAAAATCAAAAATTTGGGACTAAAATATCATTTTTGTGGAAAAATGTTTATTTTTTTTTCACACCCAGGCATTATAAACTTTTGTGAAACACTTTGGGGTTCAAAGTGCTCACAACAGATCTAGATAAGTTCCTTAGGGGGTCTAGTTTCCAAAATGGTGTCACTTGTGGGGGGTTTCCACTGTTTAGGCGCATCAGGGGCTCTCCAAACACGACATGGCGTCCAATCTCAACTCCATCCAATTTTAGTTTGAAAAAGTCAAACGGCGCTCATTCCCTTACGAGCTCTGCCGTGTGCCAAAACAGTGGTTTTCCCCCACATATAGGGTATTGGCATACTCAGGAGAAATTGCATAACAACTTTATCTGCCCATTTTCTCCTTTTACCCTTGTGAAAATAAAAAAAAGTTTGTAAAAGATCATTTTTGTGGCTAAAAAGTTAAATATTAATTTTTTCCTTCCACGTTGCTTCAGCTCCTGTGAAGCACCTGAAGGGTTATTAAACTTCTTGAATGTGGTTTTAAATACCTTGAGGGGTGCAGTTTTTAGAATGGTGTCACTTTTGGGTATTTTCTGCTATATAGACCTGTCAAAGTGACTTCAAATGTGAGGTGGTCCCTAAAAAAATGGCTTTGTAAATTTTGTTGTAAAAATGAGAAATCACTGGTCAACTTTTAACCCTTATAATTTCCTAACAAAAAAAAAATTTGTTCCAAAATTGTGCTGATGTAAAGTAGACATGTGGGAAATGTTATTTCTTAACTATTTTGTGTGACATATTTCTCTGTTTTAAGGGAAAAAAATTCAAAGTTTGAAAATTACAAAATTTTCAAAATTTTCGCCATATTTGCGTTTTTTTCAAAAATAAACGCAAGGTATATCGAAGAAATTTTACCACTAACGTGAAGTACAATATGTCACGAGAAAACAATCTCAGAATCGCGAAGATCCGTTGAAGCGTTCCAGAGGTATAACCTCATAAAGAGACAGTGGTCAGAATTGTAAAAATTGGCCCGGTCATTAACGTGCAAACCACCCTTGGGGTTGAAGGGGTTAAAATAAACAATGCCTGGGTTTCAAAGGATTTTGTACCACCTTCCCTTGATGACACATAGGTTGCCAGCAAAATGGCTCGCTTTGTCCTCCTCTTCCTCAGACTTCTCCAATTCCTCCATTTGCAGCTGCTGAACGTCCAGCCTACTCCTCAACATGTCAGTTTTTCCACCTCCCTAACTGGGCTGTCCCCCCCAGGGCTGTGCCGGTGCCCTGAGCAAGTGCCGGTGCCCTGAGCAGGTGTGGGGCCCACTCGCCGTCATATACACCTGCGTACTATGAGGGGCACTGTGCCAGTGCCGTCGCCAATGAGTGGGCCCCCCTGCTTGCGCAGGGCCACAGCACTTGCGATACTTACCTCTTCCAGCTCCACCGTTGTGACCTCTTCCGCATTTCCTGACAGTGACATTCAGGTCAGAGAGTGCGATGACGTCATGTCTGTACCTCCTTTGCCTGAACAGTCCAAGTGCAGAGAGCTGGAAGATGGCGATGATGAGGAGTCTAGAGTAGAGCAGTGCTGGGATTCTAGGGGCTTATTTCAGCCAGACCTAACCACATGCATACATGACCACACTGGCGCAAGCATGTAACGGATTTGATACTAGCGCATGGCGGCCCAGCCATGCCACCCTTTTATAGTAGCAACTGCAGGACCTACAAGAAAAGGACTAATGCGAAACCATTTCAGAACACATGCAATTTCAGAACCTTCCTGGCGGACCAATGGGAGTCGCTGCTGTAACCGAGCATGTGACCCCTGATCTCCAATGGGAGATCTTGCCCTGGGCATGCTCAGATGGAGAAAGCAGGGACTTAGTTCCCGAACTGCCTGCTCCAGCACTGGTTATAATAGAGGAACCAGGAAAGACCGCAACAAGCCTCTGCACAGTGTTAAACTGGATGAGATGCTGGGACCGACGTCTTTGCTGAGCAGGCTCCACTGCAGCCGGAGATGGATGGGGGACCGCAGCGGGACTGGTTCGAGACTCCCCTTGTGCAGCAGCGGGAACTCAAACCCTAACATTACTCCCCATCCTAGGGCCCCCCCTTCTTTGGGCCTCGCTGCGCTCAAAGGCAGCAATGAGCTGTGGAGCGTGAACATGCTCGGCAGGCTCCCAGGACCTATCCTCAGGCCCATAACCCCTTCAATCCACCAATTAAATTTTTTTCCCTCGTACCACCTTGCACCCAACAATGGCGTTCACCTCATGATCGTCGGTAGATGGACCCGACGTCCCGGCAGATGACTCAGAAAACCGGGAAATGGCCACGGGTTTCAGGAGGGACACGTGAAAGGTGTCGGTGATACCAAGGCGAGGCCGAAGATCTAGTCGGTAAACCACCAGGTTCACCTGCTCAGGAACTTTAAAGGGACCCAAAAAGCGAGGTGCCAACTTGGTGGACTCTACACATAGCCTGATGTTTCGGGCAGAGAGCCACACAAGGTCACCCGGAGCAAATGTAAGAGCGGGGCGCCGATGGGCATCGGCCGAAGACCTCATCCTCTCTTTGGAGGCCTGAATGGCATCCTGGGTGCGGTCCCAAATGTCCCGTGCCTCCACAGCGCAGTCTGCCACCCTGGAATCGGCGGAAGACACGGCCATGGGCACTGGTACCCGCGGATGCTGACCGTAGTTCAGGAGGAATGGGGTCTGTCCGGTGGAGTCAGCCACAGCATTATTTAGAGCGAACTCAGCCCACGGTAGCAAGGATGCCCAGTCATCCTGCCTGGCAGAGACAAAATGTCGCAAGTATGTGACCAAGGTCTGGTTGGCCCTCTCTACTAACCCATTCGTCTTGGGATGGTATGCAGAGGAGAGATTCAACTCAATGCTGAGTAAACGACACAGCTCTCTCCAGAACCAAGACGCAAACTGGGGACCTCGATCACTGACAATTTTTTCTGGCATACCGTGTAGGCGGAAAATATGCCTAATGAATAATGCTGCCAAGGCCCGTGCAGATGGTAACCATGGTAATGGAACCAAGTGCACCATTTTGGAGAAGTGGTCGGTTATCACCCAGATGATGGTGCAGCCCCAAGACTTGGGTAAGCCCACCACAAAATCCATCCCAACCATCTCCCAGGGCCTGTCTGCCACAGGTAAAGGGAAAAGTAACCCAGATGGCCGTTGTCAAAGGGACTTATTCTTGGCGAAGGAGACGCATGCCTGAACGTATTCCCTGACGTCACGGACCATATGTGGCCACCAGTATATCCTCGCCAGCATCTCAGATGTCCTCTTTGCCCCAAAATGTCCACCCACCCTGGATGAGTGTGCCCAAGAGAGTACCTCCGGTCGCAAATTGATGGGCAGAAAAGTCTTGTCCGGAGGCACAGATTCAAGCGAAACCGGGGCCACAGTTCTTAGGCTCTCTGTGGGGACAATCAGCCGAGGCTCCTCCTCAGAGGACACCACGGAGCGAGACAGAGCATCGGCACGAATGTTCTTCTCCCCGGAGAGAAAATGGAGGGTGAAATGGAACCGGGAGAAGAACAGGGACCATATGGCCTGATGGGAATTTAGACGCTGGGCGGTCTGTAAATAGACCAAATTTTTGTGTTCAGTGAACACTTGAAAGGGAAAGCGAGCCCCCTCCAGGAGATGTCTCCACTCGGAAAAGGCCAACTTCATGGCTAGTAACTCCCTATCCCCAATGGAATAATTCCTCTCTGCTGGTGTGAAGGTCTTGGAGAAGAAGAAGCAAGGATGTTTACAACCTTGAGCAACCTTTTGAAAAAGGACTGCTCCAGCACCAACGGACGAGGCATCTACCTCCAATATAAAAGGCTTATCAACCTCGGGACGATGTAGGATAGGAGCGCTAGCAAAATGGGACTTGATTGAAGTAAAGTCCTTGGAGACCTCTTCTGACCACAATTTGGGATTGGCTCCCTTCTTGGTGAGGGCTACCATGGGAGCAACCAAAGTAGAGAAGTGGGGAATGAATTGGCTATAGTAATTAATGAACCCCATAAAGCGCTGCACCGCTTTAAGAGAGTGGGGTTCTTGTCAATCCATTACAGCCTGTAGTTTGGCAGGATCCATAGCCAATCCCTGAGTGGAGATGATATAGCCCAGGAATGGCAGAGACTCCTACTCAAACACACACTTCTCCAACTTCGCATATAAGGAATTTGCCCTCAAGAGGTCGAAGACCCTGCAAAACATCTCTCCGGTGGGTGCCCTTATCTGGAGAAAAGATGAGAATATTATCCAGATAGACTACCACAGAGGTGGCAAGTATGTCCCGGAAGATGTCATTAACGAAATCTTGGAAGACGGCTGGAGCATTACAGAGCCCGAAGGGCATCACAAGATATTCGTAATGTCCATCTCTGGTATTGAATGCCGTCTTCCATTCGTCCCCTCACGGATGCGGATCAGGTTATAGGCACCACGAAGATCCAGCTTAGTAAATACCCTTGCTCCCCGGAGCCTATCAAAGAGCTCAGATATTAGGGGCAAAGGATATTTGTTCTTAACGGTAATGGCGTTAAGACCCCTATTGTCTATACACGGTCGTAATTCTCCATTCCTCTTCTGCACGAAGAAAAATCCTGCCCCTGCTGGTGACACTGACTTCCTAATAAACCCTCTTGCCAGATTTTCCTGGATGTATTGTGACATGGCCTCCGTCTCAGGAATAGAGAGAGGATACACTCTTCCCCAAGGGAGCTCCGTTCCAGGCAAGAGGCCTATAGGTCAGTCATAGGGGCGATGAGACCGAAGAGTCTCCGCTGCCTTTTTGGAGAATACGTCCGCGTATGAGTGATAAACCTTGGGGAGAGAAGCAAGGTCTATGGGTATCTCCGTGGTGGAAGCCTGAATGTCCTCTCTGAGACATCTGTCTCTGCAATGATCACCCCAACCCAGTATTCTCCCAGAGGACCACTCAATATGGGGAGAGTGGTGGCGAAGCCAGGGTAATCCCAACAAAACCTCATCTATTCCCTCAGGAAGAACAAAAAGGGATATATTCTCCTGATGAGAAGGGGACATAGACAAAGGTAGAGAGACAGTCTGGTGGGTGATTTGTGAGGGCAGGATTGCTCCATTCAATACTCTCACCGATATTGGCTCAGTGAGCGTCACCAGCTGTATGGAATGGCGAGAGGCAAAGGAGGAGGACATAAAATTCCCCTCTGCCCCAGAGTCCACACAAAGCTTGGTGGGAAGAGTGGATGAACCTAGAGAGATTAACCCTTTAAGGAGCACTTTTGGAGCAAAATCCCTTGCGTCTAATGACCCTGCACCCATGGTCACGGAACATGACAGTTTACTCATTTGCTGGGAACATCGGTTGGCATAATGTCCTGGCTGCTGACACACTCTACAGACCACGGATACTCGAGTGGTCCAAGACTTAGATCCCACTTGAGTAGTCTCCACGGTCTCTGGGGAGTCGGACGCCCGAACGGGAAATTCAAGAGGTTTGGCAAAGGTGGGTGCCAGCCGAAACCTCTGCCTACACTGGGTCCGCTCTAACCTCTGCTCGTGAAAACGGAGGTCGATGCGGGTAGATATGGAAATGAGTTTCTCCAGTGTGGCAGGAATCTCCCTGGTAGCCAAAGCGTCCTTTACATGGTCTGCCAGTCCTCTCCAGAACACTGGAATAAGAACTTTATCTGGCCACTCTAATTCAGAGGTCAAAGTCCGAAATTGGACTGAGAACTGGCTGACCATGGACAAGCCCTGTGACATTGCCAGCAGTTGGAGTGCCATATCATGCGTGACCTGAGGTCCTAAAAAGACCTTTTTCAGAGCCTCCAAAAAATGAGGAGCACTCCGCACCACACGATCGTCGCGCTCCCACAGCGGCGTTCCCACTCCAATGCTCTGCCCGACAGAAGAGACACAATATAAGCCACTTGTGCCCGTTCCGTGGGGAAACGTGTTGCCAGAAGCTCAAGCTGTATAGAGCACTGACTCACGAATCCCCGACAATGTTTACTGTCACCCGTAAACTTGTCTGGAAGTGGGAGGTGGGATAATGTCGGAGCAGAGGTAGCGGTGGACAAACTGGCTGCAGCTACGCTAGCAGCCTGAACAGCGACTGCGATAACATCCACAGCTGAGGTTGTGCGCTCAAGGACTGCCAACCTACTCTCAAGCTGCTGGATCTACTGCTGTAGACGCTGGTCGTCCGCCATTTTACTAGCCAGACCCCTAATAGATATTAAGGAGAGGTGCGTTCGCAGCCCGGGGTCCACTGTGCAGGCAGAGCCTGCTGCTAGTAAGATGGCGTGAGTAGCGAACTCTGTTATCCCGCAGAGTCGCTAAAATAAACGCCATAGCGCGCTGTGGCAGTTAGTGCGAACTCTGTTAATTCACAGAGCCGCTAGTGGGAATGCCACAGTGCTATATGGTGATAAGTGCGAACTCACTTAGCTTCAGTGAGCCGCAAAGTAAAACACTAGGGCACTGACTAGCGTTTTAAAGCGAACCCTGTTGCGTCACAAAGTCGCTGAGTAACCCTACTGGGTCCTGGTACAGGGTTAACTGGTGTGCGGATAGCAGTCCGTGATCATGCAATCAGAACACAAGCAATAATCTCCTCACCGGAGTAGCCGGTATTCTAATGGCGTTTTCAGCCGAGCCCTGAACATGTGCATACAATCTCCTCACCGGAGGTGCCGGTATTCTAGGGGCTTATTTCAGCCAGACCTAACCACATGCATACATGACCACACTGGCACAAGTACGTAACGGATTTGATACTAGCGCATGGCGGCCCAGCCATGCCACCCTTTTATAGTAGCAACTGCAGGACCTACCAGAAAAGGACCAATGCGAAACCATTCCAGAACACATGTAGTTTCAGGACCTTCCTGGCAGACCAATGGGAGTCGCTGCTGTAACCGAGCATGTGACCCCTGATCTCCAATGGGAGATCTTGCCCTAGGCATGCTCAGATGAAGAAAGCTGGGACTTAGTTCCCGAACTGCCTGCTCCAGCACTGGTTATAATAGAGGAACCAGGAAAGACCGCAACAAGCCTCTGCACAGTGTTAAACTGGGCAAGATGCTGGGACCGACGTCTTTGATGAGCAGGCTCCACTGCGGCCGGAGATGGATGCGGGACTGATTCGAGACTCCCCTTGTGCAGCAGCGGGAACTCGAACCCTAACAATATGAGGTTCATTTTTTATGGGTCATCATATAGGGCCCTTTATATATGGAACATCATATGGAGCACATATGGGCCTATTCAGTATGGAGCATTATATGGAGCCCATTCTGTATTGAGCAATATATGGGGCTCATTATTCTGTATAGAGCAATATATGGGGCTCATTATTCTGTATGGCGCACTAAGTGCTGCCCATAATACTGTATGGAGGACTATACTGTCCGTTTTTTGAGCTATTGTAGAATTTAAAATAGATATCAGTCATGTAATGTAAGAAGTGAAGTATTTGGCATTTTACTATACCTTTATTTTTCTGCCGTATCGGAGCATCATGAATTTTGGTATTTGTTAAAGGGGCCCACTGAGACTCTTTGGCCCGGGGCCCACGAAAACCTGGAGCCAGCACTGCCCCCCACAACTTTAGCCAAATAACCCCCAGTTTTCAATGCGTTACTATTATTATAAAGTTAATTAAGGTTGACAAGCTTAAGTAATAAGAATTGATGTCGTTGGCATTGAAATGGGCACTGTAGGTGTGTTTACTGTCCTCCACTCCCTGACAACTTTTGTTCCCCATTGACTTGCATTGGGGTCGGATTTTCGTCTCCGACCCGACCATTTCCGTTAGTCGGCCGACTTCGTTCGACTCGACTTTTGAGAAAAAAGGCAAAGTCGCTCATCTCTTTTGATGCCATTTTGTCACTTTTTTAATGAATACATGCTCTGCCACAATAAGGTGACTGATATGTACACTACTTTCTTCAATATGTGTTCCTAGTTCAGTAGGCAAGTGAAACAAATTTCCCTCTGTTAGCCCACATCATAGCTGGCATAGACATTTACCAATATTTTGTGCAAAAACACAGCACATCTTAGAGTAGCCATGTTTTACGATTCCTGTTGGTAAAAAACATTTTTTCATCACTTTTCAAAATAATTTCTGAAATGGCAATATAATTATTTTCAGGTGTTTTGTTATTACTCCTGTAGATTTTAGCTTTGTTTTTCTAGGACCATTTTATATGATTTAACAAATAAAATACCGTAGTAACTTAACATGTCTCAACACAAATGAACACTTTGAAAGTCAAGGTCATAATATTATGTCATTGAAAGGCAAAGCTATAGCTGGCACATATTGTCCTGTGGTTTATAAAGTGTGAATTTTCTGATGCTTAATATGAAAGCCAAAAGATCTAATTATGACTGCTGTGTCCTCGTATTAATAAGAAATGGAAGTGTTACTGCGCTCTTATTCTTAGCTTTTGATCCTTGGATTTCAAGGTGCTTTAGAGAATTTTAATATCAGTCCACTTATTATAACCTATGTATAATTCCCACTCATGTAATTTACTTAAGCATGATAACAGGTATTGAGGTGTCCCAAATTGAACTTTGTAAGTCTAAATACTTTGCTGCTAACAAATGAGTATATAACATCCCTTAAGTTTGCTACAGTCCCCAAAAGGTAATTTAACTTTCAGCAATCTAGCTGTATTGCAAACTTCCATGAACTATGAATTCTGATACTGCTATGTACAGTAGTTCAAAGTATGGACGCGATAAGAACTTGACAGTCTACTTCAACAATCCCTGCTAGCCTCAAGACTGAGCTTACAACCTCAAATGGGTAGATCTTGTAAGCACTGTGCATGTTCAACCACTATTCCTATAAAGTCACTTTTAATAGAAATTATAATGGAAATTATCAATATGCAAGTGACAGGAGAATAATAATATAATAATAATAATAATTTTATTTATATAGCGCCAACATATTCTGCAATACTTAAAAGAAAATAGGCATATGGAAATAACAAGTACAGTACAAAATTTCTTCATTTTTCAATCTGCCATTTTTTTTATCTGTTTAACTGGAAAATAACCCTTTAAATAACCTGTGATAATAACGAGACTTTTGGAAAAATAGACCCATTGGATGACTAGGATAAAGTCTCCTATGGGTAAAATTGGTCATACATCCATGCTCAAATTAGCCCACCATTGGAAAAGAATTAGGACACTGTGCAGGAATGGGCCAAAATGGCTCATGTAAAGTATTTAATAATTAATTCTGAGTCAAAATTATTTTACTGGCCCACAGGATAAAAAATGAAAACCCTGATGGGTCCCTGGGCCCTATGGCAGAAGAGGGCTCAAACGTTTGGTCTTAAACATTCATTAATTCATTAATTAAATGAATGATATATCCAGGTTCAAATTGGCCCTTAGAAAATAAGTTAAATCCCCAGTTGGCCCAATCAACTCATATAAAGCCCTAAGGGAAACAGGTGAAAAACCTGATGGGCTACTGTGCAAGAAAACTGTCCACGCTCTGTGTTCTCGTGTGATGGAAAACTTAGTCTGCTCCTTGCAAATTGAGTTGCAATTCTGACTAGAGATGGTACTTGTCTTCAATGGCCAATGGGTAAATGTTTTGCTCAGCAAAAATGTTCCAAAAGAACCCACCTTCATCATCATTTTGGTGACCTGCTGCTATGGGCAAGAAATTATTATCCACCCTCAATAGGAAAAAATGTTTCTTGTCCCCACCATCAATACTTTGTACATTTAAGCTGAACCGCTGCCATATTGTATTACAGCTGATGAGGTTGCATGACAGAACTAATACCGCAGAGGAGTTGATAACAGCTAAAACTAAATAAGTCATTGCTTCTTCATTATTTTTGTATGCCAAACTATTGTGCTGTTGCAGGCAAGGAGAGCTGCAAAAATAATAATAATCACAGCTAATATAAGACATTGCTTCTTCATTGTCAATGCTATCCTCCTGCTGCAAGAATGAAATTCTACCCTACACAAAGAAATTCTACCCTACACAGTAAAAAAAGCAAAACAAAACTCAAAATTGTCTACCGTTTAAGACATTGCTTCTTCATAATGCTTTCGGAGTGGTACTATTTGGGGCCAGGTGCTTCACGTTGCTTATTTATTGGTAAGACTATCTTGGCCCTGGTGCTTTTCATTACTAATTCATGGTCTGTACTGTATGGTGTGAGCCCTCATGCTTCCCATTGCTTATTCATTGGCTATACTGCCTGGGTCTTGGTGCTTCGCATTGCTTTTTTTCCAGTGGAGTCTATTTTTACAAAATGTCCATCCTTAACTAAGAGTTAATCACAACTCATTATGTCTTTCCAAGACAAACTCACATTATTAAAGCCCACATCTTTTTAACATCTTAAGGGATCTTGCAAAGAAGTTATTAAATTATGTAGATAACTGCATCTTACATATTTGGGCACTCTACAGTGCTGGCCACAAAACTACCCCCCTCTCTTTCCATGATCTAGGAAAGCGGGAAAAACACCTAAGAGTTACAATTTTTTTTTATGCATTGGCAAAATAAAATTCATAATCAATCTACCATTAATAAAAGGGTGATTTGAGGTCAAAGTAAATTTCATTCTACACCCTATCTATTTAACGCCAAAAATATACGCTAATTACTTATATGCTTGCATTAAAAATTCCTTACCATTACCTATCTACACTATCAAA
The DNA here is from genome assembly GCA_033576555.1 of Oophaga sylvatica. Classification (NCBI taxonomy): domain Eukaryota; kingdom Metazoa; phylum Chordata; class Amphibia; order Anura; family Dendrobatidae; genus Oophaga; species Oophaga sylvatica. The sequence continues at coordinate 70,815,704 of JARQOD010000005.1, forward strand.
CTGCTATTCTACTTTTTCCCCTACTTTCTTAATGATGACGCTTCATTTGAGAATCCCAGTGCATGCTGGGATACTCAAACAAAGCATCACCAGGGAGCAGAGGCTGTGGTCATTGTGGTCATTAGACTAACGTCGGCCAAACCTGCAGATATCTATGGATAAAGTTGACAGCGATGGATAGACACTTTTGTTTTATTGAGAACACAGAAGTACTTGCTCCACTGCCCCTGTGTTTGGGAGTGTCGGGCGTGTTAGCTGCCTTCTGAATTATCAAATTAATCATTGCTTTACCACCAGCTGTGTGGGCACTAGAGAAGTGTAGAAACAAGTTCTACTTCAAGTCCAGTGGGCTGCTAGTGTCAGCATGTGTCTACCATTCGAGGCAATGGAACGCTATACTAGAATCCCATGCGGACTCTCCTGTCGTGCCCAGAGCCCAAGGTCTTGCATAGGGGCTGCCAGGAACATTGTGTCCTTTGGCGTACAAAGGAAGATGGATGGGGACATGACAAGACAGAAGGTATTGGATCCCGGGTGCACTGCGGAACGGGAAGGGATATCCCTAGGACTAACAAAGCCAGTGGACAAAGAGATGTTCAAGGAGTGATGTGTTGTGCTAAGAAAATAAAGACTATAAACGGATGTGCCCTATCCCTATGTTGCCACTTGATAAACTTGAACTGATTAGTAAATGTTTGCTTGTTGCAAGGAACTTGATGTACCCTGTGTGGTGTGTGGCTGTCCCAGAAGATGGAGGCCTGGAGACAGCAGAGGCCTGTGCTTTAAAAGCGAGTGTGATTCATCCCACACTTGACAGCACACTGGGATTGGGACACTGTTTTTCTGTAAAGTGCCAGAGCATAACCGGACAGCAACTTGGTCATGACTACTGCTCTCGCTCACTTTACATATGTTCCACTCACAACTGTTTAGTTCAGTGGTACAGCCTATGATGAGAAAAAGAGGAGAAAAACAGAGTAATAGTAGTTGTAACAGGAACTCAAATTTCTTCTGGTTACTGATGATGGTTCTCAAGCTTAAGTTTCACATGTTCAGTATGCTAACACATATTTCATACATGAAATGACCATTGGAGTAGGAATTTTGGAACAAAAAAGGACTATAAATTATGGGAAATGGGTTGTTAATGTACTGTTCAGTCAGTTTAAACAGATCAATTAATGTATAGACAACATTGATTACTACCAACAGTGCAAAATCTGAAGCTTAGATTTCAAAGGTATACTTGGAAAGAAGTCATAACATCAAAAGAAATAAAGTCACACAGCAGGAGGGTCTTTAGCCCAAGGCCAAAACCAATGAGGAGAATGTAAGTAAAAACTCTGTATAACCTATTTGTTACTTCGAATAATATGAAACCCCAACCTCATTCAAGATATATTATCTAAACACTGGTCAATCGTGCCAGATGACCCTTGTGTTGAAAGATAGCTTCATGCAAAAGCCTAGTATATATGTACAAGGACGTAAAAAAAGAACTTATTCGTACTTACTATAGCATGATTAGTAGCAAACCTGTGTATGCTAATGCAGATTTCACACCCTCATTGGTTTATAACAATTTCAAAAAGTTTTAAATGTGTGTATATCAGAGGCAAATGTTGCCTTAAAATTTGCAATAAAGTCCTGTTTTTAACCATTAACTCTACACAATATTTTTCTATCACATCAATGTTAAAGGGGTTGTTAAGCCTGAAAATAATTTTGAGACCCACCCAAAATCCTGAAAAGTAATAAATTAAATAATATTCACCTCAAGGATTTCCTCCAGCTTTTGTTCTAATGCTGTCTGAGATCCCACCTGGTCTCCACACTTCCTGTATGTTCCTGACAGGTATGTGACCTCAGCAGTCAACCACTGGCAACATTGGTGATATATTAATGACTTCTGTTGCCAGTAATTGGCTGCAGTGGTCACTACCCTTCTGGATGAAAAGGAAAGCAAAGAGACCAGAGTGTGGGAAATTCATTCAGATGACAATTCTTTTGGTGATGTTGCCCTTTCCATCATCTCATTATTCACTTATTCTGCTCTTAGACAAAGTGGAACCTTGAGGCTAAGTGCACACGTTCAGGATTATTTGCGTGTTTTTCGCGGGAAAAAAACGCGTCAAAAACGCATGAATTAAGCATCCTATCATTTAGAATGAATTCTGCAATTTTTGTGCACATGGTGCGTTTTTTTCCGCAAAAAAAACACATTGCGGAAAATCTAGCAACATGTTCATTAATTTTGCGGAATTCTAGCGTTTTTCCCGCTATATTATTGACCTAGAAAGTTCAGGGAAAAATCGCGGTAAAAACGCATCAAATCCGCGCAAAAATGCACCAAAAACGCGCAAAAAACGCGCAAAATCTGCTCAAAAAACCGCGCGTTTTTACCACGAAAAAAGTCAGTTTTTGCTCAGGAATATTCTGCAAACATTCCTGAACGTGTGCACTTAGCCTGAGTCCTGAAATGCGCAATAACCACTTAAGAATTTTTCAAATCTGACGTATCATATTATGTGGCAATAATTATGGCATGGCATGCTTCAACAGTGATTTTGAAATTATTTTTTCCTGACACATTGTACTCTATGTTAATGGTAAATTTTGGTTCATGTGTTTTGCATTTATTTAAAGAAACATTAGAAGTTTGTCAAAAATATTTCAATTTTCAATATTTGAATGATTATCCCTTTAATCCATTTAGTCATACCATACAAAATAGTTAAAGGGAAGATGTGTTAGGGAACGAGTTCCCGCTGTTGCACAAAGGGAATCTCTAACCAATTCCACTGCAGTCCCCCATCCATCTCCGGCCGCAGTGGAGCCTGCTCAGCAGAGACGTCGGTTTTAGCATCTTGCCCATTCCAATACTGTGCAGAGACTTGCTGCTGTCCCTCCTGGATCTTCTATTATAGCCAGTGCTGGAGCAGACATCTTTAGGACAAAGTCCTGCATTTCCCCTTCTGAGCATGCCCAGGGTAAGATCTCTCATTGGAGATCAGGGGTCACATGCTCAGGTACTGCAGCTCCTATTGGTCCGCCAGGAAGGTCCTGAAACTGCTAAGGTTCTGAAACAGTTTCTCATTGGTCCTTTTCTGGAAGGTCTTGTAGCTGCTGCTATAAAAGGGTTGCATGGCCGCTCTGCACAAGGGGAATCTCAAACCAGTCTCGCTGCGGTCCCCCATCCATCTCCGGCTGCAGTGGAGCCTGCTCAGCAGAGACATCGGTCCCAGCATCTCACCAAGTCTAATACTGTGCAGAGGATTACTGCTGCCTCTCCGCGTTCTGCTATTGTAGCCAGTACTGGTCAGCGGTGAGCAGACCTCTTTGGGACTAAGTCCTGCGTTTCCCCTTCTGAGCATGCCCAGGGAAAGATCTCTCATTGGAGATCAGGGGTCACATGCTCAGGTACTGCAGCAGCTCCTATTGGTCCGCCAGGAAGGTCCTGAAACTGCTAAGGTTCTGAAACAGTTTCTCATTGGTCCTTTTCTGGAAGGTCTTGTAGCTGCTGCTATAAAAGGGTTGCATGGCCGCTCCGCCATGCGCTAGTATCAATTGTGTTATGTGCTTTGCGCCAGTGTGATCATGCACGCATGCGGTTAGGGCTCGGCTGAAATAAGCCCCTAGAATACCGGCACCTCCGGTGAGGAGATTTGTATGCACGTGTTCAGGGCTTGGCTGAAATAGCCTCTAGAATACCGGCTACTCCGGTGAGGAGCTGCTTGTTTGCGTTGCTGACTGCATGACCACGGACTGCTATCCGCACAGCAGTTATTTGTGTACTCCTGTGGTGTTAACAGGACACAGTCTCTATCTCAGCGTCTATGTCAGCGACTCTGTGGTGTAACAGAGTTCGCTCATTCCGCCATATAGTGCCACAGCATCTATGTTTGCGACTCTGTGAAGTAACAGAGCTCGCTTATACAGCCATATCCTGTCATCTTACTAGCAGCAGGCTTTGCCTGCACGGTGGAACCGGGGCTGTGAAAGCACCCATTATTTATAATTAGTTGGTGCGTTCCGCAGACCCTAACAATATGTTAGTTCATTTTTGCATCCTTAAGTAGGGCTTAGGCAACAAGTTCAGGATATTTTAACTTTTATTGATGTACGTTACCTCGTTTTTATAGTTGCGCGGCAGCTAGTCAAACTTATGTTAATTTCAAATGAGTATTCAACCCTTCTCCCACCCATAATCCTGCCCACCCTCTGCAATGATGTCAGTGTTTCAGTCAGACTACCGATTGCATCGCAGTTGCTGCAAAGAAATACATACGACCACATTCAGGCCTGAAGATTGCAATGTGATACTCTGTTGAATAATATGGCAGTCTTCTGCACCAAATCAGTGATGTCAACACAGAGGGATGAGCAGGATTATGAATGGGGGAAGGGGTGAATATTCATTTGGCATTTACATATGCTTCACTAGCTGGCACGCATATAAATCAGAAATGAATATTCACTCCTTCCACAGCCCATAATCCTGCCTACCCCTCTGTGTTGTGGTCACTGATTAAGTCAGACTGCCGCATTACTTGCCCGAGGATCACATTGCCATCCTCGGACTGACCATATTCTTTCCTGATCTGAGCATGACAGCATTTATTTCTATGCAGCTGTCATGTTCGGGTCAGAAGAGCAGACAGACAGTCCTAGGATTGCGATGCGATCTTTGGACATTTGGCAGTATGACTCAATCACAGACACCGGATCAGAGGGGTGGGCGGGATTATGAATGGGGGAGTAGGTGAATGTTCATTTTGCATTAACAAACTCTTGACTAGCCGGAGCGCTACTATGAATTTTCAGGGGTTTGCAACAATACAAAGGTGTAACGCATCAATCTTTTGTTAGGATGTTTGAAGGTTTAAAAATTTTGTAGAATTTTTTTCATTTTTTCAAAGAAATTTACAAAACTTGCTTTTTGAGGGACCTATTCAGTTTTGAAGTCACACTGGAGGACCTTTATATTGGAAAACCATCAAAAGTGATACCATTTTAAAAACAGCCTCCTCAATATATTCAAAACTGATGTCAGGTACTTTATTAACCCTTCAGCTGCTTTTAAGGAATTAATGCAAAGTGGCATGACAAGAATTATTATTTTTGCCACCTAAATGTTGCTAACTTATGAACACATCACTATAGCCGGCAGACTCTAAAGCCTTTATTTGATGGTGAATTGCCATGGCAACCATCAAGACAACACAACCATATTCTCAGGGTGCCAATAGGGTTTAATAAGGAGACCCCACACTCTGCTAACCATTTAGATACCGTAGTCAATATTGACAGCAGCACCTAAGGGGTTAAATGGCCATGGTAGGTGCCATCCATCAGTGTAAATCCATCATCCGCTGCCTTGTTTGTCAATAAGGGGTAACTGATACTGATTAACTACTTCACGACCATTCATGAAAATGGTGGCCGCTAAGGGGCCTTATTCCTTCATTGCCGTTTTAAAATGGCAATCAGAAATAAGGCCTGTAGTGCCCTCCAGAGTCGAAAAATCTCGGGGGGCTCGGCTCCCGCTTGTTTCCAAACTGAAACATTCTCAGTGCATGTGAGTCTCTCAAAACCATTATTTTACCATGGCCTTATTTCTACATTTTGGGGGAAGAGGAATGACATGGACACTGGATTAAACATTGCAATTTCTTTGGCACTTAAACATTGTCCTGAGTATGAAGTGATATTACTTAAGGGTATGCCACACTAAACAAGATCGCTAACGAGATCGCTAAAATACGTCACTATTTAGCGATCTCGTTAGCGACGTAGTTGTGTGTGGCATGTAGCAACGACGTGGCCCCTGCTGTGATCTCGTTGATCGTTCACTAGAGTTCTGGACCGTATTTTGATCGTTGGCGTCCCGCTTGTGAGCCTGAATCGCTGTGTTTGGCACCTTTTGTGAACGATGTGCGACCTCGCTGACGACACATTAGTCAGCGGCGCAGGCGGGACTTTGTTTTCTTTCGTTAACGCCCTACAGCTCCGATTGGTGACCACAACATCATCTCAGCTATGATAACTGCGCCCCCATCCATTGTTTCCAGAGCACTTTATGGGTGACTCTTTGTGCGTTGTTGCGAGGATAGTATCGTGTGGCGGAGTTTTGCGATCCTGTTTGTGGCGCAGTGGTGGGTTTTTTGCGATCCTGTCTGAGTCGCTAGAGCACCATCCATCCCCATTTGGATTTGGATCTTCGGGATATTTGGATTCAAGGTAAATATTGTTTGTGATGTTGTTTGATAATGGTTTTTAACCTTTTTTTTTTTTTTCGTCTGCTTTATTTATTTTACACCCTGACCTTATTTTCTTTTATTTTTTTTTCCGTCTGCTTTATTTATTTTACACCCCTGACCTTATTTTTTTTTTTTCGTCTGCTTTATTTATTTTACACCCCTGACCTTATTTTTTTATTTTTTCGTCTGCTTTATTTATTTTACACCCCTGACCTTATTTTTTTTTTTTTCGTCTGCTTTATTTATTTTACACCCCCCCACCATTTTAGACGTTTGTAAACTGTATATTAAATGTTAACTGAAAAGTTTAATTTATTTTTTTTATATATTTTTATTTTATTCTTTATTTTATTTTGTTTAAACACTTTATTAATAGTAATTAATTAGTAATTAACTTTTCTCTTCTTTACCGTACAGGTTGCACATAATGAACCTGTCCACCGCGGAGCGTGTGATTGTGGCAGTTGCACTATCTATGGAGGCAGATCGACAAGAAGAGGCGCGGGTGGAAGAGAGGCGCTCCAAGCGAAAGCGTCGCATGTGGACCAGGGAATGGCTGGAGCAGAGGTCCAAATTCTCCCACATGCATCTAGTGAGGGAGTTGCAGGAGAAGAATCCGCAGGATTTCTGGAATTATCTACGGATGTCGGAGGATTCATTCAAGCTCCTACTGGAAGCTGTGAGGCCACTCATTGAACGGCAGGATACCCGGATGCGTGCAGCTGTTTCAGCAGAGGAACGTTTGGCAGTAACGCTGCGATTTCTGGCAACCGGACGTTCAATGAAGGATTTGCAATATTCTGCTGCAATTTCTCGGTCGCTGCTTGGAGAACTAATTCCGGAGACGTGCAACGCCATCGTCCGCAGTTTACGGAGCTACATGCCATTTCCCAAATCAGTGGCGGAATGGCAAATTATTGCCTCTGATTTTGAAAGGATTTGGCAGTTCCCAAACTGTGGTGGTGCCTTGGATGGCAAACATGTGCGGATCACGCAACCAGCCAAAAGCGGATCCTTTTTTCATAACTACAAGGGCTACTTCAGCGTGATCCTCATGGCCCTTGTTAATGCCAATTATGAATTTATTGACGTTAATGTTGGCATTAATGGTAGGGTTTCTGACGGTGGCGTTTTGGAGCACACTACTTTTGGTGAACGGTTGTTTAATAATAAACTTAACTTGCCAACCAACATGGACACCACCGCCAACCTAAACTTTGTTTTTGTGGGCGATGAAGCATTCCCCCTTCATGAGCATCTTGTGAAACCGTACCCACAAAAGACTTTGACAGGGGAAAGGCGTATTTTTAACTACAGACTGTCTAGGGCACGGCGCGTTGTGGAGAATGCCTTCGGCATAATGGCCAACCGCTTCAGGGTTTTCCACACTCCTATCAACATGAAGCTGGAATCGATAGACTCTGTGGTGTTGGCCTGTTGTGTGCTGCACAATTTTCTACGCAAACGCGATGCTGGTACTTACAGTCCGCCAGTCTTCATGGACTCGGACAGCAATGGTGACGTGGTGCTCGGAGAATGGCGTGACAATGATCCCGCTATTGCAGGCCTTCAACCTGTCAATCAAGGCAGGAGCAAGGACGATGCGAAGGCCGGCCGAGACAAGTACTGCCATTACTTTAATGGGCCTGGTGCAGTGAGTTGGCAGCATCAGGTCTAGTTTGATTTTGATAATGTTTTATTTTGCCTTGTTTTTATAATAAAAAAAATTTATTTCAAAAATGCATTCGTGTTTTTTTTTCAATTATTTTACCTATATGGGAGAAGGGCTAATGATGGGTGAGATGTGGGGAGGGAGTAATGGGGATGGCAAAGAGACATGTTACCAGCAGCTGTAGTTTTTAAAATCTTTTCAAAGGCTTTTTTGTTGTCTATTTTTTGTTTTACATTGTATCTACTTGTCACACACGGGGTCATGGGAGTACCATCAGTCATAGGAGTTAATTGTTAAAAAAAATAAAGAAAAAAGTTTCAAATATTTACAATTATTTTAAGGGCCTATGGTCTCACTAGCGTTCAAACATTATAATTAACAAAATACAAAATTATTTACAAAAAAATAAAATAAATTTAAAGTTTAAATATATAATATATATATTTTAGTCATATATAAAAGATTAAAAAATTCTTATAAATATATTTGAAACTTCTTGGGAGGTAAAGGTCAACATTCACCAGGGAATCACAGCTATTCACAGATATGCGACGCCATTGTGATCGCAATGTGACTTCTCACGAGCTCCAGCTATACAGATATGCATACAGATATGCAAAGCCATTGTGATTGCAAGGTGAAGATTCGCGAGCCCCAGTCATACAGATATGCGACGCCATTGTGATCGCAATGTGACTACTCACGCACTCCAGCTATACAGATATGCAAAGCCATTGTGATTTCAAGGTGAAGATTCGCGAGCCCCAGCCATACAGATATGCAAAGCCATTGTGATCGCAATGTGACTACTCACGCACTCCAGCTATACAGATATGCAAAGCCATTGTGATTGCAAGGTGAAGATTCGTGAGCCCCAGCCATACAGATATGCGACGCCATTGTGATCGCAATGTGACTACTCACGCACTCCAGCTATACAGATATGCATAACAGATATGCAAAAAGCCATTGTGATTGCAAGGTGAGGATTTGCGAGCCCCAGCCATACAGATATGCGACGCCATTGTGATCGCAATGTGACTACTCACGCACTCCAGCTATACAGATATGCATACAGATATGCAAAGCCATTGTGATTGCAAATGGTACTGTGAAAGATCACGACCTCGATAGGCGTGACTGAGCGCGACCTTTTGCACGCCCCTCATCACAGATTGGTGGTCACTATTTATCTCATAGATATTTATCACAGCTCTCCCGCTTTGTGATTGGATGACCGCGTCATAAAAGACGACGCATCAGCACTCCTCTCCATTGCTCTCGAGCAGAAGCGGTTCTTTCAAATCTCCAGCATTGTTCCAGTGTCCTGCTAGCCTTTGTAGCTACTACTGCGATCCAGTTTGCGCCACTATTGCGGTTTCTGCGTTCCAGTCTATGGCGGTGGGGTTTTTGCGATCAGTCTGTGGCGTTATATCCTCTGCGATCCAGTTTGTGACGCTATTTAGTTTCCCTATTTTCTTTTTTATTCAGAATCACAAACAAGTTTTGTAAGGTAGGTATTTTTTTTGTCACATTTAATTTTTATTTTTTCTTTAATTTTACAGATCCATTTTAGATCTCTGCTGTTGTTAACCATTGTCGTTCATCAATTTTTTTTTGCCATTGTTTTGTTCTGGCATTTTGTGATCCCTGCTGTTTTTTGTGTAATTGTTCATCTATGATTTTTTTTTTTTTTTGCCACTGTTTTGTTCTGGCACGCCCACCACACCATCACCATTTTATGATCCCAGCTCTGTCAATGTTTACTCCAGCTGCGCCCACAACCACCATTTTATGTTCCCTGCTGTATTCTATGTTGTAGGCTATGTAAGCATTTTATTTAACCATTCTGGCGTTCTCACATAATCATTTTTTTATTACAGATGGCTGATAAGCAGGAATTTTTGCGGGAGTTTATCGAGCTGTAACGCTCAATGCCGTGCCTGTGGAAAATAAAGTCGGCTGATTACTGTAACAGGTTGAAAAAGAAGGACGCATACCAAAAACTTGTGGAGCTCTGCAAGAACCGTTACCCAGATGAACCGGCGGATGAGTCATCGGTGAAAAAATGCATTCAGGCCCTCCGCACAGTGTACAAAAAAGTGCTCAATAAAGTTATAAATTCTACCAAATCTGGAGCGGGGGCCGAAGATGTTTATGTCCCCCAACTGTGGTACTTTGATCTGTTCGCTTTTACAAGGGACCAAGAAGTACCCAGACAAGGGACATCCATGTCGAATCTAGACCCGGTGATCCAGCCGGACACCCCTGTCATACATGTAAGTACCTTTGTATTACAGCACATTTTAATGTACATGCCAAAGTGGACTTAAATTTAAAAAATATTATTGTGAAATGTAGATAAAATGGCAGAATATATCCCTTCATGTACTGATAACCGTAGCTCAACGGTTGAGGCCTATCCATTTACAAGTGTCGTTTTCACATTTTTTCCGGATATGGGTGTTATAGTGTGAAGATAAATTTCTTTGTCTTTACAAGTGTCGTTTTCACATTTTTGCTGTATACGGGTGTTATAGTGTGAAGATAAATTTCTTTGTCTTTACAAGTGTCGTTTTAACATTTTTGCTGTATATGGATGTTATAGTGTGAAGATTAATTTCTTTGTCTTTGTGATTTACCATTTGTTTTTTGTTCATGCAGGACTCAGAAGAGGCTGTCTCCACATCTGCAACTGAACAAGACAGCATGGTGTTGATCCAAGATGAAGAAGTAGTTGAGCCACCATCCTCATCTGTGCGGCGCCGGCTTTCACTTTCGGGAAGGAAAAGGAAGGCTCCCACCTTGGCTACCACCTCGGCTACTCCTGAATTGGTGGAAATTGCGAAAAAAGTGCTTACGGCAGAAAAAGACCAACCTAAAATAACAGGGTTTGCATACTTCGCTAATGAGAAGCTCCCTACACTGGATCCTGTTCAGCGGCTTCATGCAGAGAGACTCATGTTTGAGGTACTGACTCAAGCGTCTTTTGGAAACCTGGATAACAGATATGTCGTCATGCCAAGACCGCAGTACCCGGACTACTCATGGCCGCACAATCCCGTGCCGAACCCAATTGGGCTAAATCCTGCAAACCCAAATGTTGGTGCTCCCCCTTATTTTTATACACCGCAGAGGCAGCGTGGTAATGACAACGATCCATCTTACCAGCAGTTGTAGTTTTAAAAATGTTTTACAAAAGTTTTTTTTGTTGTTTATATATTTTTTACATTGTTACCTTTTTTAATAAAAATCTTATTTATCTAATGAATTGTGGTCTTTTCTTATGTGATGTCAAATATTAAAATGTTGTATTTTTATTACATCTACTTGTCACACACGGGGTCATAGGAGTACCAGCTATCATAGGAGTTCCATCATAGGGAAAAAATGAAATTAAAAAAATTACAAAAATTAACATTTCATTTAAAGGTCCCTGGTCACACTAGCGCTAAAACCTTATACTAAAAAATAATACACCACACCTGCATAGATTAACGTAAAATATAAAATATATATTTTTTTCATATATATATATATTTTTTTAAAGACAGCTAATTTAAATAAAAACAAAAAACAGTAACATAATAAAATAAAAAATTATAAAAAAAAATTAACAAAATACAAAATTATTTACAAAAAAATAAAATAAATTTAAAGTTTAAATATATAATATATATATTTTAGTCATATATGAAAGATTAAAAAATTCTTATAAATATATTTGAAACTTCTTGGGAGGTAAAGGTCAACATTCACCAGGGAATTACAGCTATTCACAGATATGCGACGCCATTGTGATCGCAATGTGACTTCCCACGAGCTCCAGCTATACAGATATGCATACAGATATGCAAAGCCATTATGATTACAAGGTGAAGATTCGCGAGCCCCAGCCATACAGATGTGCGACGTCATTGTGATCGCAATGTTACCTCACGAGCTCCAGCCACACATATGCAAAGGCCATTGTGATTTGCAAGGTGAAGATTCTCACGAGCCCCAGCATAAAGATATGAGACGCCATTGTGATCGCCTAGCTTGGAACTGTGGTATTGCGATCGCAACAGCATCTCATATCTGTGCTTGGCTGGGCGCATGGCTGCTGCGGTCACTTTGCAATCGCAATACCGTTTTGCGTCGCGAGTGCGGCCGCACGTAACGTGCGCACGTCGTGACGTCATGGCGCTGGCGTCGCACAATGTGGAGTTGCTTGTAATGGCGGCAATGGCGGCGAGACAGGCGAGACAGCGCGGGGCTAAGTGGGCAGATGAAGAGGTCCGTTACTTAATAAAAAAAACGGACCTCTGGGATTACCACTGCAGGCTACCTGTGGCGCATCCAATGCGCCACAAAAGGGTATGCCTGCAGAGAATCCGGCGGGGCCTGCAGAGGCGCTTTAATGTGCGGCGGACCAGGCAACAAATCCGCAAGAAGCTGGCGGACCTGCGATACCGCTCACGCGATAGGGTCGCAGCATCCGGGCCCAGCTCCGCAGGCCTCTGAGTGAGTATTGATGAGGGTATCTGGAGAGGTTATGTTTTGTGGGTTAGGCTACTTTCACACTTGCGTTTTTTTGCGCTGCATTTCGAGCGCACATGAAGCGCATTAAAAAAACGCATGCAAACGCTTGTAAATGCTGCGATATTTAGTCGCATCTGCATGCGCATTTCGACAAAAAAACGCAGCGTTTGTCTGCGATTTCATGCGTTTTTGCATGCGTTTGCGTTTTTTTGGCGCATGCGTTGTCTATGTGTCACATTTCTATCATCTCTGTCTCCATCATCTCTGGCTCTATCATCTGTCTCCATCATCTCTGTCTCAATCATCTCTGTCTTTTTTGACCGGAAAAAAAATTGCAACATGTAGCGTCTAGCGCGTATGGGCGCACACCGGGAAAATGCGCAGCGCACGACAAACGCACATGAACGCGTGCAAGCGCTAGACCCTGCGCCCGCCATGTTAAAGATAGGGGAACATTGCGCATGCATCCGATAGCGTAAGTTGCGCTGCGCAAAAAAAACGCAAGTGTGAAAGTAGCCTTATCTACCTATATCAATGCACCCGTAGTGATGGGAGTACCAGCAGTGATGGGCCAAGGCAGTGATGGGAGTACCAGTCGTGAGGGGGTTTACAGGCATAGATGGAAGTACTGGCAGTAACGGGAGGACCAGTAGTGATGGGAGTACCAGCAGTGATAGGGCAGGCAGTGAAGGGAGTACCAGTCGTGAGGGGTTTACAGGCATAGATGGAAGTACTGGCAGTAACGGGAGGACGAGTAGTGATGGGAGTACCAGTAGTGATGGGGCAGGCAGTGAAGGGAGTACCAGTCGTGAGGGGGTTTACAGGCATAGATGGAAGTACTGGCAGTAACGGGGTTAATAGAAGGATTATTTGACTGAATTGTATATTTTATTTACAGCACCACCTCACCAGCTGCTGCGGCTCCACCGTCCCCAGCTACCCCTCCACCTCCATCTCTTCCCGGCTACCCTCCACCACCATCATCACCACACCTCTCCAACCCTTCAACCCCTTCTCCGGCAGCAACCCCCCTCCTGAATCGGTGGGTTCCTGCCCTTCCCCTGGAAATAGATTCTCTCCAGCATCATCCCGTGACACGGATGCAGGCTCCCCATCAGGTAATTTACGCACATTATATAAGCTTCAGACAAGTTTGAGAACTTTGTAAGGTCTTATGTGTAATGATTGTTGTGATATAATTTTTTTTTCTTTTTTTTCCCTAGCCGGCGGAGCAACAGGTTCTGGGTGGGCGGTCAGCGGTTCCTCTGAGGAAAACCGTAAGTGTTAACAAGCATAACATGTACATGTTGATGTTGCAACAGAATTCCCTGGTTAACTGTTACCTTTACCTCCACAGAAATCCCAACTGCCCAGGACCTGTTCCTGTCACACCGCCGGCTGATGGCGGCAATGAGCAGCGCGGTGGGAGCCATGCAGACAGCGGTGGCAGAGCTGCAACGTGCCATGGGAGCTCTGCATCAACACGGGGTGATGCTGGAGAGGGCATTTCCTGGACTCCGGGGCCCTCATTAATTTTTTTTTTGTTAATTATTTTTATTTTGTTAATATTTTGTATATAATTTTTTATTTTATTATGTTACTGTTTTTTGTTTTTATTTAAATTTGAGTTATTTAAAAATATATATTTTCTATTTTACGTTAATCTACGCAGGTGTGGTGTATTATTTTTTAGTATAAGGTTTTAGCGCTATTGTGACCAGGGGCCTGTAAAAGACATGTTAATTTTTGAAATTTTTTTAATTTCATTTTTTCCCTATGATGGAACACCTATGACACCTGGTAGTACCATGACCCCATGTGTGACAAGTAGATGTAATAAAAATACAACATTTTAATAGTTGACATCACATAAGAAAAGACCACAATTCATTAGATAAATAAGATTTTTATTAAAAAAGGTATCAATGTAAAAATATAAAAACAACCAAAAAAAACTTTTGTAAAACATTTTGAAAACTACAACTGCTGGTAAGATGGATCGTAATTGCCTTTATCACGCTGCCTCTGCGGTGAATAAAAATAAGGGGGAGCACCAGCGTTTGGGTTTGCAGGATTTTGCCCAATTGGGTTCGGCACAGGATTGTGCGCCCATGAGTAGTCCGGGTACTGCGGTCTTGGCATGACGACATATCTGTTATCCAGGTTTCCAAAAGACACTTGAGTCAGTACCTCAAACATGAGTCTCTCTGCATGAAGCCGCTGAACAAGATCCAGTGTAGGGAGCTTCTCATTAGCGAAGTATGCAAAGCCAGTTATTTTAGTTTGGTCTTTTTCTGCCGTAAGCACTTTTTTCGCAATTTCCACCAATTCAGGAGTAGCCGAGGTGGTAGCCGAGGTGGGAGCCTTCCTTTTCCTTCCTGAAAGTGAAAGCCGGCGCCGCACAGATGAGGATGGTGGCTCTTCTTCATCTTGGATCAACGCCATGCTGTCTTCATCAGTCGGAGGTGTGGAGACAGCCTCTTCTGTGTCCTGCATGAACAAAAAACAAATGGTAAATCACAAAGACAAAGAAATTAATCTTCACACTATAACACCCGTATACAGCAAAAATGTGAAAACGACACTTGTAAAGACAAAGAAATTTATCTTCACACTATAACACCTGTATACAGCAAAAATGTGAAAACGACACTTGTAAATGGATAGGCCTCAACCGTTGAGCTACATAAATTATCAGTACATGAAGGGATAAATTCTGCCATTTTATCTACATTTCACAATAATATTTTTTAAATTTAAGTCCACTTTGGCATGTACATTAAAATGTGTTGTAATACAAAGGTACTTACATGTATGACAGGGGTGTCCGGCTGGATCACCGGGTCTAGATCCAACATGGATGTCCCTTGTCTGGGTACTTCTTGGTCCCTTGTAAAAGCGAACAGATCAAAGTACCACAGTTGGGGGACATAAACATCTTCGGCCCCCGCTCCAGATTTGGTAGAATTTATAACTTTATTGAGCTCTTTTTTGTACACTGTGCGGAGGGCCTGAATGCGTTTTTCACCGATGACTCATCCGCCGGTTCATCTGGGTAACGGTTCTTGCAGAGCTCCACCAGTTTTTGGTAGGCGTCCTTCTTTTTCAACCTGTTACAGTAATCAGCCGACTTTATTTTCCACAGGCACGGCATTGAGCGATACAGCTCGATAAACTCCCGCAAAAATTCCTGCTTATCAGCCATCTGTAATAAAAAAATGATTATGTGAGAACGCCAGAATGGTTAAATAAAATGCTTACATAGCCTACAACATAGAATACAGCAGGGAACATAAAATGGTGGTTGTGGGCGCAGCTGGAGTAAACATTGACAGAGCTGGGATCATAAAATGGTGGTGGTGGGCGTGCCAGAACAAAACAATGGCAAAAAAAATAAAAATCATAGATGAACAATTACGCAAAAAACAGCAGGGATCACAAAATGCCAGAACAAAACAATGGCAAAAAAAAATTGATGGACGACAATGGTTAACAACAGCAGAGATCTAAAAATGGATCTGTAAAATTAAAGAAAAAATAAAAATTAAATGTGACAAAAAAAAAATACCTACCTTACAAAACTTGGCTGTGATTTTGAACAAAAAAAAGAAAATAGGGAAACAAACTAGCGTCACAAACTGGATCGCAGAGGATATAACGCCACAGACTGGATCGCAAAAACCCCAACGCCGTAGACAGGAACGCAGCAACCTCAATAGTGGCGCAAACTGGATCGCAGTAGCTACAAAGGCTAGCAGGACACACTGGAACGATGCTGGAGATTTGAAAGAACCGCTTCTGCTCGAGAGCAATGGAGAGGAGTGCTGATACGTCGTCTTTTATGACGCGGTCATCCAATCACAAAGCGGGAGAGCTGTGATAAATATCTATGAGAAAAATAGTGACCACCAATCTGTGATGAGGGGCGTGCAAAAGGTCGCGCTTAGTCACGCCTATCGAGGTCGTGATCTTTCACAGTTCATGCAGTGTGGCTCGTCCCAACGACCGCCAAAGTCGTTAAATAGATCGCTAACCGCTGATGCGTCGTTAATGAGATCGAACAGTTTGGCCGCTACTAGCGACCTTAAAACGATCACACCAACGATAGCGTCGTTATCGTGATCGTTAGCGGGAACGTTTAGTGTGGCAGTACGTTTACTTTGCATAACTCTGCTTCTTTCAAATAGACATTTCGACAAGGTTATATCGGCAAAAACTAACAGATGTCAAGAAAGTATATGATTTTAAATCTCAAGACTAAATAAAACCCTTTTGTTTTCTAAGTATATTGTGATGACTGAGAGCAGGCATCAGATAGATTAATGGGTAATAAATTAGTCATCGTGTAGTGGTGTTATTTCGAGGCGCTCATGTCAGTCTGTCTATTTGTGATATCACTGGAACAGTCTCATTGATTTATAGCATGGTAATCCATCTAAGCTCATACCTCTGGACAGCAGAGCCACGCGGCCCGCCTAGTGAATGCATAACAATTACCTTGCTTTTTCTTGTACTGTTTCTGTAGTTATCTCCCAGCTCCTATGTAATCCTCTTTTTATTGTGTAATATTGAACCAACACCGTGACATGTCGTATATCTAATGATGGCTTTATGAAAAAATATTACTATATGTTCACTGGTGTGAGATAAATTAATTTCATTTAAATAACTAGTCTAATTTAAAGGAACAACTCCAAAAACACTATTTTCCTGCAAATAATGGCCTCAATTCATTAAAGCAATTTTGCCAGAGTTCTCGGAGTTGCACAAAATTTGTGTGACTTTTGATGTTTTGATGCCGGTTTTTCACAACTTCACCAAGATTAGTGGACCTAGGGGGCAGGGAGATTCAGCTGGGGCTTGATGCTATAATTTTTCTAATTCATAAAGAGCTGTGCCGGTCTTTACACCAGAAATCTTACTACAATCAGAGATTGAAGGAAGATTTCTGGAATGGCGCACAAAGGCACACACCACACAACAGACACTCCTGATTCATTAAGAGGTATACACCTCTTAATGAATCTGGATAATCTGAATACACCACATGCAATCATCAAGAATGGTTGAAAATTGCCAGTCCCGATGATTGGGGACAAAGTGTTTATCTGCAGGTCGTTTTTAAATAATGTTTGGCTGGTTTACTTGTATAGCGAATCCAGGGAGAAAATTAAGTTCTATTGTCCCTGCAGTTGGTCACTTCCTGCCACTGTGGCAGTGTATGGAGCTGTAAGGCCGACGTCACACACAACGACAAAAAATCGGTCCGTTTTAGACGGTCGATTCTCGGATCAAAATGCAAACATCACACATCCTTCTGGCATCCGATTTTCCTTCAAAGATGCGATTTAGTCGCATGTGTGTGTACCTTGTAACATCCGATTTTCATCCGACTTGCGAGATTTTCTCGCAGGCTTGCAAAACTGACATATAATGGATCCAAAAGAATAGTATTTCAATCACAAAAAAAAGAATAGATATATACACATAGAACACATATATATATATATATATATATATATACATGTCATTGTGACATGTATATATACATATATTTATAGTTCCTAGACTTCTACATACTGTTATAGCCGCTAATTCAATTGCCGGCTTCTGTGAAATCACAGATGCCGACATGAAATGATACATTGTTTCCACACAGTTAACCATGTCATTTAATGTATTTTGATATTTGTTTAGAACTTACAATTACATGAGTGTATTTGTGCAAAATTTCAGACATGTAGGGGTTAATTAAAGGTGTAAATTCGTTGACAAAAAAATGTGTGGGCTCCCGCTTTATTTTCTCCACCAGACAGACAAAGCAAGCGAGTGGGGCAGATAATAATAGCCTAGGGAGGGTACTTTTTTTTTGTGCCCCCCCTGGCTACTAACATCTACCCCCAGACACCCCAGAAAGGGCAAATCTATAATTAGATTCGCCCTTTCTGGCACTTTGCCCGTCTATTCCCATTGCCCTGTAGCAGTGGCGAATGGGTTAATAATCTCACCTTACTGTCACCTTAGTATTGAAAGGTGACCTTAAGGCAGGTTAATAATTGAGAGCTGTCAATTAGACAACTATCAATTATTAATCCTATTGAAGTAAATTAAAAAAACACAGACACATTAATAAAAATTAATTTTAATGAAATAAAAACACATTTTTTTGACCATATTTTATTTTACACTTAATCCGTGCGAAGCCATTGATCTCCTAAAATAAAGATAAAAAAATAAAAAAACATTATTCTTACCTATTCCGCTGATCTGTCACGTCCCACGCTGTAATCCTTCACAAAGGGTTAACTAGCTTTGAGCCAAGCAGTGCAAGTAATCCTGCATGCTCAGCTCAAAGCTCCTGAATGAATAAGTTCCTCTCCTGGCGACAGGAGAGGATGTGTTTCATGAATGAAGTTTAATTGATTGTGTCCACTTTCCCTTTAGGTCAGGTCACTAAAGTTAAATTGCCAATAAATCAATTAAGCTCCATTCATGAATCTATTCCTCTACTTTCGCTGGGAGAGGAACTTATTCATTCATGGGGTTAGAGCTAGGAGACAGAATTATCTCCCTGCTAACTGTAACCTCTTAACCCTGTCGGATGGATTACAGCTTGGGACCTGACTGTACATCGGATTGGTAAGTATAATTTTGCTTTTTTATTTTATTTTTATTACAGGAAATGGTTTTAGCAGGAAAATAAAATATGGTCAAAAACTGTGTGATTATTTAATTAAACTTATTTTTTATTAAACTGTGTGTGTTTGATTTTTCTTTCATACAATAGGATTAATAATTGATAGTTGTCTAATTGACAGCTCTCAATTATTAACCTGCCTTAAGGTCACCTTTCAATACTAAGGTGACAGTAAGGTGAGATTATTAACCCATTCGCCACCGCTACAGGGCAATGGGAATAGACGGGCAAAGTGCCAGAAAGGGCGAATCTAATTATAGATTTGCCCTTTCTGGGGTGTCTGGGGGCAGATGTTAGTAGCCAGGGGGGCACAAAAAATGTACCCTCCCTAGGCTGTTATTATCTGCCCCCACTCACTTTGCTTTGTCTGTCTGGTGGAGAAAATACAGCGGGAGCACACGCATTTTTTTCAATGAAATTACACCTTTAATTAACCCCTACATGTCTGAAATTTTGCACAAATACACTCATGTAATTGTAAGTTATAAACAAATATCAAAATACAGGAAATGACATGGTTAACTGTGTGGAAACAATGTATCATTTCATGTCGGCTTCTGTGATTTCACAGAAGCCGGCAATTGAATTTGCGGCTATTACAGTATGTAGAAGTCTAGGAAATATAAATATATATATATATATACATGTCACAATTACATATATATATATATATATATATATATATATATGTATTCTATGTGTGTATATCTATTCTTTCTATTCTTTAGTAAAGCTGTCAGTGTGATTTTACAGTATAGCCGGGGATGAATTGCCGGCTTTTCTAAAGGACACCGATGCGATTTCATCGCAAGTCACACAGTGTGGTCCGTTTGTAATCCGATTTTTCATCGCTCCCATAGACTTGCATTGGCGATTGTCGACCCACAATCGGTGACAATCGCAGCATGCTGCGATTGCACACGGACGTTTAAAACGGACCACAAAAAATCTGATACTGGGAGCTGCTCCATAGATTAACATAGGGCAGACTGCAATACGATTTTTCATCGCATTGCAGTCGTCCGATTATGTCGCCAGTGTGACGCCGGCCTAATTGTCAGAGTTCACTAGGGAGTGAACGCATCTGTAATGACACCCCTGCACCCTGATTGACAGCTTGATCTGGAGCATGTAGAGAGCAGCTGCAGGGAGAATAGAACTTCATTCCGGTAATCTACACCAGCATGATTTAAAAGTTATTTAACTTCAGTTTACCAATATCTGCAAGTAAATAGCATTTTTGGAGCTGACAGGTTCCTTTAAACTCATTTTTTAACAGATATGATAATGAGATATGGTCTGAAAAATGGATTGGATAAAAGTGCAGGAATAATAGGCAAAATTAGGGACTGCATACCCAAATATGAAATATATCCATGATTTATTTTAACAGTTAAGTTCTTACCTTTCTTGCAAAAATCTGTTTTATTGTTTTAGACACATCCATAGTAGAAATATTATGCTAATGAGTTGCAAGTGAAGTAGGGTGGTCACTGTACTGTCACCTCATTAGCATACAATTAGCATCAAATTCTGATAACAGGTTCTTTTTAAAGGGAACTTGTCATGCAAAATAATACAATTACATCGGGCAGATCTAGGGATAATCTTGAGGTTAATAGAGTTCTGACACCGACTGGCTCCGGATGTAAGGTTCTGTGTACATGTTCCTGAAACTCAGTTTGTTCGTCAGCCATTTTACTTTCTGTCTTGCTGCAGCTATCTTGCCCTCAGTCAAAATGGAGTTTCCAGCTTGCATGTTCCCGCCCTGATTCTCTCCTTTTGCTTCTTAAGCAGCCACAGCTGAGCAATCGGTGCTTCAGAATCTAGCCTGCAGTGAACCTGTGACCTGACTCCTAAAGCCTTGGACCTTGTACTCCAGCTATTCCTACTGAGGAACTCTGAAGCACTTGTGGACTCTGAACCCTGCTCTTTGAAAGACCCACGTTTGCATGGACTTACGGTAACAGAGAAGAAGATCCTGAACCTGTTGTGGAGAGTGATTGCTGAGCTTAGATTACTCTGGCCTGCTGTGTCTCCTGCTTCTGTGTCTGCAAACTGTGTGACTATTTTTGCCAACTTGTATGAAGTAATACAAGACTTTCTATATCAAACCTGTGTCTCATGTATTTTCATCGCACCCAAGCACAAGACGCTATATGAACTGTACTACATACATTACACCGGAAGTGAAGGCTCACTGCAGGAAGGAAATTAACTTTATTGTCTCTGACAGCATCACTCTTTCAGGGTGGTGCCACAATGGTTTCAGTCACTGCTCAGCATATGGAAAGAAGCGGCATGGCACTGACTGGAAGCAGGATCAGCATTATATCAGTGAGTGCCCAGGTAATTTTACATGACTGTTGAGTGCTAATGCAGAGAGACTCAGCAAGACTGGTACAAAACCAGCAAAGGCGCAGCCACAGATGTACTTGGGGCAAGCTACCCAGCCAGGCGAGCCCTTGAGGGCCAGGAAAACTCTTCACCCAGCTCCCAGATATGGAAGGAGGACTTTGGCAGAGCCCTTCCCAGGTCCATTGTCTCTGGGTACCTGGTCACTGAGGAGGCGGCCAGTGTTTAGGCAAGAATACCTGTGAGTGTAGCACAAAGAGACAAGGGGATGAAACCTAAGAAAAACCCTGATTAGATCGCAACCAATATTGCTAGCACCACTTACCTCAATAGCACATAAGAACTGCAAAATATAGCAAAAGCATGAGCTGGGAGCAGGGTTAAATAGCACTGTAAGAAGATGAGTCGAGACAGAGTCAGCGGTTTCCGGTGCCCTTTAAGGCCGGAACTATCGGTACTGTCACCACAGTTGCCGGTGGGAGGCTTCTTCTGGGAGGGAAGGACCTTCCCGCTGGATAGCAGGGGGCGCGGGGAATATAAGGAGGACTGAGCGCGGGAATGGATCGGACTTGGTGGGAAAGTGACAGGAGAAGGTTGACTCCCTCTCCGCTGCTCCGGCTGACAACTATACACCACTCATCCCTCAGCGTGCTGACTATAAGATTGACTTTGACGCCATTAAGTTATTGTCTGACCCTGTTCTTTTGGACAGCCCTGTCCTGTCTGTGGTAAAAGATAAGCTGCCTAGAGACTACCCCAAAGGACCGCCCACTGCCACGGTCTGTGAGCGTGCCCACGGCTTGTGTTCAGCGCCATTCCTGAGGAATGTATAATGGAATGGTGTGCACTCAGGGTATGGAAAAATTAGGTGCTGGTGAATTGGACCAAAATGGTACCAATAAACATAGGTAAAGTTAAATTCACCGCACACAAGGACTGATAGTCATGCAAAAGAGATTTGTTTATTGAACAGTATCCAATCCAAAAAGGTAAGTGATAGTGCCGTATTGAACAAATGTACAATATACAATATACAGATACCCAACGTTTCGGCCCTCCCGGGCCTTACTCATGGGTGACTAGAAGAAACAAGCAAAAAATACAGTGTGAGACATATATATACAGTGACAGAGGTATAATTATATATACAATATGTACAATTTAGTAAAAGGATTGGGTAATTCACAGATCTTTGCTAATGTCAGATTGATATTTATATATGATTTACCCAGATAGATAAATTTTGGTAACGATGCATCACTGTATCCAAGCAAATAAAAGCGTAGAAACACTTGTCATAGTCATCGGACTATAGAGAGGCACAATCATATAATGAACAGAGGAAATATAAGGAAGGAATATATGGCGGTTTACCTGAATAGTATAGGTACAAAAGAAAACTGGCACAGACAAGATAGTATAGGGTTCCTGGTAACATCCTTTGTGGCACAGTAGAAACTGTAGGTAATATTGAAATCAGATATTTAAACACAATCAAAAGAGCTCTGTTAATAGATATCATACCTTAAGTTTAATTTTTACCTGTATATGACAAAAGGGACAAAATTGAGATAAGTCCTGATTGTAGATAGGAAGTGCCCTGGATAGGATGCCAATAGCCTATTAGTAAGATATATTATGTTATAGTAGAGATCTAGCGGGGGTAGTGTAAGAAACAAGGTTATATCGTACCTTGACACTAAGTCAGTTTGAGATGCAGATGGCGATACAACGTCCTATAAGATAGATAGCGTATGCAGCCTGTTTAAAGTAAATGTAGGAAGCTTATTAAGAGTCTGGCTTAAGTCTGGAGATGCGCTGACATGAGGGTATATGGAGGACCATGAGACATACCTAGAAGAAGTGCTGTAGTTGTTCACAGGCGGCGCTCCCGCGCCCTGACTTATGCTGGGTGTCCAGACAGCAGTGTGTGGTCGTGGGCCATTTTATAAGCGGCGCCGTGTATCGCCGGGCCGGATGTGCGTCATCCGGACCGGAAGTGACGCGGCGCTCGCTGTCAGTCATGTCTGAGCATGCGCAGTTGTAGTAGCGATCGCCATTTTGTTGGTGGGAGGATAGTGACACGATATGTGATGTTAAGCAGGTCTGAGCATGCGCAATGGTACAGGTAACCGCCATATTATTGGTGGAAGCAAAATGCAAGATGTAGAAAATAATCACGTTTGTGTACTGGCAATAGTGAGAAACATAGCAACTGGGAGAGGAGACCAAAGGGGAAGAGACCTTGGGAGGAGAAAGGGTATAAATATGTATATAGAAATATGCAATCAATGGAGGTACCTGGAACAAATTGAAGACTAACAGAGGATAAGGGAGATAGGATGATGAATAAATGGAAAAATAAGATCCAGTAAGAAGGAAAAGTAAGAAAAATAAAAGCAAAAAAATAATTGAAAAAATATTGAAAAAATATAGAAAAAATAAAGAGGAACCAGTGAAAAATAAAAAATAAAAAATAAAAAAATAAAATAGTAAAAATAAAAAGAAATAAAAAGAAATAAAATTGAGTACAAATAATGATAATATGTGTCAATGAGATAAAGGGATGAAAAAAATAAAAAATAAAAAATAAAATAAAAAATAGAAAATAAAAATTGAAGAAAAGTGAAGATTAGAAAAATAGAAAATGAAAAATAAAAATAGAAAAAGAAAATTAAAGGTAAAAAATAGCATAAACAAAATGAAAAAATAAAAATATAAAAATAAAAATTAAAAATAAAAATAAAAATAAAATAATGCTGGGAGTAGAGAGGTGACTTACCGATAATGAGAAGGAGAAAGAAATTCAGCGTGTCTGAAAGAAAATGGTATACTAGTTAGAAAGAATCAATATATAATGAATTTATAGAAGCCAGTCCATCTCCCTATTTAGACCTCGTGGTGACAATGTATCCAACTTGTGGATCCAGTAACTCTCTCGTAATTTCAAACGTCTCACACGGTTACCTCCTCTTCGTGATTTAGGTACATGCTCAATAATTTGAAACTTCAATTTATTTCTTTTTATTTCTTTTTATTTTTACTATTTTATTTTTTATTTTTTATTTTTCACTGGTTCCTCTTTATTTTTTCTATATTTTTTCAATATTTTTTCAATTATTTTTTGCTTTTATTTTTATTTTTCTTACTTTTCCTTCTTACTGGATCTTATTTTTCCATTTATTCATCACCCTATCTCCCTTATCCTCTGTTAGTCTTCAATTTGTTCCAGGTACCTCCATTGATTGCATATTTCTATATACATATTTATAGCCCTTTCTCCTCCCAAGGTCTCTTCCCCTTTGGTCTCCTCTCCAGTTGCTATGTTTCTCACTATTGCCAGTACACAAACGTGATTATTTTCTACATCTTGCATTTTGCTTCCACCAATAATATGGCGGTTACCTGTACCATTGCGCATGCTCAGACCTGCTTAACATCACATATCGTGTCACTATCCTCCCACCAACAAAATGGCGATCGCTACTACAACTGCGCATGCTCAGACATGACTGACAGCGAGCGCCGCGTCACTTCCGGTCCGGATGACGCACATCCGGCCCGGCGATACACGGCGCCGCTTATAAAATGGCCCACGACCACACACTGCTGTCTGGACACCCAGCATAAGGCAGGGCGCGGGAGCGCCGCCTGTGAACAACTACAGCACTTCTTCTAGGTATGTCTCATGGTCCTCCATATACCCTCATGTCAGCGCATCTCCAGACTTAAGACAGACTCTTAATAAGCTTCCTACATTTACTTTAAACAGGCTGCATACGCTATCTATCTTATAAGACGTTGTATCGCCATCTGCATCTCAAACTGACTTAGTGTCAAGGTACGATATAACCTTGTTTCTTACACTACCCCGCTAGATCTCTACTATAACATAATATATCTTACTAATAGGCTATTGGCATCCTATCCAGGGCACTTCCTATCTACAATCAGGACTTATCTCAGTTTTGTCCCTTTTGTCATATACAGGTAAAAATTAAACTTAAGGTATGATATCTATTAACAGAGCTCTTTTGATTGTGTTTAAATATCTGATTTCAATATTACCTACAGTTTCTACTGTGCCACAAAGGATGTTACCAGGAACCCTATACTATCTTGTCTGTGCCAGTTTTCTTTTGTACCTATACTATTCAGGTAAACCGCCATATATTCCTTCCTTATATTCCCTCTGTTCATTATATGATTGTGCCTCTCTATAGTCCGATGACTATGACAAGTGTTTCTACGCTTTTATTTGCTTGGATACAGTGATGCATCGTTACCAAAATTTATCTATCTGGGTAAATCATATATAAATATCAATCTGACATTAGCAAAGATCTGTGAATTACCCAATCCTTTTATTAAATTGTACATATTGTATATATAATTATACCTCTGTCACTATATATATATGTCTCACACTGTATTTTTTGCTTGTTTCTTCTAGACACCCATGAGTAAGGCCCGGGAGGGCCGAAACGTTGGGTATCTGTATATTGTATATTGTACATTTGTTCAATATGGCACTATCACTTACCTTTTTGGATTGGATACTGTTCAATAAACAAATCTCTTTTGCATTCCTGAGGAATGCACATAAAGGACTGTTTCCACGTTCCACTGCACTCAAGCCAAGCAGGACTTGATCCATCAGCACCATCGGGAGACAGTGCTTCTCGTTCCTCCGTAACAGAGCCAGAGACTTTGTCCACGATTTGCGACTCCGTTGGGAGATTTCCTCTGCAAGAACTGCAAGCGATAAGTTACCTTGTTTTTGTATATCTTATTCTCGAGCATTGTGTTTGCGTGCAATTCCCGCCCCTGCCGTACAAAGTCCTGCCTCACTGCGTGTAGTATTACTAGTTAATTGACTGTTCAGTAAATCCTGTTATCCCTTTCTCTGCCTCCAGCTCTTCACTGCATCCAATGAACCTCCCTCGTTTACAGCACGCCTTATGCTTAAGGAAATGATCAGGTGTTGACTACCTCCCAATCACCACCAGACAACCATTCCCTTCTAACTTGCACAGCAGAATGGACACAATCCCACCATTGCCTAGTACCAGACACAGCAGCGTCCTGCATTGCCTGGCAAGTGGGGAACACAGCGTCCCATGTTCCCTTGGCAGTGAAATCCATGGAAAATATGGTGTCCCACAGCCCCACACATCCTACTCCTCCAGATTGCAATGCTCCAGGGGATTGGAACAGTTTCCCAGCACGCGTGGTAGCTCCAACTCCAGGATCAGGACAATGGTTGCGCTTGCGACCAGGGTAGTGTAGCACCTGAGCCACTCCTAGGTGAGAGCACAGAACCAAAATTCCTAACAATGATAGGTTCCCTTTAAATAGGGATGAGATGCAGTTTACTTATTTATTTTACTCACTTATATAGCGCGAATAATTCCATATTGCTTTACATACATTATCATCACTGTCCCCATTGGGGCTCACATTCTAGATTCCCTATCAGTATGTTTTTTTTGCAGTTATTCTTATACAACTTTTTAAAATGTGTCAAAGGTAGAGTTGAGCGATACTTTCCGATATCCAAAAGTATCGGAATCGGAATGGTATCGCCGATACCCATAAAATATCGGCGATACCCGATACCGATACCGGAAATCCAATGTAAGTCTATGGGAACAAAATATCGGAATTAAAAAAACCCCATTCTTGCCTTGTTGGTTAATTGTACATGAAGGAAAACAACAAAGAGTAATGTAGAATGTATTGGGGAAGGTTGAGGAGACATTAAAGGCATAGATGTTTAACCCAATCAAATGGAATAGCATAAATTTTTTTTTTTTTAAAGATGTTCGGATTGACGAAGAAATTGACAATGTTGTTAACGTTTTTTCTATTTTGGCAAATATGTATATTTCACAACTTCCATGCTCTTCACCTTTTTAACTTTTGACACACTTTCTCCTTCATAATCTTCAGCAGCATCATCTTTTTCATCAAATTATTCTTCATCTTCACCTTCTTTATCTTCTTTTTAAACTTATTCCTATTCATCTTTTTGTTAACATTACTCATATTGTTCTTATTAAACTATTATTCTTCTTCATCTTCTTCCTCTTCATCTTCTTCATCATATTCTTATTTGTGACAGAGATTCCTGTACTTGTAATCTTTGAAAATATGAATATTTCATCCTTGCGTTCTTGCTGTCACAAAAGATTTAAATTACAACAGTATTTGTCCGTGTTCAGTTTAGCCTGCAGCAGCAGGCATTTTCCAGGGGCACCACGAGGAGGAACGGACTCACCCCCATACACTGCTTAGTCTTCTTCTGCTTATAATTTAGAGAATATATTTTGCTCTTCATTTTGGTCTTATACTTCATGTTCTTCTGCTTTTTGATCTTCTGCTTATTGTTCTTCTGTCTCTTTTTCTGTATCTTGTAGTTTGTCTTAACTTTCTTTGTCCTGTTGGTGATCTTCTTCTGGGTAATCTTTTATTTCTTCTTTGTGATGGTGTTCAGGCTGGTTGGCTTGATGCTCGTCGTCCTTGTGGTCGTCATCTTCTTCGGGGTGGTCATCAGGGTCGTCGTCTTCATTGTTGGAGATACAGAGTGATTACCCAAAAAAACATTTAAAAAATCTTCAATTTGTAAATATAGCTGAAGGTACAAGAAGGCTGACTAACTTCCGAGAACCAGCTGACGTTACTGGAACCCGGACGGGTATCAGATGGTACAAGAGACAATGGAAATAACGAGGACCAGCTGAGTGTGCTGGAACCCGGAGGGGCAACAGAAGGAAAAGAGCCAATGGCACAACCGAGGACCAGCTGACGTTACTGGGACACGGTTACTAAGCAGGAGGTACCTGTGCTCCAAAGCACTACCAAGGACCAGCAGACGTTGCTGGAACTCGGATACCGAGATGGAGGCACCTAGGCCAAAGGCACTGCGGAGAACCAGTTGACGGTACTGGAACCCGGACGGGTAGCAGAAGGTACAAGAGCCAATGCAAGTAACGAGGACCAGCTGACTGTGCTGGAACCCGGACGGGTAGCAGAAGGTACCCATGGAAATTTAAGTTGACAGGCCACGAGCCGGCCGCAGTTACCGAATCCCACAGTCCTACAGTGGGTGATTGTCCTATTGTCACAATGGAAACAGCCTTTATTTACATATCCCGCAGCACACATAGGAAGCACCTAAACTGCAGGCACCAAAGAGTCGGCTAACCCGACCTCAACACGACAGGACAACTTATTGTAGGCTAAGTGACGTTTACACTGACAGGAAACAGCTGGCGTGCTGTAACCAGTCTGGGCAGGGGTCAGTACCCGTGCCAATTACACTTCCGACCAACAACTGTTGGTGTTGGAGCCCAGGGATGAGACGAGAACAGAGTGGAGGCAGCAGGACTTTTTGCCGTTCACACAGCAGGGGAACAGCTGACACTACTGAACCCCAGTAACACAGGAGCAAGTGTTGACTGTGCTAACAGCACTTACAGGCAACAACTGGCGGTGTTGGAGCCAGGGATGAGAAGAGAACAGGGTGGAGGCAGCAGGACTTTTTGACGTACACACAGCAGGAGAACAGCTGACATTACTGAACCCCAGTAACACAGGAGCAAGTGTTGACTGTGCTAACAGCACTTACAGGCAACAACTGGCGGTGTTGGAGCCCAGGGTCAAGGAGGATGTTTAAATACTAGATCAAGTAATTTCCTTGTTACCTGTCAATTTTAAATGTCTATACTTCAAACAAGAGAAAGATAACCTTTACTACCATAAGATGATGATTTCATTTAAACTAATATCTAGATAAATAAAGAATTGACAAACATAAACACATACATTAACATGTTGAACAGCAATGCAAACCACAAAATAAATTAGTTAAGGAATCTGCTATACGGTTGTACATAAAAGCATACAAGTACATATCTGAATCCATTAATGATGGATAAGTAACAGTATGTACACCATTTTTATTGTATAGACAATGAATGTCTGACTTCAAAACATCATCAGCATTACAAGTTATCTGTGACATTACTAAAATGTTACATTTGCTGAATAATATCACTAAACAGTTTATACAAAATTATACAATTTCCATCATGTAATACTCATAATATGTGGCAATAATCATTTTTATTAACAAACATAACCTTTAAAAAGTGCATAGTGCATAGTGAAAATTGCTATTTATGCCTGACTGTCGACTTGCAAGCATGACAACGGATAGATAAGGTATATATAGATGAGACTGCATAGCCACAGATGGTGAATGGCGATGTAATACTGTACCTCAATAAAGTGTGCGTCACTACTACATAATTTTTTTATATAGCTTTATAAACAGGGTACGTGGATGTATGCTTGCGCCTTTGTTTTGACACACAGACTGCCTTCCTGCTGAGACGCGTTGGGTAGTGAACAGTTGTGTGCAGTGTTCACTGTAGTCTGAGGTTTTCCTTTTTGGAGTGCAGATCACGCTCCAGTTAGTTATTCAACCACTGCTGGTTGTAGTCTGCTGAGTGTGTGTCACTGGCACATCCTTGAAATTTTTCTCTAATTGTTGCTGCTCCATTCTATTACAAATAAATAAAATCTATTAGTGTGACGCGCTTCCATCTGTATACAATACATTGGTTGCAAACACTATAGAAGTACACAAAGGGGCCTTTCACACCTACTGAACAGTTGTGTGCAGTGTTCACTGCAGTCTCTGCGAAATAACCACACTTAGGCCTTATAACTTTTCAGACTTTCTTTATCAATCTACCAAGATGAAGAAGGCAGGGAGTAAGGCACGTGGTCGTGGCCGTGGAGTTTCTTCAGGGAGAGGACGTGGGGATTCTGTGGCTGCTGCGGCCCCCAGTGACACAGCATCCACCAGTTTTCCCCGTGAGCGTTCCTTTATGCGCACTTTTGTAGGAGCTCGGAGTACCCCCTGCTGCGGGAAGAACAAATTTAAGCCGTTGTTGGTTGGATGGCAGCCAATGCATCGACTTCAATTGCTTCCACCTCCTCTCAGGACCACAGCACTGTTGAGCAACCATCTGTCTCTTCACCGCCTGGCAAATTGCCTAGGCAGTCAGAGAGTTCTGTACAGGAGCCAGCTGAGTGTCTGCTTCTGTTCTCAGAATCTATTGGCTTGCAAACAGGGGCCCAGCCAAGCAGCATTCTGTAATGTGAAGAAGAGGTGATGCAGTGATGCGCAACAGCTGTGTCTCTCTGAATCTGAAGAGGCGGGTGAGACAGTGCCGATGGTCAGCACACCGCAGAACGCATCTGATGATGATGAGACTCAGGTGCCAGTTTCTGTTGAGCATGGTGCTGGCCAGACCACCCAACAGCAGCAGGTGTTGGAAGAGAGTAGTGGAGATGATGAGGTCCAAGACCCAACATGGCGTGAGGAACAGGAAGGTGGTGGGAGCAGCTCAGAGGAATCCTAATAATAATAATATTAATTTATATAGCGCCATCATATTACGCATCGCTTTACAGTTTTGCAGTTTAAGAACACAAGTCATTAGTAACAACGTTAACAATACAATAATTTAAGCTAAATAAGTCGCCCCTGCTCGTGACAGCTTACAATGTACAATGAGGTGGGGGAGATACAAAGTATAGGTGTTTATATACAATGGTGCATTTACAATGATGGTCCAGCCATCTTAAGGGAGTGAGGGATGGAGATAGTGAATGGGCTAGAGACACACACACACATACACACTTACACAGAATACATAGAATGACTTTGATTAGTGAATGTGATAGGCCGCTCTGAACAAATGTGTTTTGAGGGAGCGCCTGAAACCATGCAAATTGTGGATAGTCCTAATTTCTTGGGGTACAGCATTCCAGAGGATTGGCGTAGCGCGGGAGAAGTTTTGGAGTCGGGAGTGGGAGGTACGTATTAGTGCAGAGGTTAGTCGAAAGTCGTTTGCAGAGCGCAGCAGTCGGTTAGGCCGATAGATAGAAATGAGGGAGGAAATGTAGGAGGGGTGCTGCACTGTGGATAGCTTTGTGGCTGAGAACCAGTACTTTGGTTGAAAGCTGGGAGAGGCCTAGAGAAGTGGTTAGTGATAGAAGGAAGATAGAGGAAGACATTGCCCCAACGGTACAAACAGGAGGGAGAGTTAGGCTGCAGACTCGGTTGCCTGTAGCCTCCAGTTTGGCACCTGTTCGGAGCAGATGTCTTCCAAAAGTCAAAACGTGCGCTCCCAGGACTTGCACTGCGTGGTCTTTTTTTCACACACTTGCACATGATATTTGCTATGTCAAATGCAAGCTGTGTAATCAAAAATTAAAAATAGCTAAAAGTGTCAGTCACCTCAATACCACAAATATGTGGAAACATGTGCGGACAAAGCACGTAGTTGAGTTACAAAGACACACTGGAGATGTAGGCCAACCTACAGCAGCACCTACATCTTCAGGTTGTGTTGAAGCCTCTTCATCGAGCTCACACACAGCTGGTTCTGCTTCCTCACAGGATCGCCATGGAAGAACCTCGGTCACTGTTGTCCAGAGACAAAGTGTTATTCCACACACAGCAGCAAGTTCCCTGTCATCCTCACACTCCCAGGCCACAAAACAGCCATCGGTAGCACAGGCATGGGATAAAAGACGGCCATACTCCGCAAACCATGCACGAGCACAGGCTCTGAATGCTGGCATTGCAAAACTCCTGTCCCTTGAAATGCTGTCATTCAGGCTGGTGGAGACAGACAGTTTCCGTAACTGAATATCATTGTCAGTCCCACAATACAATGTGCCAAGCCGATTTCATTTCAGCAGGCAAGCCGCCCTGGTCTGCAAAAGCATGTTGAGGGAAAAATTAAACATGCGCTACTAAACGCCCTCAGTAGCAAGGTCCACCTGACCACCGATGCGTGGACCAGTACCCATTGTTATGATCTGCTACAACCAGTAAGGAAAGAAGGGAATTCTGTCCCTATAATACAACTAAGCTGAATCCCTACGATGTAACGGGGAACCTGATCCTGCGACCAGACCCGCTAAAGTCCTCATCTAGTGTGAACGAAGACCTATAGTTGCGAGGGAGGAATCCCTACAAGATCTAGGGACTGGGAGAAAAGGTGGACACCTCCTAACATAAATTGTAGCATGGATAATTAAACAGAAAAAAAAATACTTTGCGATCCTAACATCAAGCAAAACTGACTGATTAAGGCACCTAAGCACCCGGCTAGCTTAACAGTAGATAATACAATGAATTCAAGCAAAGCCAGAAGGGCGGAGCCAGACTAAATAGGGAAAAAAGGTCATGTGACCAGCAAACTGAAACAAAACCTAACAAGACGGTTCTTACACCCATGGCCAGGGACAATACCTTTCCCTCACTGCCCATTGGGTCAATGTTGTGTAGCCGGGTACTGATCTTGCGAGTGGCGTTGTACGTGTTCTGCCAACTCCAAGGATTGCAGGAATCAAGTCTGTACACATTGACTCCTCCTCCTACTCCAGTTCCTCAGAATCATCGCTGCAGGAGCCGTCACGGTCTACCTCCACATGGACCCGTGAACGTTTACCTGTTGCGACCGATATGAGCACAGCCGTGTCCAAATGTCAACAGGCCGTCCTGAAATTAATTTCCATGGGGAATCTTAGCCACACAGCGCAGGAGCTCTGTAATGCCATAAAACAGGAGAGCGACGTGTGGTTTTTGGAAGCGAATCTACAGGCAGGCTTGGTAGTGTGTGACAATGGCCGAAATCTGGTGGCAGCTCTGGGCCTTGGCAACCTCACTCACATACCATGTCTGTCATATGTGCTCAACTTGGTCGTGCAGAGTTTTTTGAGGGACTATCCGGATCTTGATGCACTGCTGCACAAGGTCCGCCTAGAGTGCGCTCACTTGCGACGTTCCAGCATGGCCAGATCGCTGATTGCAGCTCTGCAACGCAGATTTCGCCTTCATGAACATCGCATCATATGTAACATACCCACCAGGTGGAATTCCTCGTTACATATGTTGGAGCGGTTGTGTGAGCAGCAGCCAACAGTAATGGAGTATCAGCTGCATCAGGCGCAATCAACTCGCAATTTGCCCGTTCACACTTCACCACTACTGAGTGGGCCTCTATAATAATAATAATAATAATAATCTTTATTTATATAGCGCCATAATATTCCGCAGTGCTTTACAGTTTAACAGTTTCAAAACACAAGTCATAAGTAACAACGTTAACAATACAATAATTAAGCAAAATCAGCCGCCCCTGCTGGTGAAAGCTTACAATCTACAATGAGGTGGGGGAGATACAAAGTACAGGTGTTTATATACAATGATGTTTTTACAATGATGGTCCAGCCATTTTAAGGGAGTGAGGGATGCGTGGAGATAGTGAATGGGCTACACACACAGACTTACACATAGAATGACTTTGATTAGTGAATGTGATAGGCCACTGTGAACAAATGTGTTTTGAGGGAGCGCCTGAAACCATCCAAATTGAGGATAGTCCTAATTTCTTGGGGTAGAGCATTCCAGAGGATTGGCGCAGCGCGGGAGAAGTCTTGGAGTTGGGAGTGGGAGGTACGGATTAGTGCAGAGGTTAGTCGAAGGTCGTTTGCAGAGTGCAGCAGTCGGTTAGGCTGATAAATGTAAATGAGGGAGGAGATGTAGGGGGGTGCTGCACTGTGGAGAGCTTTGTTGGTGAGAACCAGTAATTAGAATTGGATCCTATAATGAATGGGCAGCCAGTGTAATGAGTGGCGAAGGACTCTATGAAGGACATCTGCCACGTTTTGCGTGCGTTTGATGAGTCAACGCGGATGGCGAGTGCAGATGATGCACTAGTCAGCCTGACTGTCCCCCTTATCTGCCTGCTTCAAAAAACACTGCAAGCACTAAGGCATGAGGTTTTGGAAGAGGTGGAGGATGAGGAGTCACAAATTCCATCACCTTCTGGACAGTCAGCGCAACGTGGTTCCTCACAAAGGGCTGGAGGACTTTCAAAGTACCATGCTGTATTAACAATTGAACCTCCAGAGTCGCTGTCTATATTTTCATAACCATTCCAAACTTTTAATGTATTTACAAAGCACATAATGTACAGTTTTTGTCTATCCTTTTGTAATGCTATTGTGTTTCCATAAAGTGATGTTACAGAATTATGATACAATGTTTTTAAATTTTATGAGTTTTAAATTTTGTAAATTTTTATGTATTTGAAGAACTTTGTGAGGAGGATGAGGAGGAGTCAATGGAGGAGGAAGACATCGCTCCAGAGGGAGGTAGACAACGCTCTAGTCAGTATGTAGAGCAAGGGTGGGGTGATGCACAGCAGGCAGAGATGACGCCTCTTGCAGGGGACAACATTTCTTGGCCAGTTGGGAGTCTGCAGCACATGGTTGATTTCATGCTGCAGTGCCTGAGAAACGACCGTCGCATCGAACACATTAACACCACGTCTGATTATTGGGTGTACACCCTCCTAGACCCTCGCTACCGGGACAACTTACAAAGCCTCATCACACCGCTGAACCGGGAGCGTAAAATGCGGAAGTAACAAGACACACTGGTGCAATCCATAATGTTCTCCATTCCAGCCGAGAGCACTGCTGCTGCTACTGCTTTACAAAGCAGCTCTGTGCGTCGAGGTAGTGGAGACAGCTCTGCAACAAGAGGGAGCACAAGCAGCGCCTCTGCACAGGGCAAGAACAGTATGTTCCAAATGTGGCGAAGTTTTGTGGCAGCGCCACCAATGTCTACACCATCCGAGATGGCTCCAGTCAGCAGGAGGCAACATTTCCGTAAGATGGTGACAGACTACATGTCTTGCCCTCTCAGTGTACTCCCAGATGGCTCTTCCCCATTCAAGTTTGGTGTCTCTAAGCTGGATACATGGCCAGAGCTTAGCCAGTATGCATTGGAGGTGCTGGCTTGCCCTGCTGCCAGTGTATTATCGGAGCGCGTCTTTACTGCTGCAGGTGGTGTACTAACAGACCGTTGCATGCGACTATCCTCCGATAATGTAGAACGGCTTAGTTTTCTGAAAATGAACTAGGCATGGATCTCGCCTGAATTTGCCTGTCCGGTTTCAGATTAACTAACTGGTTGGCAACGTTTTCCATGTCTCCTGTTATGTTCATCTTTCTACCACCTGAACTATACTCCCTGGGCTACAACACTGCCAGTTGCTGCTCAGAAGTGTCGTGTCCACAGACCAATACACAAGCTATAGTGATAGTGGGGTTCAGTAACGCCTGCTGTTCCCCTGCTGTGTGTCTGACAAAAATTAATGCTGCTAACTCCAAATTAAAGTTCAAATTAAAGTTCAAACATCTCATACTAGGCCTCAGCCTACACCCTCCTTGACCCTGGGCTCAGAAGTGTTGGATGCACAGATCAAAACAATCGATGATGTGTTTGTGGGGTTCAGTAACGCCTGCTGTTCCCCTGCTGTGTGTCCGGCAAAAATTACTGCTACCTAGCTACACATGTTGAAAAAAACATGACATGTTAAAGTGGCTAGTGCTACACATAGATATCAGGCTACACCCTTATTTCTAAGCTGTAAACAAGTCAAACGTCACATTTAAAACCATTCAATGATTAGTGTTGGTAACAAATCTGTAACAAAATAATTGTGACATATTATGGCAGATATCCACATGTCTAACACAAATGCTAACACAAAAGCATACTTATGCTATAGGGTACTGATGGTGAACCTTCTCACTCCATAACTTTGACAAATCCAACTCACATCATGCCTCAAATGCTGCAATGTTGGAAGTGCATAATGTGGGTTGAACTTTGACAACAGCTGCAGTGCGAAGGTTATCCTTCTGTGTTCTTGGCTTTTAAATAAAAGCATACAAGTAAATATAATAATACGTTGTTGATTAAGGGACGTGATGTACACCTGTAATATTGTGCAAACAATGGATGTAGGACTATTCCTCTTCAACATTACTTATATTTGTGTCATTTGAAAAAATACATATTTTAGTTAAAATTTAACAACCCATGTTCACTAGCTGTGAAAGGCCCCTTTGTGTACTTCTATAGTGTTTGAAACCAATGTATTGTATATGGAAGGAAGCGCGTCACACTAACAGATTTGAGTTATTTGAAATAGAATGGAGCAGCACCAATTATAGAAAAATGTCAAGGATGAGGCACTAACTGGAGCGTGATCTAACTAGAGCGTGATCTGCACTCCAAAAATGAAAACCTCTGACTACAGTAAACAGTGCACACAACTGTTCAGTAGCTGTGAAAGGCCCGTTTGTGTACTTCTATATTGTTTGCAACCAATGTATTGTATACGGATGGAAGCACGTCACAGTAATAGATTTGAATTATTTGAAATAGAATGTAGCAGCACCAATTCGAGAAAAATGTGAAGGATGAGGCAGTGAGACACGCTCAGCAGAGTACAAGCAACAGTGGTTGAAGAACTAACTGGAGCAGGATCTGCACTCCAAAAATGAAAACCTTTGACTACAGTAAACAGTGCACACAACTGTTCAGTAGCTGTGAAAGGCCCGTTTGTGTACTTCTATATTGTTTGCAACCAATGTATTGTATACGGATGGAAGCACGTCACAGTAATAGATTTGAATTATTTGAAATAGAATGTAGCAGCACCAATTCGAGAAAAATGTGAAGGATGAGGCAGTGAGACACGCTCAGCAGAGTACAAGCAACAGTGGTTGAAGAACTAACTGGAGCGGGATCTGCACTCCAAAAATGAAAACCTCTGACTACAGTAAACAGTGCACACAACTGTTCAGTAGCTGTGAAAGGCCCGTTTGTGTACTTCTATATTGTTTGCAACCAATGTATTGTATACAGATGGAAGCACGTCACAGTAATAGATTTGAATTATTTGAAATAGAATGTAGCAGCACCAATTCGAGAAAAATGTGAAGGATGAGGCAGTGAGACACGCTCAGCAGAGTACAAGCAACAGTGGTTGAAGAACTAACTGGAGCGGGATATGCACTCCAAAAATGAAAACCTCTGACTACAGTAAACAGTGCACACAACTGTTCAGTAGCTGTGAAAGGCCCGTTTGTGTACTTCTATATTGTTTGCAACCAATGTATTGGATACAGATGGAAGCACGTCACAGTAATAGATTTGAATTATTTGAAATAGAATGTAGCAACACCAATTCGAGAAAAATGTGAAGGATGAGGCAGTGAGACACGCTCAGCAGAGTACAAGCAACAGTGGTTGAAGAACTAACTGGAGCGGGATCTGCACTCCAAAAATGAAAACCTCTGACTACAGTAAACAGTGCACACAACTGTTCAGTAGCTGTGAAAGGCCCGTTTGTGTACTTCTATATTGTTTGCAACCAATGTATTGGATACGGATGGAAGCACGTCACAGTAATAGATTTGAATTATTTGAAATAGAATGTAGCAGCACCAATTCGAGAAAAATGTGAAGGATGAGGCAGTGAGACACGCTCAGCAGAGTACAAGCAACAGTGG
Source organism: Oophaga sylvatica (assembly GCA_033576555.1). Classification (NCBI taxonomy): domain Eukaryota; kingdom Metazoa; phylum Chordata; class Amphibia; order Anura; family Dendrobatidae; genus Oophaga; species Oophaga sylvatica. The sequence continues at coordinate 70,853,673 of JARQOD010000005.1, forward strand.
TTGAAGAACTAACTGGAGCGGGATCTGCACTCCAAAAAAAAAAAATCACAGACTACAGTGAACACTGCACACAACTGTTCACTATCTCTGAAAGGCTCCTTTCTGTAGTTCTATAGTGTTTGCAACCAATGTATTGTATATGGATGGAAGCGCGTCACACTATAATTTCTATTGAATGGAGCAGCTTGAATTACACTAAAGAAAAAAAAAAGAGTCTGTGAGTGACACGTGCAGATGCCTACAGACAGCGTTGGATGCAGAGCAAACTGCAGCGTCACCTGCACTGTCACACACACACCTTGCACAGAGCTGTTAAAACAACACTGCAAGGCAAAAGGAAGCTTTACACAGCGGTTGGTAAACTAGCCTGCCTAAAGCAAAGTACACAAAATCGCAATCTCTAACTGTCCCTCTGAGTCAGCAGAGCAGCGTTCTGTCCCTAACTGAGTTCACAGCACAGTGACGCTAAAATGGCGGCGGCGCCTTTTATAGTGCATTCTGACATCATTTCAGCAGCCAATCACAGCCATGCCATTAGTTAAGATGACCGCAGCATTACAGGATGTGCCCACACTTCGTAGGATTCCTCATTGGCTGACTAAAATCACATTGCCTCTCAAAGAATTATGGGAACTTCCGATTCCGGTATACGATATAGGAAAAATATCGGAACTAAGTATCGGAATTCCGATACAGCGAATATCGGCCGATACCCGATACTTGCGGTATCGGAATGCTCAACACTAGTCAAAGGTGATTTTTAATATAGGGTTATATAATGTGACACATTTTCTAATTAGAAAGAATAATTCCAATTTGCTCATCAAAATTCCTCACATTCATTTTCATCTTTTTACCTACTGCAAGAAGGGACAGTTGATCCACAGGAGATGCAAGAAAAAAAAAGAATAACTTCTAGAGATTGCACATTTTGCACCTTAGTGCTTACCAGAACAGTTACCTATGATCATTTCTATTTTACTGTATATAAGATCACAATTGTTATTTTCATGCTCATTTTATAATTGTAATTCAATATTAGCAATAATTTTCTAAAAAGTTAAAAGATTTTATACGTTCAGGCAGCTTATCTTATTTTGCATAATAAATAATTAATATGCAGCATAAACATACTGAAAATAGATTCTCATTCCTTCTCTGTTTTGTCTGATATTTTCCTTTTCCGGCACAGGAATTGTACAAAATGAAAAGAAGTTGTCACTGTGCTCCTGGTGGTTGGTGTAGATGTTTTGGATTGAATGACAGCTTGCCTAAGCATGCCTCTTGAAGACACAATTAGTATGCCTCATGCAAGCTGCTGGACAGTGTGATTTAGCAGTATAGCAGGGGCCCTACACCTTTGTTAGTGAAGTGCCATGATCTGAATTTCACAAACAAATGGGTCATATAATCTAATCTCTGTGTATAGTTTTAGAATACTGGCATGGACTCATTCACATGGAAAGCACTGAAATTCCTTAACAAGCACAGTGGGGTGCATGTAATCAGGGTAAAAGGAGGCACGGTGTCGGGAGAAGTTTGGGTGGAGAATGGAGAGGGATGATAAGTGCTGGCTCACAGGCCACTGCAATGCATGATGGAACTTGTAGTATTAGACCACAATAATCCTGGGGACATGAAGTGATCGATGTAAACATCAGAGCTGCAGCTGGCAGACACCAAATGATGCTACCTGCAGGATAAAGGTATATATTAATATACTAAGAGTATGGATACATTTACTGCCACATAATAGCAAGATTAATAAGCTGGATCGCAGATCGGCTGTCATGTGCCAGAAAGGTGCAGGCTCACCACCGGAGCCCGCACCAAAGAGGGGGAGGCCACTTATTACGGATATACGTCATAGGTCATTAAGGGGTTAATTCCAACCAATAGGCCAAAGTATCTGATTTCCAGGTTGGGGGTCACCTGGGTAATAACAATTACAAAATTACCGTATATACTCGTGTATAAGCCGACCCGTGTATAAGCCGACCCCCCTAATTTTGCCACAAAAAACTGCGAAAACTTGTTGACTCGTGTATAAGCCGGGTGTATAAACTGCCCTCCTGCTCTGTGCTGCCCCGTCCTGCTCCTTGCTCCCCCATCCAGCTCTGTGCTCCCCCATTCTCCTCTGTACTCCCCCCCTCCTGTTCCGTCCTCCGCTATGCTCCCCCATTCCTTCTCCATCCTCCTGTGCCCCCCGTCCTGCTCCGTGCTCCTCTGTGCCCATCCATCCTCTCCCCCGTCCTGCTCCGTGCTCCTCTGTGCCCTACATCCTCCCCCCGTCCTTCTCCGTGCTCATTTTCCTCCTCCATGGTTCCCCCGTCCTCCGTTCTCCCCCCGTCCTCCTCCATGCTTCCCCCGTCCTCCCCCCGTCCTGCTCCATGCTTCCCCCGTCCTCCTCCATGCTTCCCCCGTCCACCGTTCTATCCCCAGTCCAGCTCCGTGCTCCTTGTCCTCTCCTCCATCATACTCACCCCTCCCCGTGCCATCGCTGAGCGTCCCTGCAATCCTGCGTTCTCCCCGGCTTCCTGCAGCTCTCCAGCACTGAGCGGTGATGTAATACCGCTCATTAAGGCCATGAATATGGAGGCCACGCCCATGGGATTGGCGTCACATCCATATTACATGACCTTAATGAGCGGGTATTACATCACCGCTCAGTGCTGGAGAGCTGCAGGAAGCCGGGGAGAACGCAGGATTGCAGAGACCCTCAGCGATGGCACGGGGAGGGGTGAGTATGATCCCAGCCACCGGCTCCTGCCGCGGCATCCCCTCCCCCGCTGGTTTCTGCCCTATGACTCGTGTATAAGCCGAGGGGGCATTTTCAGCACGAAAAAAGGTGCTGAAAATCTCGGCTTATACACGAGTATATACGGTATAAGTTTTTATATATCTTTTAAGATATATAGAAGAGGGTTTACAGGGACACTAAACTTCAGGAAAGTGCATTTCCAACAGCTGAGAAATGATCTTAGTGCCATAAACTGGGAAATGTCCTTCAAAATTATACAATATTAAATGGGATACTTTTATAAGGATCCAGACCCATGCACAATATACACTGTACCTTGTCAGAATAAACAAGCTAGAAATAGAAGGAAACCACTATGGCTAAATAGAGCGGTAAGGAGCTCAATAAATGACAAAAAGAAAGCTTTTAGGGAATTAAAGCAAGATGATTTTGACAAAGCAATAATTATAGAAAAAAAATATGTAAAAACAAGTCAAGGCATCAAAGAATGAAAAAGAGAGACTCATTGTTAGGGTCTGCGGAACGCACCTAATAGATATAGTAGAGAGGTGCGTTCGCAGCCCGGGGTCCACCGTGCAGGCGAAGCCCGCTAGTAGTAAGATGGCGAAAGTAGCGAACTCTGTTATCCCGCAGAGTCGCTAAAATAAATGCCGTAGCGCGCTGTGGCAGTTAGTGCGAACTATGTTAATCCCCAGAGCCGCTAACGGGAATGTCATAGCGCTATATGGCGATAAGTGCGAACTCACTTAGCTTCAGTGAGCCGCAAAGTAAAACGCTAGGGCGCTGAACCAGCGTTATAAAGCGAACCCTGTTGCGTCACAGAGCCGCTGAGAAAAAGACTGTGTCCTGTTAGACTCACAGGGAACACAGATGACTGCTAAGCGGATTGCAGTCTGAGGTCATGCAGTCAGAACACAAGCTACAATCTCCTCACCGGAGTAGCCGGTATTCTAATAGCGTTTTCAGCCGAGCCCTGAACACATGCATACAATCTCCTCACCGGAGGTGCCGTTATTCTAGGGGCTTATTTCAGCCAGACCTAACCACATGCATACATGACCTCACTGGCGCAAGCACGTATCAGATTTGATACTAGCGCATGGCGGCCCAGCCATGCCACCCTTTTATAGTAACAGCTATAGGACCTGCCAGAAAAAGGACCTATGAGAAACTGTTCCAAAGCACATGTAGTTTCAGGACCTTCCTGGCAGACCAATAGAAGCTGCTGCAGTACGTGAACATGTGACCCCTGATCTCCAATGAGAGATCTTACCCTGGGCATGCTCAGAAGGGGAAACGCAGGACTTCGTCCTAAAGACGTCTGCTCCAGCAATGGCTATAATAGAAGATCCAGGAGGGGCAGCAGCAAGTCTCTGCACAGTATTGGAATGGGCAAGACGCTGGGACCGACGTCTCTGCTGAGCAGGCTCCACTGCGGCTGGAGATGGATGGGGGACCGCAGCGGGAATGGCTCGAGGTTCCCCTTGTGCAGCATTGGGAACTCAAACCCTAACATTACCCCCCCTCCCAGGGTCCCCCCTTCTCTGGGCCTCACTGCGCTCAAAGGCAGCGATGAGCTGCGGAGCGTGAATATGCTCGGCAGGCTCCCAAGACCTATCCTCAGGCCCATAGCCCCTCCAGTCCACCAAATAAAACTTTTTGCCCCGTACCGCCTTACACCCTACGATGGCGTTCACCTCATGGTCGTCCGTAGACGAACCCGATGTCTCGGCAGATGACTCGGAAAACCGGGACATGAGCACGGGTTTCAGGAGGGATACGTGAAAGGTGTCGGAGATACCCAGGTGTGGTGGAAGAGACAAACGGTATACCATAGGGTTAACCTGCTCGAGGACTCGCAGCCTCATGTTACAAGCGGAGAGCCACACCAAGTCCCCAAGAGCAAAAGTTGGAGCGAGGCGCCGATGTGCGTCAGCGGAGGACCTCATCCTCTCCTTGGACGCCTGAATTGCATCCTGGGTGCGGTCCCAAATGTCCCGTATCTCCACAGCCAAGTCTGCCACCCTGGAGTCGGCGGAAGACTCGGGCATGGGCACCGGAACCCGCGGGTGCTGACCGTAGTTTAGGAGGAATGGAGTCTGTCCGGTGGAATCAGCCACAGCATTGTTAAGTGCAAACTCAGCCCACGGTAGCAAGGATGCCCAGTCATCCTGCCTGGCTGAGACAAAATGTCATAGATAGGTGACCAAGGTCTGGTTGGCCCTCTCTACCAACCCATTCGTCTCGGGATGATATGTTGAAGAGAGATTTAGCTCAATACTGAGTAGACGACAAAGCTCTCTCCAGAACCGAGACGCAAACTGGGGACCTCGGTCACTGACAATTTTGTCCGGCATGCAGTGTAGACGGAAGATGTGCCTAACGAACAACGCTGCCAGAGCCCGTGCAGAAGGTAACCGTGGTAGCGGCACCAGATGTACCATTTTGGAAAAATGGTGGTGATTACCCAAATGATGGTGCAACCCCGAGACTTAGGTAAGCCCACCACAAAGTCCATCCCAATCATCTCCCAGGGTCTGTCTGCCACCAGCAAAGGGTAAAGTAATCCAGCTGGCCGTTGTCGGGGAGACTTATTCTTGGCGCAGGAGACACACGCCCGAACATTGTCCCCAACGTCACGGACCATATGCGGCCACCAGTATGTCCTCACCAGCAACTCAGATGTCCTCTTTGCCACAAAGTGTCCACCCACCCTGGACGAATGTACCCAAGAGAGTACCTCCAGTCGCAAATTGGTAGGCACAAAAGTCTTGCCCGGGGGCAAAGACTCTAGCGAAACCGGTGCCACTATTCTCAGGCTCTCTGTGGGGACAATAAGCAGAGGCTCCTCATCCTCCTCCTCAGATGATACCACAGAGCGAGAGAGAGTGTCAGCACGAAGTTCTTCTCTCCTGAGAGAAAATGGAGTGTGAAATGAAACCGGGAGAAGAACACGGACCATCTGGCCTGGCGAGAATTAAGCCGCTGGGCTGTCTGAAGATATACCAAATTCTTGTGGTCGGTGAAGACTCTTCACCGACCACAAGAATTTGGTATATCTTCAGACTTGGAAGGGAAAGTGAGCCCCCTCCAACAGATGCCTCCACTCAGAGAAAGCCAACTTCATTGCTAGCAACTCCCTGTCCCCGATGGAATAATTCCTCTCCGCTGGTGTGAAGGTCTTGGAGAAGAAGAAGCAAGGATGCTTCCGACCTTGAGCATCCTTTTGAAAGAGGACTGCTCCAGCATCAACGGATGAGGCATACACCTCCAATATAAATGGCTTATCAACATCAGGGCGGTGTAGGATGGGAGTGCTAGCAAAATGAGACTTAATTGAGGTGAAAGCCTTGGAGACTTCTTCGGACCACAATTTGGGATTTGCTCACTTCTTGGTGAGGGCTACCAAGGGAGCTACCAAAGTTGAGAAATGGGGAATGAACTGGCGATAATAATTAATGAACCCCATAAAGCGCTGCACCGCTTTAAGGGAATGGGGTTCTTGCCAGTCCATCACAGCCTGTAGTTTGGCAGGATCCATAGCCAATCCCTGGGCGGAGATGATATAGCCCAGGAATGGTAAAGACTCCTGCTCAAACACGCATTTCTCCAACTTTGCATAAAGGGAATTTGCCCGCAAGAGGTCGAAGACTCTGCAGACATCTTTCCGGTGGGAGTCAATATCTGGAGAGAAGATGAGAATATCATCCAGATAGACCACGACCGAGGTGGAAAGCATATCTCGGAAGATGTCATTAACAAAGTCTTGGAAAACGGCTGGGGCATTACAGAGCCAGAAGGGCATCACCAGATATTCATAGTGCCCATCCCTGGTATTAAAAGCCGTCTTCCACTCGTCCCCCTCGCGGATGCGAATCAGGTTGTAAGCACCCCGCAGGTCTAACTTGGTAAATACCCTTGCTCCCCGGAGCCTATCAAAGAGCTCAGAAATCAAAGGCAGCGGGTATTTATTCTTAATGGTAATGGCGTTAAGACCCCTGTAATCTATGCAAGGCCGTAATTCTCCGTTCTTCTTTTGCACAAAGAAAATCCCTGCCCCAGCAGGTGACACTGACTTCCTAATGAACCCTCTTGCCAGATTTTCCTGAATGTATTGGGACATAGCCTCTGTCTCCGGGAGAGAGAGAGAGGATAGACCCTTCCCTGGGAGGTTCTGCTCCAGGCAAGAGGTCAATAGGACAGTCATAGGAGCGGTGAGGCGGAAGCGTCTCCGCAGCCTTTTTGGAGAACACGTCTACATAGGACCAATAGCACTTGGGAAGGGAAGTGAGATCTGCGGGTATCCCTGTAGTAGCAACCTGAACACACTCCCTCACACATCTACCTCTACAAGACTCACTCCAACCCCGTATCTTCCCAGAGGACCACTCAATATGTGGGGAGTGAAGACGAAGCCAGGGTACTCCCAGCAGAGCCTCATCTATACCCTCAGGAAGGATAAGGAAAGAGATAATCTCCTGATGGGAAGGAAACATAGCTAATGTGAGAGGGATTGTCTGATGTGTGATCTGTGAGGGCAGTATGGAGCCATTCACCACTCGAACAGTCACCGGTTTGGTGAGCATCACCTGAGGTATTGTGTGGTGGAGAGCAAAAGCAGAGGACATAAAGTTCCCCTCTGCTCCAGAATCCACACAAAACTCAACTGTTAGAGTGGATGGACCAAAAGAGATTGTCCCTTTAAAGGACAGCTTGGAGGCAAATGCTGCTTACTCTAGTGAACCTCCTCCCATGGTCACTAGGTGTGATCGTGTTCCCGATCGCTGGGGACATCTATTGGCATAATGTCCTAACTGCTGACAATTGTTAGAAACCACGGGCTGAGACTTAGGTCCCGTTCGAACAACCTCCATGACCTCCAGGAAGTCGGGTGCCTGAATGGGAGATTCTAGGGGTTTGGCAAAGGTGGGAGCTAGCCGAAACCTCCGTCTACACTGGGCCCGCTCCAACTTCCGCTCGTGAAAGTGAAGGTCGATGCGGGTAGATATGGAGATAAGCTTCTCCAGTGAGGTAGGAATCTCCCTGGTGTCCTTTACATGGTCAGCCAGACCTCTCCAGCATACCGGTATAAGGACCTTATCCGGCCACTCTAACTCGGAGGCCAGAGTTCGAAATTGGACTGAAAACTGACTGACCAAGCTCGAACCCTGTGATATTGCCAGCAGTTGGAGCGCTGAATCGTGGGTGACCAGAGGGCCTAAAAAGACCTTTTTAAGAGCCTCCAGAAACCGAGGAGCACTGCGCACCACGCAATCGTCACGCTCCCACAGCGGCATTGCCCATTCCAAAGCTCTTCCCGACAGAAGTGACACTATGAAACCCACTTGTGACCGCTCTGTGGGAAAATGTGCGGGCAGAAGCTCGAGTTGTATAGAGCACTGACTCACGAATCCCCGACAATATTTGCCGTCGCCAGAAAACTGGTCTGGAAGCGGGAGATGGGACAAGGTTGGGGCAGAGGTGTTGGTGGCCAAACTGGCTGCCGCTGTGCTAGCAGCCTGAACAGCGATTGTGGTCACATCCACAGCTGAGGTTGTGCACTCGAGAGCCGCCAACTTACCCTCCAGCTGCTGGATGAACTGTCGTAGATGCTGGTCGTACGCCATTTTACTAGCCAGACCCTGGCGCTAGTATTATGGGAGCTGCTGCAGTACATGAACATGTGACCCCTGATCTCCAATGAGAGATCTTACCCTGGGCATGCTCAGAAGGGGAAATGCAGGACTTTGTCCTATAGACATCTGCTCCAACTGGCTATAATAGAAGATCCAGGAGGGGCAGCAGCAAGTCTCTGCACAGTATTGGAATGGGCAAGACGCTGGGACCGACATCTCTGCTGAGCAGGCTCCATTGCGGCCGGAGATGGATGAGGGACCGCAGCGGGAATGGCTCGAGATTCCCCTTGTGCAGCATTGGGAACTCGAACCCTAACACTCATTGCCAAAGAAAGTTAAAATAATCCAAAATATTCTTCAACTTCATAAACAGTAGCAAACAATCTGGATGAAATGGTGGAAGAGGTTCAGGGAAAGGCCAATCTCCTAAACACCTTTTCCTTTACAGTATTTACAAAGGAAAATCTCATGACAGACAACATGATCGGACATATTAGAAATACTCCACTGAATGTCTCCTGCTTAACCCAGTAGGAAGTACAGTATCATCTGAAAAACATTATGGTAGACAAACCACCAGGCCTGGATGACAAACACCTCCAAGTAGTGCAAGATTTGTGCTTAATTGGCCAGCAAACTCGCCTGAACTTAACCCCATAGAGAATCTATGGGGTAGCATCAAGAGGAAGATGAGAGAAACCAAACCAACAATGCAGACGACCTGAAGGCTGATATCAAAGCAACCTGGGCTTCCATAACACCTCAGCCGTGCCACAGGCTGATCGCCACCATGCCACGCCGCATTGATGCCGTAATTGATGCCAAAGGAGCACCGACCAAGTATTGAGTGCATTTACTGAACATACATTTCAGTAGGCCAATATTTCAGATTTTAAAATCATTTTTTCAAGCTGGTGTTATAAAGTATTCTGATTTACTGAGATAATGATTTTTGGGTTTTCATTGTCTGTAAGCCATAATCATCAACATTAACAGAAATAAACACTTGAAACAGATCAGTCTGTTTGTAATGACTCTATATAATATATGAGTTTCACTTTTTGTATTGAAGAACTGAAATAAATTAACTTTTTGATGATATTCTAATTTTGTGAGATGCACCTGTATGTGTTATGATTTGGTAACTGAGGAGAGCAGGCAAAAAGGAAATACACCAGAGAGGTTGGAATCTATGGGATTGCAGTACCCTGACTAACCACCACAACTAAAGGCAGCCGTGGAGCGTACCTACGTTGGTCCTAGACGCCTCGTCACAGCCTGAGAAGCTAACTACACCTAAAGACAGAAAGAGGAAAACTATCTGCCCCGGAGCAGATCCCCAAAGAACATAGAAAGCCCCCAAACATGTAATGGCGGTTAGACAAGAGGAAAATACAGACACAGACAGAAAATAGTATGAGCAAACGTTGGGGCCCAAACTTCCTAAATAGAAAAGGATAGGAAGGACACTTACTGCAATCCCAAAAAACCCTGAAAAGTACCAACTCTACTAATTACAAAAACACCTGAGATCACACGACCTCTACCACCTAAATTAGTTCTCTGGTGTAACAAAACTAAACAGCAGCCACTGAAAAAACTGGAAAAGGCAAATGAACAAACAACAGTGGCTGAACTAAACTGAGAGGAGCACAAGCCCCCGGAGGGGACCCGGCAGACCCCCACAGAAGTGCAGGACAAAATGCAAAAAGCAAGCACAAAAAACTAAAAGAAGAAAATGTCTTATCTGTTAGCAGAAGATGCAGGCACGAAACAGCAAGCTACAAAGTGAACAGGAATCAAAGATGAGACCAGAACAATTGATCACCGGCAACCCTGATGGAGGGAACCTCCCTTATATAAGACCAGTCAGTAACACCTGATCGCCAATCTTCACAATCTTCATTGGATAGTTCAGTACTGTTTGTAACCACCAGAGAGAGCTTCTGCTCAGAATTCATTTCTAGCACATTCACAACATGTATGTGTGACTGGTTATTACCTGGCTCAGGGAAGAAAAACAGTAAGGTTATTATTGAATACACACAAACTTACACACGGACTGGGTCAAAGTTATCAGTAGGTTACAACAGGGGTCAGTATTTGGGTTTCTTCCTTTTAATATATTTGTCTGTGACATTATAGAGGGCATACAGAATAGAATGCCAATATTTGAAGATGATGCTAAACTTTGCAAGGTAAATAACACAGAGAAGGATAATTTAATATTACAGAAATGGCAATTGAAATGTAAAAGGAGTTTGTCAACCCAAAATTCATTGATGGTCTATTCAATGTTGTAGCCCCTGTAAAAATCATTTTGGCATTTTACATGTAAGTGGTGCAGTGCCTGAGAAAAGAATTCAATAATGTTTACAATGAGGGGGCATGGCTAATTGTTTGGTGCATGGTTACACCATCCCATGTGCTTACTGTGGGCTTTCCATCACTTCTAACTGACAATGCTCAATTTCCAGAGAAAGCACTCTCTGAATGATGCCGGTGTGTGAGCAAATTCTCCATTGTATGAGGAGGACATAACTGAACTACACTACTCACCACCACCCATCCGGTGCTTGACTCATCTTCAGGTCACCAGCTGCTCACTTTGGAAACCTTTTATCTCCCGCAATGTTCCAGATTTCCACGTGTCATGGTTCTCTGGAGGCTTCTGTGCATGCGTGCAGAGCGTCATCGGTGTCATGCCTTTACCTCTTGTGTACATGCACAGAACTCTCTCGGGCGCAATGACACCAGGAAGTCCTGGCACAGAAGGACATATAAAGTTTCCATCATAAATGGCAAGGAATATGAATATGCAGCAAGGACTGGACAAGTAGCAGTGAGTAGTGGAAAGGCAAGGAGGTAATCGTTGAAGTGAAAATAATGATTTTTTTTTGCATTTTTTAGCTTAGGATAGCGATTTATGGTTTTAGAAAAATGGCGGCCGGCAGCACAGACAGATTACATAAAATCCACATTTTGCATTTTTTTTTTGCAAAATTCGAGTAGAAAGCAATTCCACTTCATTTTCGCTCATTTAGATTTAAACCCCCACGAAAAAGGAAAATATTTCAAATAATAAGATAAAGTTGTTTACTTGCTAATAATACCAGGCTGCTTACTTCTACTTTGGATCAATCTAAATAAAGCAAAGTTTTTACAGAAATCTTCTGTTGGCCATTCCCAATTACTGACTATCTAATTCCACCTCAGCCAGACTGCACATTAAAGATAACAGCAGGAGATAGTTTTTTAATGATGTGAAAATGCTTTGAGTAATGAATTGTTGTGTATATGTTTTTTGTTTGCTCACACGCAGTAGTGTGTTCTGAATGAATATTGCATGAATAATAGATTTTCTTGTTTACATAGCGAGAGTCTTAATTAGGGAGCATCAGCCACTTATGCTAATTAATGTATTTTTGATTCAACGCAGTTAAAAAAAAAAAGGCAATGTTGCAATTTGGGATAAATGGACATAGGTTTTCATATATGCAAATGAGAAATGGATGGATTATGGGAAATAAATAATGGGGAGTATTGAAAGTCATCTACATAAACCAAGGACAATCAAGAGTGTCAGAAAATAATGACATACGTGGGATTGTGATTAACTAGTTCATTTACTTATATGTCACTGAGAAAAATACATAACACAATAATAAACAAACATATCACGAAAGTGTAATACACAGAATTTTAATTGGATATTCACTAATAACGTATTTTCTTAAAAATGTAATTACATTGGCAACATAGTCTTTGATTGTGGTAAGGTTTTTAGAACAGGATTGGTTTTGATGACAGTCAATGCTGAGGATAATCTTCATATTTTGCTCATACGTTCCACAAGGAAATAAAAATATCCAGATACCCCTTTTAATGAATGGGTTCAGCTATTTTAGCTCTTACTATTGCTAATGACAGTATAAAATGATATACAGCAATGTGGTACTATGATCAAACTATAGCAGTAGGATACGTAAGGATTAGAGATGAGCAAATCAATTAGAGTAGATTTGAATTCTACTTGAATTTTACAAAAATCCACATTTGCCCAAGTGCAAATTTTTTGTAAATTCTATCCGCTCAGACTCAGCAAAGTTGCGGCCGCTGACAAATATTTTTGTGAGCCATAATGTGCCTTTCAATGGTTAAGAAAATTAACAAATCCTTATACTTACCTCATGGCTCACCTCTGCAGCCCCTTCGCTATTCACCATCATTCATCAGGTCCTCGCCTCGTCCGCTGATCTCTCATCACTCACATTGAAATCTTCAGTCCACTAATGCTGTGCTGCATTTCCCTGTTGTCAGTGGCACCTGGGTGGGCTCTGCACAATCTCCTTTGGGATCAATGGCGTAATGAACTATTGACATCCAGCATGCCTGTGCAGAACCCGCCTGAGCATCATGAAACCTGGAAATCCAGCACAGTGTTAGAAGAGTGAAAATTAAAGTGCAAGCTACGAGGGATCGGAAGATGTGGCAAGGACCTAATGGGTGATGGTAAGTAACAGAGTGGCCAGATAGGTAAGCAGTGAGGTGATTATGGGGATTTTCTTTTAAATACTATGGTTATTATTAGGGATGAGTGAACGTGCTCTGTGATACTCAGTTATCATTCGAGTATCACCGAGCTCTGATGTGCTCATTACTCTATGAGCAATGGGCGGTTCTCGAGTGAAAACTCAAATTCCCGCCCCGCATCTTTAGTGCCTGTTACACAGCCAATAAGCATGCGGGGATTGCCTGTGAGTCACTGTAATGACGTAGCCATATTGGTTGTGGCATTACTGTGATTTGCTGGCCGTACAACAACATCAGAGGTTATAAAAAGACAGGCGCTGCCCGGCTCGACAAACTGATGCCAGATCTGTGACAATCCATATTGGAGGGAGAGAGTACTTGTCAAGGCATATGTACACAGCATAAGGAATCAGAGGCCTGTAGTGTTGATACTGGTGCTGATGCTGAACCATAAACTAAGAGCCCTTCTAAGGGCCAATCGCTTGCAGCTCATACAATCGGCATTTAGCCTAGGGAAGGAAAGAGAGTCGCAGGAGCGCAAAGAGTGACAGAATCCAGTCTATAGAGAGGAATTAGGCCTGTGCAGTCCATTAGCAAATATATAGCTGCATTTTTTGTGATAGTAAAAGGCTTTTAAAAAAAATTGCAGGCCCCCATTTTTCAGGCATGCAGTGTTACTATGTGAATAATTTTTTAGTGATGTCTAAAAGTGACCAAAAGCTTTTAAAATGCAAATTGCCTCTTCAAACAAAGAGGACTTGTACTTGTAGCGCCACCTATTGGAAGTAGCGATCCTACAAGTCACAATCAACCCTTTAACGAGTCTTGTAATATGACTTAGGATAAAAGCCAAATCAGAATCTCCATTTGCAGACACGGTGTTTCGGACTGTTGGTCCTCGTCAGTGCAAAGTAGGAGAGATCTGATTTGGCTAGATGAGAGGCTCTGGACTGGGGTCTGGGGGTAAGGTTTCTCCTTGTGGAGAGTGACATACCAGCTCTGGTAAGCTCTGGTAAGCTTTTAAAAATTTTGTACGCTTCCATTTCTTTGACAGCCAGAGTTACTTTGTCTGTGAATATTTCTGTGAGTTCTATAAATGAATAAAAGTGTCAAAATTTTTTGTAGGCTTTCATTTCTCAGACATATAGTGTTACGTGGTCTGTGAAAATTTCTTTGGTCTCTAAAACTGAGAAAAGGCATTGAATCATTTTTCTCTTTTTTCTCCTTGTGTGCCGACATGCTTTCAGGGTGTGTGAGTTACAAATAGTGCCATTTCTTCTCATTTTTGCACAGTAACACTACCAAGTACAGGGCACTACTGGTCTACTTTGACTTCGATAAGCATATTAGTGAGGAGGAAGTAGATGGAATTATGAAATTTATAGGACATTACTCATCTTAGTCTAAGCAGCATGATGTTATCTCTGACGACACCATCAGTTTGAGTTAGTGTTCTGCAAATTACTGTAAGGGATCATTTTTGGACAGTTTTTTTTCCATTTAACCCCTTAATGTCCAATGACGTGCAGAGTCCGTCATGACAAGGTGCCAGTTCCGGCACCAGGACGGACTCTGCACGTCATGCCTTTGATCTACCACTGCGTGTAAACACGCAGTGGTAGATCAGTGCCGACAGCTGTCACAGACAGCTGACAGGCACGGCAAGCGGTGCGGGGACCTTTGCCGTCGGTCCCCGCACTCACAGCGCTGTGGTTGGTCAGTCAATCTGACTGACCAAACACAGCAGCGATCGCGCAGGAGAAGCTGAAATTTCAGCTTCCCCAGCGCGATCAGTGCAGGAGCCGGCGCTGCAGTGGCCAGGCTTCCTGCACTGACAGCCAGGAGCGGAGCCCCCACGCCCCTGGCTGTTAACCCCCTGACTGCTGCGACCAGCGTGATCGCAGAGCTCAGGGGGGGAGGCAGAGGGTCGGGTGCTCCCTCTGCCTCAGATCAGCGTCCCAGCGATGTAATCGCAGGGCCTGATCTCTGCCTTGATGACCCGGGGGTTGTCATGACAACCTCCGGTCATCTAGCTACGGGAAGCTGCTGTGATCATGTCACAGCAGCTTCCACTATAGTTGCAATGCATTGCAATGCCAGAGCATTGCAATGCATTGTAACTGCAATCAAAAGTAAAAAAAAAGTGAAAGTCCCATAAAGGGACAAGTTGAAAAAAATCATTTTTTAAAAAAAATTGTAAAAAAAATATTAAAAAATAATTTAAAAAAAATCCCCTAAAAAATACACATTTTTATGTAATAAAAAAAATAAAAAACAAAAAAAATACACATGTTAGGTATCGCCATGTCCGTAAAAATCCCATCTATAAAAGCATAACCCTAGTTAACCCCTTCAGTGAAAGCCGTAAAAAAAAACACAAAAAAGTAGTAAATTATACTTTTTCCAAGCGGTATCATTATACCGCTTGGAAAAAGTGCAATAACACGCGATCAAAAAGTCAGATATAAATAATCATGGTACCGCTGAAAAGTCATCTTGTCCCGCAAAAAACAAGCCACTATATAGCATCATGAGCGAAAAAATAAAAAAGTTATAGCTCGCGGAATAAACTGATGCAAAAATAATTATTTTTTCTATAAAATTCTTTATTGTGTAAAAAACGCCAAAACATAAAAAAATATATAAATGAGGTATCGCTGTAATCGTAGTGACCCGAAGAATAAAGCTGCTTTATCAATTTTACCACACGCGGAACAGGGGAAAAAAAAATAAAAAAAAAACAATTCCTGAATTGCTGGTTTTTGTTCATTCTGCTTCCACAAAAATCGGAATAGGAAGCGATCAAAAAACGTTATGTGCCCGAATATGGTACCAATAAATACGTCAGCTCGTCCCGCAAAAAATAAGCCCACAGATAACTCTGTCGGCCGAAATATGGAAAAATTATAGCTCTCAAAATACGGCGATGCAAAAAATTATTACAAAAAATTATTCCAAAAAAAGCATCTTTTAGTGTGTGACAGAAGCTAAACATGAAAAAAGGTGTAAATCTGGTATCGCTGTAATCACACCGATCCGAGGAATAAAGTCGCCTAATCACTAATATCGCACGAGGAACGGCGTAAAAAAGAAAACCAATTCTTCACCTTTGGTAGATTTGTTCATTGTGCCTCCCAAAGATCGCAGTAAGGCGATCACAGTGGTTCCCCCCCGCATATGGGGTATCAGCGTACTCAGGACAAAATGCACAATAGCTTTTGGGGTCCTATTTCTCCTGTTACCCTTATAAAAATAAAAATTTGGGGGCAAAAAGGTCATTTTTGTGGAAAAAAATATGATTTTTTTTATTTTCACGGCTCTACGTTATAAACTTCTGTGAAGCCCTTGGGGGTTCAAAGTGCTGACCACACATCTAGATAAGTTCCTTGGGGGGTCTAGTTGCAAAATGGGGTCATTTGTGGGGGGTTTCTACTGTTTAGGCACATCAGGGGCTCTCCAAGCGCGACATGACACCCGCAGACCATTCCATCAAAGTCTGCATTTAAAAACGGTGCTCCTTCTCTTCCGATCTCTGCCATGCGTCAAAATAGTGGTTCCCCCCCACATATGGGATATCAGCGTACTCAAGACAAATTGCACAATAGCTTTTGGGGTCCTATTTCTCCTGTTACCATTATAAAAATAAAAATTTGGGGCAAAAAGATTATTTTTGTGGAAAAAAATATGATTTTTTTATTTTCACGGCTCTACGTTATAAACTTCTGTGAAGCACTTGGGGTTCAAAGTGCTCACCACACATCTAGAAAAGTTCCTAGGGGGGTCTAGTTTCCAAAATGGAGTCACTTGTGGGGGGTTTCTACTGTTTAGGCACATCAGGGGCTATCCAAACGTGACATGACACCCGCAGACCATTCCATCAAAGTCTGCATTTGAAAAAAGGCGCTACTTCCCTTTCGAGCTCTGCCATGCATCAAAATAGTGGTTCCCCCCCACATATGGGATATCAGCGTACTCAGGACAAATTGCACAATAGCTTTAGGGGTCCTATTTCTCCTGTTACCATTATAAAAATAAAAATTTGGGGCAAAAAGTTTATTTTTGTGGAAAAAAATATGATTTTTTTTTTTTTCACGGCTCTACGTTATAAACTTCTGTGAAGCACTTGGGGGTTCAAAGTGCTCACCACACATCTAGAAAAGTTCCTTGGGGGGTCTAGTTTCCAAAATGGAGTCACTTGTGGGGGGTTTCTACTGTTTAGGCACATCAGGGGCTATCCAAACGTGACATGACACCCACAGACCATTCCATCAAAGTCTGCATTTGAAAAAGGCGCTACTTCCCTTTCGAGCTCTGCCATGCATCAAAATAGTGGTTTCCCCCCACATATGGGGTATCAGCGTACTCAGGACAAATTGCACAATAACTTTTGGGGTCCTGTTCCCTTTGGAAAATAACAATTGGGGGTGGAAAGATCATTTTTGTGGAAAAGATATGATTTTTTAATTTTACTGCTCTACGTTATAACCTTCTGTGAAGCCCTTGGGGGTTCAAAGCTCTCACCACACATCTAGATAAGTTCCTTGGGGGATCTAGTTTCCAAAATGGGGTCACTTGTGGGGGGTTTCCACTGTTTAGGCACACAGGGACTCTCCAAATACGACATGGCATCCAATCTCAATTCCAGCCAAAAAAGTCAAATGGCGCTGCTTTCCCTTTCCGAGCTCTGCCATGCGCCCAAATAGTGGTTTACCCCCACCTATGGGGTATCAGCGTACTCAGGACTAATTGCACAATAAATTTTGGGGTCCTTTTATCCTTTGGAAAATAAAAATTGGGATGAAAAGATCATTTTTGTGGAAAAAAATATGATTTTTTAATTTACGGCTCTACGTTATAACCTTCTGTGAAGCACTTGGGGGTTAAAAGCTCTCACAACACATTTAGATAAGTTCCTTGGGGGTCTAGTTTCCAAAATGGGGTCACTTGTGGGGGGTTTCCACTGTTTAGGCACACAGGGACTCTCCAAATGCGACATGGCGTCCAATCTCAATTCCAGCCAAAAAAGTCAAATGGCGCTGCTTCCCTTCCGAGCTCTGCCATGCGCCCAAATAGTGGTTTACCCCCACATATGGGTAATCAGCGTACTCAGGACTAATTGCCCAATAACTTTTGGGGTCCTTTTATCCTTTGGAAAATAATAATTGGGATGAAAGATCATTTTTGTGGAAAAAAAATATGATTTTTTAATTTTACGGCTCTACGTTATAACCTTCTGTGAAGCCCCTTGGGGGTTAAAAGCTCTCACAACACATTTAGATGAGTTCCTTGAGGGGTCCAGTTTCCAAAATGGGGTCACTTGTGGGGGGTTTCCACTGTTTAGGCACACAGGGACTCTCCAAATGCGACATGGCGTCCAATCTCAATTCCAGCCAAAAAAGTCAAATGGCGCTTCTTCCATTCCGAGCTCTGCCATGCGCCCAAATAGTGGTTTACCCCCACACATGGTATATCGGTGTACTCTGGAGAAATTGTACAATAAATATTGTGGTTCATTTTCTCCTGATACCCTTGACAAAATTTAAGAAAATTGTGTCGAAAGAAAAATTTTGGGAAAAAAGTTAAATGTTCATTTTTAAGAGTAAAACACACTGGCGCTAGCTACAGAGATTGATTAAGTAACCAAAAGATGTATGGAGAGGCTGCTGGAGTTGAGTCAGATGCTGCGCTAATGCCGACTCTACAGTAACCAATGACTGGTATACCTAAATAAATAAAAGCTCACAATAAAAGTGCAGGTAGTTTATTGTGAGCTTTTAAATGTTCATTTTTTCCTTCCACATTGCTTCAATTCTTGTGAAGTACCTAAAGGGTTAATAAACTTCTTGAATGTGGCTTTGAACACGTTGAGGGGGCAGTTTTTTAGAATGGTGTCACTTTTGGGTATTTTCTGTCATATTGACCCCTCAAATTCACTTCAAATGTGAGGTGGTCCCTAAAAAAATGGTTTTGTAAATTTTGTTGGAAAAATGAGAAATTGCTGGTCAACTTTTAACACTTATAACTTCGTAACAAAAAAAAATTTTGGTTCCAAAATTGTGCTGATGTAAAGTAGACATGTGGGAAATGTTATTTATTAACTAATTTTTGTGACATATCTCTCTGATTTAATTGCATAAAAATTAAAATTTGAAAATTGCAAAATTTTCAAAATTTTTGCCATATTTCCATTTTTTTCATAAAAAAACGCAAGTTATATTGAAGAAATTTTACCACTATCATGAAGTACAATATGTCACGAGAAAACAATCTCAGAATCGCCAAGATCCGTAGAAGCGTTCCAGAGTTATAACCTCATAAAGAGACAGTGGTCAGAATTGTAAAAATTGGCCTGGTCTTTAACCTACAAAATGGCTTGGTCATTAAGGGGTTAAAAGACAAGAAAAGTACTTTGGCTCTGTGGCGCTATTAAAATGCTCTCGGCTACTACCAGGTGACCATCTATTTCAATAGTGAGGTCACTTATACATTACTACTAAGACTGGTGATAAAGAGATTGAAAAGGGTTGGATACAGTCCTAGGACACCTCAGAGCGTTATACTTGTCTTTTCAGAGTTAATCGATTTGTTGTAAATCAAATGTTTTTGAAAAGTTAGTTGAATCTTGCAAATTCTATTTTCAAAACATTCAACCTTCTCTACTAAGAAGCCATTGCCTTAAATTTCTCCTTTCGTAGGGCTACAACAATTAATTTTTAGCTGTGACATTTTGATTTTGGCAGTACCACCATGTCTCAGTGGTAACATTTTTACCCTAAAATCTCGGTGGGTTCAGTCTGACAAAAGGCAATATCTCATGGAGGTTGTTTGTTTATTCTATTTTTGCTCTGCTTACTCTGTTTTCCTTCCAATCCACACCCCAAAGGCATATCTTGGCCCATGTGTGTGCCTGAGATATAGAATTTAGATTGAGAGATCCATAGTAGAGAGGAACAGGAGCTGAAAATGCTGTGGAATAGAAAAATTAAACAGTATATAATCAACAGTAAATAAATGTATACAATAATGTAATTAATGGAAAAAGTAGTAGCTCTGCTTTAAAGCAAAATGACACCCAAAGCTATAGATTTTAAGGTGAGAGAATAATCTGTCCTTATTTTGTGACATTTGGATAATCGATTTT
>JARQOD010000005.1:70873843-70904355 GCA_033576555.1 Oophaga sylvatica
ATCAAATGAAACCAAAACTGCTAAAAAAGATAAAACAGCAAAAACAACCTCTCCCCCCGTAATAACTTACATCTTTTTTTAAAATTTTTTATTACTTCGACTTGTTTTTTTCTTGTCAGTTGACTTCAAAATAAGTAATAAAGTGAAGGGGAAACCCTCTCATTGCTTAACAATTTAAAATTAAGGGGGTTTTCCCAAAAATTTAAAAAAAAATTGACAAAATAAGAAAATGGCATAAAATAAAAGAAACAAACCTTTTTGGAAACCTTTTTCTGCCCCGCACTGCTTCCTGGATCCCAACATTTAAAAAGGGGTTGGACTACTATAAAACCCCTCTTAAACTAAATTTTGGGGCCCCCAAAAAAATAAAAACCCCATGCGGCGCTTTACAGCTGGCGGCACGAATCCCGGGACTTTGATTTTGGAATGACATGTGATGTCCGCCCAAATCATTTGTTTCACGCCTCCCCTTCACCAAGCAAAATCACTGCACCCTTTTTTTTTTTCCTCTTCATTTTCATTTGTCCGGGGGCAGAAACAGGATGCCACTCTGACTTGCTCCGGCATCAATTTCACAACACCGATTACAGCCCCGAGATAAGATGCTAACACGTGGAAGGGGAGGAAAATAGGTTTTATTATTTTATCGGGCAAAAAATTTTTAAATTTTTAAAATTTCCTAAAGGACAACCCCTTTCCCCCCTGGCCTCATGTACAGCTTAGAACCCGAGGGGGTAAATGTTCCCCACCCCCAAAGGAAATAACATATAAAACCGCTGGTAGCATTAGAATGTGAAAAAAGGGGCAAAATTTTCGGTTTTTTTTTTTAAATTTTTATTTTTTTCTTCACTGCCAGTAAATTTTAAAAATCAATTTTTGGAAAAACCCTTAAAAGGGAAAAAAAAACAAAAATTTGAAAAGCTCTTTTTTTTAAGGGCGAGTTCCCCTTCTGCACAAGGGAATCTCGAACCCCCCGCTGCGGCCCCATCCATCCCCGGGCCGCAGGGACTCTCTCAAAAAAAGCTCACCCCCAACATTTGCGAGGATTACTGCTCCCTCTCCAGTTCTGCATTTTGCCATAGGGGCACGGCGACAATCTCTAGGACAAGTCCTGCTTTTCCCCTTTTGACATGCCCGGGGAAATCTCTCTTGGGAACAGGGTCCATCTCGTACGGCCACTCCTATTGGCCACCAGAAGTCCTAAACTACATGTTTCGGAACTTTCCTTTGGGGCCCTTTTCTGCAGGTCCTGTAGTTGCACTAAAAAGGGGTGCGCATCCCTGCGCCATGCGCTAGAAAAATTTTTGCATTATTGCTTTGTGCCAGGAGTGTCATCTCTGGGTTAGGCTTGCAAAATAAGCCCTAAAAACCCGGGGCCCTCCGTGAGGAAATTTGTATGCACTGTTGGGGGCCGGCTGAAATAAGCCCCTAGAATACCGATTCCCCCCCGGGGATTCATGATCGGGGACGCTATCCGCACAGCATTAAAATTTTTTATCCCGGGTGTTAACAGGACACAATCCTATTTTTCTGCTCCACGTCAGTGACTTTTGGGTGTAAAAATTCGCTTATCCGCCATAAGTCTACACACGTGTTGCGACTCTGGAAAAACAAGTCTTTTAATACCGCCATCTTACAGCAGCACCTCCCTGCACGGGGACCCCGGGGCTCGAACGCACCTTTTTTTAATATTTATTTTTGCTTCCCCCCCCCCAAAACCCATAATGTTCAATTTTTATCTGAGCTTTCAAAAAATTAAGCTTTGGAAAACCACCAAAACAAGAACCAAAAAAATTTTTATTTAACTTTTTTACATACTCCAGCTAAGGCCAAGGGGGAACAAATTGACCATCGGGGGGGACAAACAAAGATGTTTCCTCTATGGCTTCTTAAGGGATTGTCCACTTCTGGACAACCCCTTTTTTAATTTTTCACTGTTATAAAAGTTAGAAAAAAAAGCATACAGCATCATGGAAGGCCCAACCTTGGGGGTCATGTACTTTTTTTAATGTCATGCCTCACGCAGCCAAAAAGTGTCACGATCACTGCACCTAAATTATTTCTTTTGAGTGGTTTTTTTTAAAAAAAAGAAAATCTGACAAAGGATGCCACACAAAAAAATCGCTAACAGATCGCAACGAGATTGCTAAAACCATATTTTTATCTCTTCGACCTCGTTTTTACTTACAACGAGTCCCCGCGTATTCGCTTCTTCCAACGTTCGGACCGTTTTTATCTTGGCTCCCGCTGGTACCTATAGCTGGTTTTACCTTTTTTGAACGCATGACCCGTTTTACCCCATAAGCGGGCACTGGGTAGGTTTTTTTGCGTCACGGTGGATCGAATACTGTAGGTTCTCTTTGCTACAGAGAGATCCCCAAATTGCAAAGCAGGGGAGCAACCAAAAGAGGAGGATGCTGGAAATTCCCATAACATACATCTAAAAACAATCCTAACGAACCCCCAAGTCGTTAAAGAGATCGCTGACCGCGATGATCTTTATAATCTCCTGTTTGCCTACTAGCACCTAAAACGATCACACCAACGTCCGTTAGCTTTTTCTTATCGTGACGCTAACGAATGCTAATGTGGCATACCTAAGGGAATAGCAAAGACTGGGAGCTGATTGGGTTTTGAAAGCTGCAACATTTTTTAAACTTTTTTCACACCTAGGGGCCAAAGATTTTTTCATCCCATCGAATAAATTTTTTTTTTTTTTTGATGATTTCTTCTATTAAAAGGGTTGTCCATAGGGGAAATTTTTTAAGGGGAATTTTTTTTAAAAAAAAAAATCTTGGTGACAAAATCTTTAAATGGGGAAAGCAAATAGTTTCTAGCAATTATAGATTTGGAAAAAAAAAAAAATTTTATTCTAAATCGACAGATTTCCCTGGGAATTGATAAAAAATTTAAATTTTTTTATCTGAATTTAAAATTTCCCCTTTTTTGCTTTGGGTCTCTTTTGATCCCAGAAAAAGAATAAAAATTAAATTTTTTAAAATTAAAAAAAAAAACACTTTTAATCCTCTTTCTTTTTTTTTAACCCCTCCGTTTTTTTTGTTAATGTATCGTAGTTCTTAGTCATCCGCCCCAAAAGCCTTTTCACACTAGGCTGGTTTTGGGGGTCCGATGTGACCCAAGTTTCTCAAAGGGTTTCGGGGCATGCGTCAGGGCATAAGGGGATCGCCAACCTGTTTGCCCATACATGACAGACTTGGGGTTTTTTGGGGCCACTATCGGGGTTTGGGTTCCGGGGCCCCCCCCGTTCACTTTACTGGGGGATTCCGGGGACGCACTCGTCCGTTCCCCCGGGCGCTAAAAAAAGGGGGGTAATTACGGGGGTAAAAAAAGTCGTGACGCCACCTTGGTTCCTGGTCGGGGTGACCACCTGCGTTAGATCCTCTGAAAATTGGGCAAAAGGTTTCAGTCTCCCACAGGGGAAGGGTCCCTCAGGGATAGGGTGCAGGGGAAGAGCAATAACGACACCAAAGAACTTTTTCGTCCTTAGGGGTGATAAATTTTGCGGCACCCCCCGGAGGCCGTGGGGTGAGGATCACTCCATAATCACTGTTTTGGTTTGGGGCCTCCTTACTCAATGTTTGATTTCTAACTTGCATGAAACAAAGTTAACTCCTTCTTTTTTGTTACCCGGCAAACTTGGTGAACCTTCTTTGACAAACTAATCTCCAAGGGGTTGCGCTACCAACCCTGTTCTTCCTGACCCCAGCTACTTTTCACACTGGGGGGCCCCTCGTACCAATCCACATTCTCCTTTTTTTCCCACTACCGGGGAAAGGAACGCAAGCTCGACCCGGTGTCCGGTATAAAGGGGGAAACTATCGTTCTATTTCTCCTCAGCACTCCTTTCCCTTTTTCCACTTGCCTTTTCCACCACCCCTTTTTAAATAAGAAAACAGCATAATGTCCCTTTCTTCTCTTCCCCTCTCCAAGCGTCGCCAACGCCGCTCTCTAACAGTACCTCAGTTGACCTCTTACAATACTGCAGTCCCTTCCTTTCATTTCCCCTTTTAGGCCTGTCCAAAGTACTACAGGACCTTTCCCAGACTTTTTTAAAGCTCACTTCGAAGCCTTTTTCACTTTTCCAGGGAAAAACAACTGCTCGTTTGGGGAACTTTCCCTCAGTCGCCCTGAGGTACAACCAACAACTACTAACTTCAGCAACTCCCTTTCACTCACGCTTATCTCTCCACACCCTTAAAAACCTGCGTATCCAAGGGGGGTCCCTCTGGTGTACCAGGAAAATTAATTGAATGAAATCGGGGATTTAATTTTTCCTTCCATGATCCCCTGGTAACATGTGCACCAACGCACGGGGAAAACATCTGAAGGTGGGGGGCCAAACCAGTGTGAAGACCCCATGTTTTTTTAAAAGGGTTTGAATAGTTCTGACAAGACCCCTCTGGGTTTCAAGCGGTACGGTCGTTCAGAAGTTTTAGGACGGGAACAGTGTTACGACAGGCTTATAAAGGATGCCCTTTCCCTCAGGTTCCTGATAAATTGTCTGGCGATCCTTCATTCCGTTTCCCTTGTAGCCTGCGTTCGTTCTGCATCTCCCAACAGATAAACATTTTCTTCTTTTTTTTTTTACTATATTTTTCTTTTGTCCTGCCTTTTTTGGGGGCCTTTTGGGGCCCCCCCGGGGTTTTTTTCCCTCTCATTTAGTTCACCACGATGTTTGTACTTTTGCTTTTTCCAGTTTTTCAGGGGGCTGTTTTGATTTTGTTTACACCAAGAAAAAATTTTTGGGGAGAGGGGGGTGACTCAGGGGGTTTTGAAAATTTAAGTTGGGGGGGTTTTAGGTTTTCTGGTTGGGGAGTAATACCCTTCCTATCCTTTTTCTATTAGTTGTTTTTGGGCCCCCTTGCTCATACATTTTTTTTTCTGGGGCAGTATTTCTTTTTTTCTAAGCCCTTCTTTTTGGGGCTTTCTTTTTCTTTGGGGTTCCGCTCCGGGGGAAAACTTTTTTTTTTTTTCTTTATGTAGTTTTTTTTTCAGGCTGACGAGGCCTAGACCACGGAGAACCTCCACGCTCCTCTATTTTTGGGGGGTTACGGGACGCAACTCAAATTCCAACTGCCCTTGTATTCCTTTTTTACCTGCACTCCTCAGCACCGAAACAAAAAAATACCCGCCAAAAATTGAAAATTTTTTTGGGACTCACAAAGGAAAAAAAAATTGTGAAAGAAAAAAGGGGTTCAGAGTTTCAGAGATATTTTTTTTTTTGTTCATTTTTTTTTTTTCCCCTTATCCTGGGGGTGGGGGGGTCTTTTTCTCCCTGATTTGCACGTTGTCTGGCCCCGTGGACACTTGCCCCAAAGGGCAAGTATTTGCTCAATTCTTGCTATTTTCCTTTTTTAAAACCAGATCCCCACCAATTTGTTTTTTTTGGGTGACAATTTCAGAATTTTAAAAAAATTGAAATTTTTTTTTGCCTTAAAACTAAGTCCTCAGGGGGAAGCAGCGCAGCAGGTTCAAATTATCATCCTCTCCCCCGCGGCGATCCCGGATTGGGCTTTTTTTCCCTACACCTGGGATCCTGTTTTGAGTGATGTTTGATGCATTTTTTTTTGGGTTTGGGTTATTTTTCATGACCAATCTCACTGACAACTGAAAAACTTTTGGGGTTAAATCAGGGGCCATGAAAACGATTATACGTCAAAATTCCGTAGGGCATCCTGCCAAATGGGGAAACGACGCTTTGGCCCTTTCCGGAAGGCGTCAGATAATTAAAGGATTTAGGTGGGATTCCCCCTTTCCCCCTGGGCCAATGATTTTTTTCATTAGCGATTAAATTGACAGACGTTTGCGTGGCGGGGGTTTGCGGAAGGGGGTTTCCCTTTGAACCAGCTTCGAACCCATGCAGTTGATAATGGTGTTGGGCACACGCATAGTTTGAAAGCGCAGGGGGTTTTTTTCTACTGTGGGATCCCCCATGCATTTTAGTCTGCCCTAAGGGGGGAAAACTTTTGCACGCTCTTTTTTGGGTATGTTCAACTAATTTTTATTAATTTCCCCCTCTGTATGCTCCTGTCCTCTTTTTCTTCCCCTTTTTGTTATTCTGACATTATTAACCTGGGGATTAGATTTTGCAAACGTTGGGTTTCCCTTTGTACCCCACAAATCTATTCCCCACTGGGACATTCTCCCCCTTTTTTGGCTGAAAAAACCCCATTTTCACTCAGTGATAAGAGGTTAACCCCATCACCGATGCAAAAATTTTTGGGTTCTGTATAACTGCATGACATTATCGTGGGGGGTTTCCCCGGGTTACAGTCTCAAAACCCCGTTTTGTTGGGAAAAATCTTGTCTGAACCATTGGGCTCCGGGGGTTTAAAAACCCAAACCCCCTTTTTTTTTCCCCCCCCCCCAGGCTCAGATTTTTCCTGTTTTTTTGATTGATTTTTTGATGTGTTTAGCAAAAAATCGCATCCTTCCTTTTCCCATAGCATACGCCTATGAATTAGTCCGGGGGTAGTAATTCCCAAAGGGGTCCCTTTTTAACTTTCTGTACCTAACAACGCTAGGGGGTTTTTAAAAGGGGAACTTGGGGAAAGGGTCATATCAACCATCCTCTTCACCCTTAGTCCTTTTTTTCTTGGGCCAAAAAAATGTTCTTAAAAGCCTGTATTTTTAACGTCTTTTAAAACAATTTACTTGAAATATCAATACCCTTACCCTTGTTTATACCTTTTTTCCCGGGGGAAAAAAAACCTACTTGTTTACAACTTGCCCCGGGGGGGCTATAACCTTATTCGCAAAAGCGGGGGATGAATGAAGCGGCATTCAATACCCCTGAAGGGTTTTTTTAAATACCTGTATGCCCTTTGGGCCAAATCCCTTCCTCTTCCAGTCCTTCATGAAAATTTTCGGGGTTTTTAAAAGGGTTTTTTGTACAAATTTTTTTTTTATTTGGATGTACTTTTTTTTTCTAATGACTGGACCCAAAGGAAACATTTCAACGTTTCCAAATTTTTGAGAGAAAAGCTCTAAATGAAGGGAAAAAAGGGGGTCTTTTTTGCGAAAAAGGGTCCATTTGGGGGATTCCCCTTTTTGCCCACATCTGTTTTTAAAAGGGGACCCCCGGGAAAATTTAAAACCATCTGTGTTGGGGTCCAACCTATTTCTTAAAAGGGGCTCTTCAAATTTTTTGGGGTTTTTGCCAATTTTTATCGAAATTTATTGGTAATTTCTGGGTTATTTTTAAACCTTAAAACTGATTTCCCAAAAGGGGTTCGATGTGGTAATTGGCCCCGGGGGCATCCCCTGCGTTTCGGAACTTAACAAGATTCCTTCTGCCCTTTCAAACGCAGCCTGATTTTTCTCTGCCTTTTCAGGGGGGGGCAGGGCCGTTTTGCCCAAAAAAAGACCAGAGACCTCTAAAAGAACCCTTGGGGCCTTTTCTCTCAAAATTTTCTCCTACTGAAGAATTTTATGACGTGGGAATCGGGATTTTTCCCAAAAAGGGGGCTTTTGAAAGGGGAACTTGGCGGGGGGACCAAACATCAGGGTGGTCCTTTGGGGCCATAAGAACGGTATATCTGGAATCTGCCAAGGTCAACCAACAGGGCCCGGGGCCTTTTTTTTAAAAAAATTTTTTTTTTGTTTTTCCTTTCTCCTGCACTAAGAATTTAAGGGGGACCCTTTTTCGAGAAAATTTCCTTTGGGACCCCTGATTATCTGATCCTTCGTTTTTTTTGAAAAGGGTAGTTCTTTCCGCCTCTCGCCCAATTGAACTTGCCGGGGGTTCAGGGGGATAGGCCCAGTGCGCCCTGTTGAAAATTTTTTTGTCCCCCCCAGTGGAAAAAAGTGTATTCAATTCATTGTTCCCATTGCTGGGCACCCGAATTTTTGTACCAGAGACTTGGGAGTCGGCCTTTTGGGCCTACCTGTCTCTGATTCAGGGAAATTTTTGCTCCTGCGGACTTGCCCCGCTCCAACCTTGCTCTCGCCTAGTGTTTGTTATGCCATTCCCCTGCCCAAAGACCATGGACCCTACTCAAGGATTTCATTTCCGACCTTCCGTTTCCAAAAAGACCAACCCCCGGGGGAATTTTTTATAGGTTTTCCAAAAAATACTTTTCCTTTTCCCAAGTTCCCCCTTCCCCCCTTTCCTCTAAAAAGGGCCGTTGTTCCTTTACACGTTTTTTTACACCATTCCTAAAACTTGTGTCTGACAGGGATCCAGTTTTTTTCCAATTTTTTTGGGGACTTTTTTTTCTAAACGGGGGAGTTAATTTTTCTTTCCCTCGCATTAACCCAACCAAGGCAAACTGAGAGAACAAACCAACATTGAGATTATTTTAATGCTTTTTCTCTGACAGGATGACTGATCCTTTTTAACCTTTTGGGTGATTTGCTTTAATAAGGGGCTACCTCCACTTTGATTCCAGTTTTTTCTGAATTCGGGGTTTCACCCTCGATTTTTCAGGACAACGGGGTTCGGTCTTCCGGTTTGACCGTTTGGCTAGCAACATTTTTGGGACCGGGTATGAGATTTGTCCCTCTCTCAGGAGAAGCCCACGTTTGCAACCCCGGCATAGACTGTGGTCCTGGTTTAAAGTGGGGGACTTGGTCTGGTGTCCTCAAAAAATATTCCTGGGGGTAGCATCTCCAAAATTTTTAACCAGTTCTTTGGCCTTAAAGATCAATTAATTCTTAACCCTTTCTTTTCGTTTGTTTTTTCCAGGACTTTTAAAAACCCCAAAACGGTTCCAAAGCCCTTGTTGAAGGGTTTTTGAGCCAGTGGTTCCTCCTGTTCCTCCTGACCCTGTTTTGGTTGAGGGCAATCTGGATGTGGTTGAAAAATTTATTAATTCCTCGTTTTTCTAGACGAACTCCAGTATTTTTAAGGGGAGTTATGGTCAGGAAGAAATTCTTGGGTGTTTGCTTCGGACATCCATGCAAACCATCCGTCGTACATAAACTCTCCTGACCGACCTGGTTCTCAAATGAGGGTTCGTACCCCTCCTAAAGGGGGGGGGTACTGTTGGAAGGTTAAGATGTTCGAGCAGAGACTCCCTCTGGTGGTTACAAGGGTTACGGTCTTTCATGAAGATGTGAGACTGGGAATCAGGTGTCGATGGCTTAATAAGGAGTCACCTTCCCATCAGGGTTCCGGTTCAATTTTTCGGCTGAATCCTTCTTTCCCCATTTTCCCTTGTACCTGCGGTCGTGTCCTCATCTCCTGCAACAATAAGACATTTCTTTTTTTGTTTTTTACTATATTTTTGCATTTTGCCGCACTTCTATGGGGGCCTTCTGGTCCCCTCGGGGGCTTTTGCCCTCCTTTAAGTTCACCACTGATGTTTGTACTTTTGCTTTTTCCATTTTTTCAGGGCTGCGTTTTGATTTGTTACACCAAGAACAATTAGGGGTAAGGTCGGGACTCAGGTGATTTTGAAATTATAGAGTTGGTGCTTTTCAAGTTTTCTGGGATTGCAGAAGTACCCTTCCTATCCTTTCATTTAGTTATTTGGCCCCACGTTTGCTCAACATTTCTTTTTTGGGGTCAGTATTTTTCTTCTTTGTCTAACCGCCATTACTTGTTTGGGGCTTTCTATTACTTTGGGGTTCTGCTCCGGGCAAATTTTCCTATTTCTACTTTAGGTGTATTTTTTTCTCAGGCGTGACGAGGCGTCAGGACCCACGTAGGAACCTCCAACGGGCGCCTCTATTGTGGTGGTTAGCAGGGTACTGCAATCTCATAATTCCAACTGCTCTGGTTATTGCCTTTTTTTACCTGCCCCCACTACCGAAACAAAAAACCCAGGTTCACGCTCGGTGATGGGATAAAAAGGATAAACGAAGAAAATGCAAGCAAGAGAAATGGAGGGACCAAAGGTTTTTTTTAAAAGGAAAATGTCACAGGTTTTTATATGTAATCTGAGACAGCAAGGTGGGGTTTTTTAAAACACGAATTCGCAATGTTTCGTTGTCTGGGCTTGTGTCCTGTTATTTTACTTATATTGAAGGTTTTAAACGGGGTGATTTCATTATGTAGACTGCAACACTAAACAAACCGGCAGGGCTGTCCAACCTGTTTTTCTCCTTACACAGCTCACTGCAAGACAAGTAAAACAGAGCCCTGATGAGGCTTGGTTAGCTTTCCTCAACCTGCTGCATTGCTAAATTTAAAATACTGATTGTGTCAGAACCCTGCACTCGAAACTAAGTATACACTTGGTTAGGGCCCTTTGCGTACCTATCTGACTCAAATTGAGGACAAAAAAACCTGCTTAAACATCCCCCTAATAGTATAATGGACCTTCGGGTTTAACAAAAAAAAGAAAGGCAGCCTCCATTTTGCTAATCTAGGGGAAGTGAAATTACAAAAAAACTGCATTTTAGCTAAAGATTGTGTAATATTGAAAAATTCACTTTCTTGATATCCCTCTTTACTTCTTTTTCTTCAATCAAACAAAATATTTCACAATAATTTGGAAATAATCCTCAAAAATTAGACTTCCATATTATCACCTTATTCGACCGAAGTCGGAGGCGTTAGGTTCTCCCCTGTGTCTACCTTTAAGGCCGCCACACTTACGATCGAACCACGATCACACAACGACTTAACCTGGCGAGATCGCATGTTCGTTAGTTACTTCCAAACACATCTCATCAGCCTCGATAACACCCTGCGGCTTGGGAAAACCAGTCCCACCTCGACCTGGTAAGTTTCTAAAGGGGTCACACTAGCTTCAGCTCACCACGGACACCAACGACCAAAAAACGGCTCAAACTTCATAACGATCACACATCGCACGGGGCCACATCCGTACATTCACACACAGCGCGTCACTAACATTTCGCAACTGCGTCATAAATGGTACCAGTACGACCGAGCGTTCGCAGCGTCTCCTTAGGTGGCATCCCTTACAAAAGGCAATCCAGTAATCCAAGCGAAAATTGCCAAACCTCAAAACAACAACAAGTCGACCCGCATACCTATTCTAGGGGCCCCTTCTATTCCTTCTGGATACATTGGCACAACCTTAACATTAAAAAATACACAAAAACACATATCTCCTAACAAACTCCTTGGTCCCCATATCAAAATCACATACCTTCTAGATTCTAGCATCCAACGATACAATTTATGACCTTTGTCCCCAACTACACATTCCCAATTACTACAAATAAAATCCCCCTTTGGGAGACTCTTGGCCAGAAGAAACACTTGTCATCCCCAAATTTCCACAATGAAACCATAACTCCATCCAAACTCTTAAAAAAATTCTCTGCCCACTAAGAGGGGTACTTTCTTACTTTTCTTTCTAAATACTAGTGATACATATACCGTTCTGGGTTTTCCCGAAATCCAGGCCCCCGAGTATTTTGGCGTGCTCGGGAATTTCGTTTTCTGTTGACACACGCATATTTATGGCGCTGCATTAATGCATGGAGGAATGCCTGTTTGTTAGGAAATTCTCACATGTATCAGGCTATCCAGCAGTACAATCATGCAGCTAAGCTACGAAAACTAAATCTCTGGCACAGTCAAAATACTCTGAGACACCCAGCTTGGGAAAATCCCTATAAACCTACCACTCTCTTTGAAAAAGAATAACAAATTGCCCTATCTGACTCTGACATAAAGTCAGTTTTATCTAATTTACATGGTTGTTCCAGATTCATACTCTTAAGGAAAACTCCTACTAAGTGCTGCCCCAATGGTACAAAACTCCCAACTTTTACAGCATTTAGAGTTAACAGAATCTGATTTTTGCTGGAGGTGTGACTCCCAAATTTTCTCTTAGGATTATCAAGATGTTTTTTCGCAAAACGAAACATGCCTTTATGTTCTTTTGATCAGCCGGGTTTTCATCTTAAAATTCTACCATGCAGGCTCAGTCTCTTCTAATCCGTGGACTCATGAAACACAACCTTAAAGGAGGCAGTGAAGCCTGCATGTTTTGATATTGCTATGGGTCTTTTATGAACCTCTTGGATAATCATACGCTGCCTCTTGGGGTAATTTGGTCCCCACTCCTGGGAAGGGTCACCACTGTTCCATGCTTTCATGATTTGTGATAATGGGTTCACTTGTGGTTCTCTGATTTCCAAAGCTTAGAGATGGCTTTATAACCTTTTTTCAGACTAATAGATCTCAATTATTTGTTTGTCATTTGTTACAGAATTTCTTTGGATCGTGGCATGTTGTCTACTTTTTGAGATATTTTGGTCAACTTCACTTTGACAGTCTATTTAAGTGATTCTGATTGAAACAGATTGTGGCAGTAATCAGGTCTTGGTGTGGCTAGGAATTGAAATCAGCTTCCGAAAGATGTGGGAGTGGGGACAACACTTTTTCACACATGCCCTGTTGTCAGGGACACCGCACTGCACTGCTCACTGAGCCAGTGCGTGTGTCCTGAGTGAACAAACTGTGCCCAAAGATACCTGTATAGCAGAGCCGCAGCGGAAGACGTGTGTTTCTGAGGACAGACCTTCCGCATGTGACTGCCAAGGGGCAAAGCCGGCCACACTGTCTCTCAGAGGCAGCAGTAGCAGATAGGAATGCTACAGGCCGGAGGACCTGCAATCACCTGACTGCCTAGGGGCGTGGCCTAAGCCCAGAGATCTAGGAAGGTAAAGGAAAACTCTAGAAGTAACTACAAATAAAGTTACCAAGGGCATAGACAGAATGGATAGTCAGGATAGCCAGGTCATACACAGAGGGAGCAACGCAGTACAAAAGGAGCAGGCAAGAATAATCAGAACACAGTCAAGGATCATACACAGAGGGAGCAGCGCAGTACAAAAGGGACAGGCAAAACTCGTAACAGGACACAGCCAAATCAGAACCAGACAACAAAACGTAGCACAGGCACAACGCACTGGCACAAGCACAGAGTCAGACACACTCAGCCCAAAGGTCAGAGTATAAACAACAAAATTGGCCTCACAGTGAGCTATAAAAAGCCTCCCAGGGACCCAGAAAGAGGCCAACCAAGTTAACCCCGCGACTACCTGATCCAAGAACCCAGTAAACTATGACAGTACCCCCTTCTTAATGGGGGGCCTCTGGACCCCCAGGGTTCCCAGGATTCCAAGCATGGAATGCCCGAACCAGACGGTCAGCGTGTACCGAACTGGCTGGCACCCAAGACTGTCCTCTGGACCGTACCCCCTCCAATGCACCAGGTACTGTAAGGAACCCCGAGACCGCCGGGAGTCTACAATATTTTGTACCTCAAATTCCATGTGCCCATTAACCAAACTGGGAGGGAACAGCAGCTGGTTCTTCTACTACCGATCCCAAGGGTTTTAGCAAGATCTATGGAATACTTATGGAGTTTCAAAGCGGGGGGGAGCAAGACGATACACCACAGGGTAATACCTCAATGATCTCATAGGGACCTATGACTTGGGCCCCAGTTTGGCGGAGGGCAGACGAAGACTTTATGTTCGCATGGAGAGCCACACCTTGTCCCCACACTGCGACACCTGAGCAGGGTTCTTTTTTATCTGCAAAACGCTATAAGTCTCCTGAGCCCTGAACATATTTAAACCAAACTTTGACCACAGATCCCTGATTCGGTTAACACAGTCCTCAGCTCCTGGACAGCCCGAATCAAAACGTGAATTCACCAAAATGAGGTTCAAACCATAATTAATAAAAAACGGTGACCTACCGGTAGATTGATTGGTAAGGTTGTTGAAGGCGAACTCCGCTAACGGTAGGGCATCAACACCAGTCACTTTGCAAGAGCAGAAATCAACATCGAAGAATTTGTTCAAGCCACTGGTTGGTGCACTCCGTCTGGCCCGTTACTCTCTGGGTGGTAGCTGAGGAAAAGGACAAAGATATCCCCAACCTTTGCAAAAAGCCCGCCAAAACTTGGCCACAAATTGTAACCCCTCTGTCAGAAAAATTCATAGTACCCCATGTAACCGTACAATCTGTGCAAGGAAATGCTTAGCAAGAGTCTCTGTAGAAGGTAGACTGCCATAGGTACAAAATGCGCTAACTTAGAAAACCTGTCCACAACTACCCAGATAACCGTGTTCCCCCGAGAAGAAGGAAGGTTGGTAATGGAGTCCATGGACAATGGGTCCATGGCCTTCCTGGAATTGGCAAAGGCAACCAATTTCCCGCGGCGGCAATGAGAGCTCTTAGAAGACGATACCCAACACGCAGCGACATCTTCTTAATATCTGAAGCCATCAAAGGCCACCAAAAAACTCTAAGCCACATGCCTCTCGTGTGTCAGAAACACCTGGGTGAGCACTCAGTTTTGAATCATGGAACTCAACGCAGGAGCCTGGTGCGTAACTGCTGAGGAACAAACAATTTGTTTTCGGGTTTGGACCTTGGAGCTAAAGATTGAGCCCCCACAATCTCCCGCTCCAATTCCGACGACATTTCAGCTATAACGATATTGGGTTGAAGAATGGGGACGGCGGGTCAGGGGCGGAAAGCGGCTCAAAACTACGTAAATAAAGCATCAGCTTTCACGTTTTTAGACCCTGGGCGAAAAGGTATAGAAAATTGAAATCTGGAAAAAAAAAAGTGACCAACGGCCTGCCTAGGAGTCAGTCTTTTAGCAGATTTGATATACTCTAGGTTTTTGTGGTCGGTGATGACTGTGATGGGGTGAGCCGCCCCCTCCAAAAAATGCCTCCATTCCTCGAACGCCAGCTTGATTGCTAAGAGTTCTCTATTACCAACGTCATAATTTCTCTCAGCCTGAGAAAATTTTTTCGAGAAATAGGCACAAGGTTTGAGGTTAGTCAGAGAAGTAGGTCCCTCTGACAACACTGCCCCCACCCCAACATCCGAAGAATCAACTTCAACCACAAACGGCTTGGATGAGTCAGGTTGAACCAGAACAGGAGCGGATGTGAAACAATTTTTCAAAGTTAAAAAAGATTGTTTGGCCAACGGGGACCAGTTCCTAACATCTGCCCCTTTACGTGTGAGATCCGTGAGGGGTTTCACAATCTGAGAAAAACCCTTAATAAACCTGCGATAGTAATTCGCGAATCCCAAGAAG
The DNA here is from genome assembly GCA_033576555.1 of Oophaga sylvatica. Lineage (NCBI taxonomy): Eukaryota > Metazoa > Chordata > Amphibia > Anura > Dendrobatidae > Oophaga > Oophaga sylvatica. Next base: position 70,888,861 of record JARQOD010000005.1, read on the forward strand.
CGCTGGAGTCCTCTAAGGTCCTGAGGTTGGACCCACTCCATAATGGCTTGCACCTTCTTGGGATCCATACGAAACCCCTGTGGAGAGATTATGAGACCCAAAAATGATAGCTCCTGAACAAAGAAAGAACATTTCTCCAGCTTAACAAATAATTGATTTTCCCTGAGTCTTTGAAACACAGTTTTAACATGTGATAAATGAGAATGTCTGTCAGAGGAATATATCAGTATATTATCCAAGTAGATCACAACAAAACGGCCGAGGTCCAAAAAAACTACATTAATGAAATTTTGAAACACAGCTGGAGCATTGGTGAGACTGAAAAGGCATGACGAGATTCTCAAATAACCCCTCAGTAGTAAGAAAAGCAGTTTTCCACTCATCCCCTTCCCGTACTCTTATCAAATTATAAGCCCCCCTGAGGTCCAATTTTGAAAACCACTTGGCCCCAGAGAACTGGTTACAGAGATCAGGAATCAGAGGCAGGGTGTATGTATTCCTGACAGTGATTTTATTAAATTCTCGAAAGTCGAGGCAGGGACGTAGACCGCCATCCTTCTTTTAACAAAGAAGAACCCCGCAGCTACTGGGGACACTGAGGGCCTTATATGCCCTTTGCGAAGACTTTCAGCGATGTATTGCTTCATAGCCAGGTGCTCCGGGCCTGACAAATTAAACAGACGGGCCTTGGGCAATTTGGCTCCAGGGACAAGATCAATAGCACAGTCAAATGATCTATGCGGGGGCAGAGCCCAGCCTCACTTTCAGAGAACACGTCCTCAAAGTCTTTCAGGTACTCCAGAATATCCTCCAGACCAACAGAAGACACTGAGACAGGTTTTGCAAGTTTCAGACAATAAACAGGTTTATGGCAACAGTCGACACATTGGGATCCCCATTTAATAATCTCCCCTTATTCCCAGTCAATCACTGGGTTGTGGCGTTGAAGCCATGGCATACCAGCACTAGCCCTGTGGGCAATATGTTCATGACAAAACATTCCTGTCTTCCTTGTGGGAAGAACCGACCTGCAAAGAAAACCTTTTGGAAGCATAAAGAATCCCTGTTCGGGTAAGAGGGGAAGAGTCGATAGCAACAATTTTAAGGGGTGTCTCCAGCCTGACTGTCCCTATCTTATGTTGGGAGACGACACAGAACTGACCAGATTGAGAGATGAACCACTGTCCACCAATGCTGTCGAGAAAAAAACGATAGTTGTCTACCAACAGTTCCACCTTTAACACAACTTTAGAACATGAGGAAAATAGTACCTGAGGGTCTGGGCAGCCTCCTCGACCGCTACCCAGACCTAGTAGTTTTCCACCGTCTTAGATGACGGACAGGTGGGGCAATCTTTTCTCCAATGTCCAGACTCTCCACAATAGAAACAGAGTTGTTTCTCCCCGGCGATGTCTTCTCTCCTTCTCTTTTAGTGAGGTGGTGCCAATGTCCATGACCTCAGTAGTGGCTCCAGTCTCTTTGCTGCCAGCAAACGTGAGGTTTCACACTGCATGACACCCCTGGTGCGTAGCCTACGGTCCATTCGTACGGCCTGGGTTATGGCGTCCTCCAAAGTATCAGGTGGAGGATGAAGGACCAGGGCGTCCTGGAGACGTTCAGACAGGCCTCTGCGGAATAGCCCTCGAAGGGAGGCATCATTCCAGGAGACCTCCGCTGCCCAACGTCGGAACTCCGAACAGAACCACTCGGCTGAATGTTTACCCTGACGAACACTCATTACCATGTCCTCAGCCATACGGACCCTGTCAGAGTCATCATAGATGCGGCCCAGGGCATGAAAAAACATATCAACAGTCATCCTCTCAGGAGCAGAAAGAGAGAGAGAAAAAGCTTGTGGGGCCCCCCGAAGTAGGGAAATAATGACCCCCACCCTCTGGAACTCATCCCCAGAAGAGCGAGGCCTCAGGGAGAAAAAAAGTTTACACCCCTCCCTGAAAGTTCTGAACTCATTTTTATCCCCTGAGAAGTAGTTAGGCAGTTTTAACTGGAGATTAAGGAGATACTAACGACACATCCCTACCACCAGTACCCAGAGACCCCGTAGCGACAGCCCCCTGTACGGTATCTACCAGCTGCTGCTGGGTCTGAGCCATCATGCGCTGCTCAACATTCAATTCCTGGAACCTTTGCGTCAGATGTTTCACCTGACCTGCTAATACCTGCATGGGATCCATGAGGATAACACTCCTAAATCTCCCCTAAGAAAAAAAATTAACGCACTGCACTTGCTCACTGAGCCAGTGCGTGTGTCCTGAGTGAACAAACTGTGCCCAAAGATACCTGTATAGCAGAGCCGCAGCAGGGAAGACGTGTGTTTCTGAGGAACAGGACCTTCCGCATGTGACTGCCAAGGGGCGGAGCCGGCCACACGTCTCTCAGAGGCAGCAGTAGCAGATAGAGAATGCTTCAGGCCGGAGGACCTGCAGCACCTGACTGCCTAGGGGCGTGGCCTAAGCTCCAGAGATCTAGGAAGGTAAAGGAAAACTCCTAGAAGGGTAACTATGAAATAAAGTTACCAAGGGGCATAGACAGAATGGATAGTCAGGATAGCCAGGTCATACACAGAGGGAGCAACGCAGTACAAAAGGAGCAGGCAGAGAATAATCAGAACACAGCCAAGGGATCATACACAGAGGGAGCAACGCAGTACAAAATGGACAGGCAAAACTCGTAACAGGGACACAGCCAAATCAGAACCAGACAGATAAAACATAGCACAGGCACAAAGCACTGGCACAAGCACAGGGTCAGACACACTCAGCCAAAGGTCAGAGTATAAACGACAAAGATTGGCCTCACAGTGAGGCTATAAAAAGCCTCCCAGGACCCAGAAAGAGGCCAACCAAGTTAACCCTGTGACTACCTGATCCAAGAACCCAGTAAACCATGACACCTGTAGGTTTGGATTTATTTTTCCCTTAATAATAGAGACCTTCATTTAAAAACTGCATTTTGTGTTCACTTGTGTTATCTTTGTCTAATATTTCAATTTGTTTGGTGATCTGAAACACTTAAGTGTGACAAACATGCAAAAGATAACAATTGCTTTACATTCTGAACACAATAGATCCTTTATCATTTAAGCACTGCCAATTCCAACTGCTGCATGCACCATGTTCTTAGACTGCACAGCAGAAATTACAAATATGTCACACCCATCTCTGACATCACATCGCGCTCTGCCTAACCCTTTATATTCTCTGTATGTAATAGGGAGAGATCCTTGCACTCGTTCAAATACCTCCTTCTACTTTATGTACCAAACTTTGTAGGAAGTTGAAATTATTTTGAAGAATTTGGTCAGAAATGCCTTTCTAAGCCTTATAAATTTTACTTCCAGAAGAATTGGCCCTTTTATCAACATATTACAAATGTTTAAAATATTTATGTTTAGTACAGTCCAACATCTGTATGAAAGTTTATTCCCATGGATTTGCCCTCTCAGCATCCCGGTCCTTTAACTTCAGGCTATTTCTGTGTTCTTGAGAAATATCTTTGTGCTATATTTTTGTATGTGGTTTGTTCTACCTTCTTAGTTGATATCTAATGAGACCCCACTGTATTGTGCTACCAGCAGTCTGTCTATATAAGCTTGACAGTGGGTTCGGAACATTTTGTTTTGTCTTGCTTTTGCTATTAAGTTAAAGTTTGTCTTCAGCCCTGTTTCTTAGTTGAAGTAATAACTGTGACTGTGTACTGTAGTGTATCTTAGGCTCATTTAAGTGATATCCGTCTATTTTTAATAGATAACAGGTCAATATCTTAATTAAAGAGATTTTCTTTGATGTGCAAAATCTCTAGCACTAAAGTATATTGTACATACACTCAGAAATTGGCGTGTTTTTGTTTTCTTTTCTATACTCCGTGCTCCCATCACTCATCAGTATTCTGCAACATACAATCTGTAGGCATTCTGGAGATCTACCAATGAGCCACAAATTACAGTTTCCATGACTCTTTGCTGCCTCTTTGGTTCCAATGTTCCTTTTCTTTTACCTTGCATTCTCATTTTATTCACAGTGCTAGACATAAGCAATTCACATATTAGTATTATTCCACAGACATAATGATAGGAAATTTAGATAGAGCCCCAATGGGGACTGTAATGATATTTGTAAGGGACTGAGGAATATGATAGGACTATATAAATAGATAACATAAATCAATAGTATTGATATATTGCGGGGCAGACAGACCAGGGTAGAACATATGTTGGCTGACACGTGATCTACCCCCCAAAAAAGAAAGCAAAGAGAGAGGGTCACTTGGTGCCCAACAGGAATGGCGAAAGTGTACAGATTTTGTAACAGGGGTGCAATGAAACATCAAAATACATAGAATTTTGTTCCTTCCACCCTTTTGCACTCTCTCATTGAGGAAAGGAGATCTAGTTACTGGTGCTGCACCTTTCTGGTACGTCCAATGTCCTGATAGATCTACCAAAGATGAAACATGTTTTGTAAATTTGACAAAAAAATGAGAGACAGAAAGCTACAGAACTAGAACTCTTTTAATTAGTTGATGGGGAAGATAGGATCCAAGACTGCAAAGTAGTCAATCGCTAAGTAGTGTCCAATCGCAGCACATGAAAGAACTCATCATCCAGGAGACAGGTATTGACATGGATGAGAAGCTGTATATTAGCACCTTACTGATATATGATGCACAGTTATAACATATGCCGACTTCCTGACTTTAAAAACGCACACTTTTTGTGAGACAGCACTTTTCTGGCGGCAGATGATTGTTGTGATATTCATCCATCACTTGCCTCTGACAGCGGGGGGGAGCAGAGCAGCTGTCCTGTTAAAGGCCACTGTTAATCTCTGACATTTGCAATTACAGCGTGCCAACAGAGCAGCACATCATTCTATGCACCCATTGCCACTCCAGTGATGCCATAACGAGGTGCTAATGAGTTGCCATGACAGCCAGGGGTCATCTGAAGACCCATGTGTCTGTCATGATACTACTTCTGTGAAAGCTAGTCTGTTTGAGGAAGTGATTTTTTCTATATACGGCAATACTGGGGCATTGCTGTATATAGCACAAGCGATCGGAAGATCGCAGGTTCAAGTCACCCAAAGGGAGTAACAAATACAATAAAAAATTGAAAACAATATAAAAAAAGTGAAAAATGAAAAAAACTATAAAAGTTCAAATCATTCCCCTTTCCCTCCATAAAAAGTTAAGAAATAATTTTAAAAAATACACATATATGGTGTTCCTGTGCGATCTAAAAAACATTAAATAAATTAATCCAATTGGTAACTGATGTAATTAAAAAAAAAAAATGCAAGAACTGCGTTTTTTTGGCCACCACAAAACCCAAAAAACTAATAACAAGAGATCAATACATGGTAACTACCCCGAAATATGTATAGAAACATCGGCTCAGGGTGCAAAAAACACATCTTTTGAAAATTGAGAACGCTACAGTTGTCGGAAAATAGCAAGACAAGTGAAATTATCTTTTTATTTGGAAATTTCTAGATTTTTTTCAACAGTTAAATAAAACAATGCATGTTTGAAATCATAATCATATTGCCTAGTGAATTTTACAGTAAAATGAAGGCTGTAAGTAAAAAAAAAAAAAAACTAGTGAGAAATGCGGTTTTTTAGCTACTTTTCCCTACTTTGTAATTTTTTTCCCCACTTTCCAGTACATCACATAATAAAATAGATGGTGTAATTAAAAACTGCAACTTGCTCTGCAAAAAAGCAAGCTTTCACACCATGTTGACCAAAAAAATAAAAACGTTATGGCTCTTGGAATAAGGGGAAGAAAAATCAAAAGCGCCAAAGTAGAAAATCAACTGGTCGGAAATGGGGTTAAATTGCAATTTTTGAATCTTATGTACTGTAGATGTCTAGAATGTAATTGGATTTGATATGCTACAATTCCATATAATAGGCCTGACAAATATTGTGTACCCTTTATCTTGGCGGATGAATAATGAAACATTAAAACACACTAATGACATATGGAAACTTACAAGGAAAAGTATATGCACCAATCTTAGGGAACTCCACAAATCAGTATAATACAAAAAATCAGTTTATTTCATTTAACCCCTTTCTGCCATCCAATGTACTATCCCGTCCAGGTGACCTGGGCCAATCTGACCATGGACGGGATAGTACATCTCAGCGATCGGCCGCGCTCCCGAGGGGAGCGCGGCCGATCGTGGCCGAGTGTCAGCTGATTATCACAGCTGACACCCGGCACTATGTGCCAGGAGCGGTCACGGACCACTCGCGGCAATTTAAACCCTGGCACACTGCGATCAAATGTGATCGCAGTGTTCCAGCGGTATAGGGAAGCATCGCGCAAGGAGGGGGCTCCCTGCGTGGTTCCCTGAGACCCTCAGAACAGCGCGATGTATCGTGCTGTTCTGAGGGACCTTTCTCCCTGCAGGACCCCGGATCCAAGATGGCCGCAGGGTCCTTCCGGGTCCTGCAGGGAGGCGGATTCCTCAGTGCCTGCTGAGAGCAGGAGCCGAGAAAGCATGCAGCAGTGCCAGTGAGATCGCTGATCTGACAAAGTGCTGTGCACACTGTCAGAACAGCGATCTGATGTTATACAGTGATGTCCCACCCAGGGACAAAGTAAAAATGTAAAAAAAAATAAAAATAAACGTGTAAAAAAAATTCCTAAATAATGTAAAAAAAATATTCCCCAATAAATTAATTTCTGTATTTAAATAAAAAAAAACACAATAAAAGTACACACATTTTGTATCGCAGTGTTCGTAACGACCCGCCCTATAAAACTGTCCCACTAGTTAACCCCTTTAGTGAACCCCTTAACCCCTCTCTGACATTAGACGTACTATCCCGTCCATAAAACCCGTGACAATCTGACCATGGACGGGATAGTACGTCATAGGCGATCAGCTGCGCTCCCGGAGGGAGCGCAGCTAAACGCCGCCGGGTGTCAGCTGATTATCACAGCTGACACCCGTGACTGTGTGTCAGGAGCGGTCACGGACCGCTCCCGGCACATTAACCCCTAGCACACCGCGATCAAACATGATCGCGGTGTACTGGGGGCACAGGGAAGCATCGCGCAGGGAGTGGGCTCCCTGCGCGCCCCCCTGAGACCCTCAGACCAGCGCGATGTGATCGCGCTGTTCTGAGGGCTTCCTCCCTCCCAGGACCCGGATCCAAGATGGCGCCGGGGTCCTGGAGGGAAGCGGCTTCCTCAGTGCCTGCTGAGAGCAGGCACTGAGAAGCCTGCTGCACTGCCTGAGCGATCGCTGGTGTGACAGTGTGCTGTGCACACTATCACACCAGCGATCTGATAAAATACAGTGATGTCCCACCCTGGGACAAAGTAAAAAAGTTAAAAAGATAAAAATAAACATGTTATAAAAAAAAATCCAAAATAAATAAAAAAAAATATATATATTCCCCAATAAATTAAATTCTTCCTGTAAATAAAATAACCAAAACAATAAAAGTACACATATTTGGTATCGCCGCGTCCGTAACGACCTCCCCTATAAAACTGTCCCACTAGTTAACCCCTTAAGTGAACCCCTTAAAAAAAAAAACGAAGCAAAAAATCAATGCTTTATCATCATACCGCCGAACAAAAAGTGGAATAACGCGCGATCAAAAACACCGATATAAATAAACATGGTACCGCTGAAAACGTCATCTTGTCCCGCAAAAAACGAGCCACCATACAGCATCATCAGCGAAAAAATAAAAAAGTTATAGCTCGCAGAATAAAGCGATGCAAAAATAATTATTTTTTATATAAAATTGTTTTTATTCTATAAAAGCGCCAAAACATAAAAAAATGATATAAATGAGGTATCACCATAATCATACTGACCCGAAGAATAAAACTGCTTTATCAATTTTACCACACGCGGAACAATAAAAACGCCTCCCCAAAAGAAATTCATGAATTGCTGATTTTTGTTCATTCTGACCTCCCAAAAATCGAAATAAAAAGCGATCAAAAAATGTCACGTGCTCAAAAATGGTACCAATAAAAACGTCAACTCATACCGCAAAAAATAAGACCTCACATGACTCTGTGGGTCAAAATATGCAAAAATGATAGCTCTCAAAATGTGGCGATGCAAAAAACTATTTTTGCAATAAAAAGCGTCTTTTAGCGTGACAGCTGCCAATCATGAAAACCCGCTATAAATAGTAAATCAAACCCCCCTTTATCACCCCCTTAGTTAGGGAAAAGTAATAAAATAAAAAAATGCATTTATTTCCATTTTCCCATTAGGGTTAGGGTTGCGGCTAAAGTTAGGGTTAGGGTTGGCGCTAAAGATAGGATTAGGGTTAGGGTTGGGATTAGGGGTGTGTTAGGGTTAGGTTTGTGGTTAGGGTTGGGACTAGGGTTTGGGGTGTGTTGGGGTTAGGGTTGGAGTTAGAATTGGGGGGTTTCCGCTGTTTAGGCACATCAGGGGCTCTCCAAATGTGACATGGCGTCTGATCTCAATTCCAGCCAATTCTGCGTTGAAAAAGTCAAACGGTGCTCCTTCACTTCTGAGCTCTGCCATGCGTCCAAACAGTAGTTTATCCCCACATATGGGGTATCAGCGTACTCTGGACCCCAAGAGTTATTGTGCAATTTGTCCTATTTCTTCTGTTACCCTTGGGAAAATAAAAAACTGGGGGCGAAAATATCATTTTTGTACACAAAAAATTATTTTTTTGTTTTTACGGCTGTACATTATAAACTTCTGTGAAGCACTTGGGGCTTCATAGCGCTCACCACACACCTAGATAAGTTCCTTGTGGGGTCTATTTTCCAAAATGGGGTCACTTGTTAGGGATTTCCACTGTTTAGGCGCATCAGGGGCTCTCCAAATGCGACATGACGCCCCCAGACCATTCCATCAAAGTCTGCAATCCAAAACGTCACTACTTCCCTTCCGAGCCCTGACGTGCGCCCATACAGTAGTTTTCTCCCACATATTGGGTATCAGCGTACTCAGGACAAATTGGACAACAACTTTTGGGGTCCAATTTCTCCTGTTACCCTTGTGAAAATAAAATATTGGGGGCGAAAAAAAATCAATTTTTGTAAAAAAAAAGGATTTTTTATTTTTACGGCTGTGCGTTATAAACTTCTGTGAAGCACTTCGGGGTTCAAAGTGCTCACCACACATCTAGATAAGTTCCTTGTGGGGTCTATTTTCCAAAATGGGGTCACTTGTGGGGGGTTTCCACTGTTTAGGCGCATCAGGGGCTCTCCAAATGCGACATGACGCACCCAGACCATTCCATCAAAGTCTGCAATCCAAAACGTCACTACTTCCCTTCCGAGCCCCGACGTGTGCCCATACAGTAGTTTTTGCCCACATATTGGGTATCAGTGTACTCAGGACAAATTGGACAACAACTTTTGGGTTCCAATTTCTTCTGTTACCCTTGTGAAAATAAAATATTGGGGGCGAAAAAATCATTTTTGTAAAAAAAAAAAATTTTTATTTTACGGCTGTACGTTATAAACTTTAGTGAAACACCTGGGGATTCAAAGTTCTCACCACACATCTAGGTAAGTTCCTTGAGGGGTCTAGTTTCCAAAATGGTGTCATTTATGGGGGTTTCCACTGTTTAGGCAGATCAGGAGCTCTCCAAACACGACATGGCGTCCAGCCAATTCTGCGTTGAAAAAGTCAGACGGCGCTCCTTCACTTCCAAACTCTGCCATGCACCCAAACAGTGGTTTACCCCCACATTTGGGGTATGAGCGCACTCAGGACAAATTGCACAATAACTTTTGGAGTCTTGTTACCCTTGGAAAAATAAAAATTGGGGTGAAAAGATCATTTTTGTGGAAAAAATATGATTTTTAAATTTTACGGCTCTACCTTATAAACTTGTGTGAAGCACTTGGGGGTTCAAATTGCTCATCAAAAATCTAGATAAGTTCCTTAGGGGGTCTAGTTTCCCAAATGGGGTCACTTGTGGGGGGTTTCCACTGTTTAGGCACATCAGGGACTCTCCAAATGCAACATGGCATCCAAACTCAATTCCAGCCAATTTTGGTTGGAAAAAGTCAAATGGTGCTCCTTCCATTCCGAGCTCTGCCGTGCGCCCAAACAGTGGTTCCCCCCCACATATGGGGTATCAGCGTACTCAGGACAAATTGTACAACAACGTATGTGGTCCAATTTCTCCTGTTACCCTTGGGAAAATAAAAAATTAGTGACTAAAAGATAATTTTTGTGGGAAAAAAATAGGATTTTTTATTTTCATGCCCGGGCATTATAAACTTGTGTGAAGCACTTGGGGGTTCAAAGTGCTCACCAAAGATCTAGATAAGTTCATTAGGGGGTCTAGTTTCCAAAATGGGGTCACTTGTGGGGGTTTCCACTGTTTAGGCTCATCTGGGGCACTGCAAACGGAACATGACCCCATCAACGTCTGCATTCCAAAACGTTACTACTTTCTTTCCAAGCCCTGCCGTGCGCCCAAACAGTTTCCCCCCCCCCACATATGGGGTATCAGCGTACTCAGGACAAATTGGAGAACAACTTTTGGGGTCCAATTTCCTTGGGAAAATTAAAAAATTTGGGACTAAAAAATCATTTTTGTGGAAAATTGTTTTTTTTTTTCACACCCAGGCATTATAAACTTTTGTGAAACACTTGGGGGTTCAAAGTGCTCACAACAGATCTAGATAAGTACCTTAGGGGGTCTAGTTTCCAAAATGGTGTCACTTGTGGGGGGTTTCCACTGTTTAGGCGCATCAGAGGTTCTCCAAACGCGACATGGCGTCCAATCTAAATTCCAGCCAATTTTAGTTTGAAAAAGTCAAACGGCGCTCTTTCCCTTACGAGCTCTGCCGTGTGCCCAAACAGTGGTTTTCCCCCACATATTGGGTATTGGCGTACTCAGGAGAAATTGCAAAACAACCTTATCTGTCCATTTTCTCCTTTTACCCTTGTGAAAATAAAAAAAAAGTTTGTAAAAGATCATTTTTGTGGCTAAAAAGTAAAATATTCATTTTTTCCTTCCACGTTGCTTTAGTTCCTGTGAAGCACCTGAAGGGTTAATAAACTTCTTGAATGTGGTTTTGAGTACTTTGAGGGGTGCAGTTTTTAGAATGGTGTCACTTTTGGGTATTTTCTGCCATATAGACCCCTCAAAGTGACTTCAAATGGGAGGTGGTCCCTAAAAAAATGGCTTTGTAAATTTTGTTGTAAAAATGAGAAATCGCTGGTCAACTTTTAACCCTTATAATTTCCTAACAAAAAAAAATTTTGGTTCCAAAATTGTGCTGATGTAAAGTAGACATGTGGGAAATGTTATTTCTTAACTATTTTGTGTGATATACTTCTCTGTTTTAAGGGAATAAAAATTCAAAGTTTGAAAATTGCAAAATTTTAAAAATTTTCGCCATATTTGCGTTTTTTTTTTTCAAAAAATAAACGCAAGTTATATCGAAGAAATTTTACCACTAACATAAAGTACAATATGTCACGAGAAAACAATCTCAGAATCGCGAAGATCCGTTGAAGCGTTCCAGAGTTATAACCTCATAAAGAGACAGTGGTCAGAATTGTAAAAATTGGCCCGGTCATTAACGTGCAAACCACCCTTGGGGGTGAAGGGGTTAAAGAAAACAAACAATGCTTTTTCATCATACCGCAGAACAAAAAGTGGAATAACACGCAATCAAAAAGACATATATAAATAAACATGGTCCGCTGAAAACATCATCTTGTCCCGCAAAAAACGAGCCACATACAGCATCATCAGCAAAAAAATAAAAAAGTTATAGCTCGCAGAGTAAAGCGATGCAAAAATAATTATTTTTTATATAAAATTGTTTTTATTGTATAAATGTGCCAAAACATAAAAAAAGATATAAATGAGGTATCGCTGTAATCGTACTAACCTGAAGAATAAAACTGCTTTATCAATTTTACCACACGTGGAACGGTATAAACGCCCCCCCCCCAAGAAATTCATGAATTGCTGTTTTTGTTCATTCTAACCTCCCAAAAATCGTAATAAAAAGCGATCAAAAAATGTCACATGCTCAAAAATGGTACCAATAAAAACGTCAACTCGTCACGCAAAAAATAAGACCCAACATGACTCTGTGGGCCAAAATATGCAAAAATTATAGCTCTCAAAATGTTGTGATGCAAAAACTATTTTTTGCAATAGAAAGCGTCTTTTAGCGTGTGACAGCTGCCAATCATAAAAACCCGCTATAAATAGTAAATCAAAACACCCTTTACCACCCCCTTAGTTAGGGAAAAAATACTAAATTTTAAAAAATTTATTTATTTCCATTTTCCCATTAGGGTTAGGGTTGAGGCTAAAGTTAGAATTAGGGTTTAGGGTTAGGGAAATTAGGGTTAGGGGTGTGTTAGGGTTAGGTTTGTGGTTAGAATTGTGGTTAGGGTTATGGGTAGGGTTGGGACTAGGGTAAGGGGTGTGTTGGGGTTAGGGATGGAGATAGAATTGGGGGGTTTCCACTGTTTGGGCACATCAGGGGCTCTCCAAATGTGACATGGTGTCTAATCTCAATTCCAGTCAATTCTGTGTTGAAAAAGTCAAACGGTGCTGCTTCCCTTCTGAGCTCTGCCATGCGCCCAAACAGTAGTTTACCCCCACATTTTGGGTATCAGCGTACTCAGGACAAATTGCACAATAACTCTTGCAGTCTAATTTCTTCTGTTACCCTTGGGAAAATAAAAAATTGGGGGTGAAAATATCATTTTGTGGAAAAAAATTATGATTTTTTTTTTTTATGGCTCTACGTTATAAACTTCTGTGAAGCACTAGGGGGTTCAAACTTCTCACCACACATCTAGATAAGTTCTTTGGGTGGTCTAGTTTCCAAAATGGGGTCACTTGTGGGGGGTTTCCACAGTTTAGGCACATCAGGGGCTCTCCAAATGTGACATGACGCCCGCAGACCATTCCATCAAAGTCTGCAATCCAAAATATCACTACTTCCCTTCCGATCCCCGACGTGTGCTCATACAGTAGTTTTCTCCCACATATGGGGTATCAGCGTACTCAGGACAAATTACACAACAACTTTTGGGGTTCAATTTCTCCTGTTACCCTTGGGAAAATAAAAAATTGGGGACTAAAAAATCATGTTTGTGGAAAAAATATGATTTTTTTATTTTCATGCCCGGGCATTATTAACTTTAGTGAAACACCTGGGGGTTCAAAGTTCTCACCACACATCTATATAAGTTCCTTGAGAGGTCTAGTTTCCAAAATGGTGTCATTTGTGGGGGTATTCCACTGTTTAGGCACCTCAGGGGCTCTCCAAACACGACTTGGCATCCAGCCAATTCTGCGCTGAAAAAGTCAAACGGCGCTCCTTCCCTTTCCAGCTCTGACATGCATCCAACAGTGGTTTACCCCACATATGGGGTATCAGCGTACTCAGGACAAATTGCAAAATAACTTTTAAGGTCTTGTTACCCATGGGAAAACAAAAATTGAAGTGAAAAGATCATTTTTAGGCACATCTGGGGCTCTCCAAATGCAACATGGCGTCTAATCTCAATTCCAGCCAATTTTGGCTGGAAAAACGTCAAATAGCGCTCCTTCCATTCCGAGCTCTGCCGTGCGCCCAAACAGTGGTTCCCCCACATATGGGTTATCAGCGTACTTAGGACAAATTGGCAACTTTTCTGGTCCAATTTATCCTGTTACCATTGGGAAAATAAAAAATTGGTGACTAAAAGATCATTTTTATGGGAAAAAAAATAGGATTTTTTATTTTCATGCCCGGGCATTATAAACTTGTGTGAAGCACTTGGGGGTTCAAAGTGCTCACCACAGACCTAGATAAGTTCCCTAGGGAGTCTAGTTTCCAAAATGGGGTCACTTGTGGGGGATTCCACTGTTTAGTTGAAACAGCAAGCAATAAGGCAGCAAAACTCACCTGCCCAGGTCTTAGAGCAAATGCACTACAGTGTGCAGCCAGCCCATAAAGCAAGATGTTAGCTACACAGGTGCAAAATACCAGATCAACAGCCACTCTCCACATACCCGTTCAGGGAGGGGGTGACTGCCCAGTGTACAATTGCACAATGAAGGCCCACATAGGGCACCGTTCACACAAGGTTAATGCATAGTGTCTGGTTCACAGCCTATTAGTCATGCCCTTACTAATCGACTAGGTGGGCTGGCCAGCACACTCTCAATGCATAACAGTGTGAACATCCCTCATGCGAGACCAGACGTGTTTGGGCTTGGCTGCACCTGAAAAAACAGTGCAAAAAACACAAACATTTTTTGTGATGTATTAGTTGATATTTTAGCCAAAATACATAAGCTCGTAACCTGCGCCAACGGTCCTCATGCTTATGAGTACCTACACTAAACTATTCAGCAAAGCCACTAAAAAAGACTCAACGTCTCCAAAAATCCAATTGAAACTGTAAGCAAAAAGGCAGCAAAACTCACCAGCCCAGGTCTTAGAACAAATGCACTACAGGGTGCAGCCAGCCCATAAAGCAAGATTTTAGCTACACAGGTGCAAAATACCAGATCAACAGCCACTCTCCACATACCCATTCAGGGATGGGGTGACTGCCCAGTATACAATTGCACAATGAAGGCCCACATAGGGAAACGTTCATACAAGGTTATTGCATAGAGTCTGGTTCACAGCCTATTAGTCACGCCCTTACTATTCGACTAGGCGGGCTGGCCAGCACACTCTCAATGCATAACAGTGTGAACACCCTGTTATGGTCTGCGGAACGCACCTAATAGATATAGTAGAGAGGTGCGTTCGCAGCCCGGGGTCCACCGTGCAGGCGAAGCCCACTGCTAGTAAGATGGCGAAAATAGCGAACTCTGTTATCCCGCAGAGTCGCAAAAATAAACGCCGTAGCGCTGTGGCAGTAAGTGCAAACTCTGTTAATCCCCAGAGCTGCTAGCGGGAATGCCACAGCGCTATATGGTGACAAGTGCAAACTCACCTAGCCTCAGTGAGCCGCAAAGTAAAACGCTAGGGCGCTGAACCTGCGCCATATAGCAAACCCTGTTGCGTCACAGAGCCGCTGAGAAAAAGACTGTGTCCTGTTAGACTCACAGGGATACACAGATAACTGCTGTTCGGATAGCAGTCCGTGATCATGTAAACAGCAACGCAATCAAGCCATCTCCTCACCGGAGAAGCCGGTATTCTAGGGGCTTATTTCAGCCAAGCCCTAACCACGTGCACCCAAATCTCCTCACCGGTGATGCCGGTATTCTAGGTTCTTATTTCAGCCGAACCCTAACCACATGCGTGCATGATAATGCAATTGATACTAGCGCATGGCGGCCCAGCCATGCCACCCTTTTATAGTAACAGCTACAGGACCTGCCAGAACTAAGGACCAATGAGAAACTGTTCCAAAACACATGTAGTTTCAGGACCTTCCTGGCGGACCAATAGGAGCTGCTGCAGTACCTGAATATGTAACCCCTGATCTCCAATGCGAGATCTTACCCTGGGCATGA
>JARQOD010000005.1:70904455-71032699 GCA_033576555.1 Oophaga sylvatica
GGTAATAGAGAACTCTTAGCAATCAAGCTGGCGTTCGAGGAATGGAGGCATTTTTTGGAGGGGGCGGCTCACCCCATCACAGTCATCACCGACCACAAAAACCTAGAGTATATCAAATCTGCTAAAAGACTGACTCCTAGGCAGGCCCGTTGGTCACTTTTTTTTTCCAGATTTCAATTTTCTATACCTTTTCGCCCAGGGTCTAAAAACGTGAAAGCTGATGCTTTATCACGTAGTTTTGAGCCGCTTTCCGCCCCTGACCCGCCGTCCCCCATTCTTCAACCCAATATCGTTATAGCTGAAATGTCGTCGGAATTGGAGCGGGAGATTGTGGGGGCTCAATCTTTAGCTCCAAGGTCCAAACCCGAAAACAAATTGTTTGTTCCTGAGCAGTTACGCACCAGGCTCCTGCGTGAGTTCCATGATTCAAAACTGAGTGCTCACCCAGGCGTTTCTGACACACGAGAGGCAGTGGCTAGAGTTTTTTGGTGGCCTTTGATGGCTTCAGATATTAAGAAGCATGTCGCTGCGTGTTGGGTATGCGCTCGTTCTAAGAGCTCTCATTGCCAGCCAGCCGGGGAATTGGTGCCTTTGCCAATTCCAGGAAGGCCATGGACCCACTTGTCCATGGACTCCATTACCAACCTTCCTTCTTCTCGGGTAACACGGTTATCTGGGTAGTTGTGGACAGGTTTTCTAAGTTAGCGCATTTTGTACCTATGGCAAGTCTACCTTCTACAGAGACTCTTGCTAAGTATTTCCTCGCACAGATTGTACGGTTACATGGGGTACCTATGAATATTGTATCTGACAGAGGGGCACAATTTGTGGCCAAGTTTTGGCGGGCTTTTTGCAAAAGGTTGGGGATATCTTTGTCCTTTTCCTCAGCCTACCACCCAGAGAGTAACGGGCAGACGGAGTGCACCAACCAGTTGCTTGAACAAATTCTTCGATGTTTGATTTCTGCTCTGCAAAGTGACTGGTGTGATGCCCTACCGTTAGCGGAGTTCGCCTTCAACAACCTTACCAATCAATCTACCGGTAGGTCACCGTTTTTTATTAATTATGGTTTGAACCCTCATTTTGGTGAATTCTCACGTTTAGATTCGGGCTGTCCAGGAGCTGAGGACTGTGTTAACCGAATCAGGGATCTGTGGTCAAAAGTTCGGTTAAATATGTTCAGGCTCAGGAGACTTATAAGCGTTTTGCAGATAAAAAAAGAAACCCTGCTCAGGTGTTGCAGTGTGGGACAAGGTGTGGCTCTCCACGCGAAACATAAGTCTTCGTCTGCCCTCCGCCAAACTGGGGCCCAAGTTCATAGGTCCCTATGAGATCATTGAGGTAATTAACCCTGTGGTGTATCGTCTTCGCCTCCCCCCGCTTTGAAACTCCATAACGTATTCCATAGATCCTTGCTAAAACCCTTGGGATCGGTAGTAGAAGAACCAGCTGCTGTTCCCTCCCCAGTCTTGGTTGATGGGCACATGGAATTTGAGGTACAACATATTGTAGACTCCCGGCGGTCTCGGGGTTCCTTACAGTACCTGGTGCATTGGAGGGGTACGGTCCAGAGGACAAGTCTTGGGTGCCGGCCAGATCGGTACACGCTGACCGTCTGGTTCGGGCATTCCATGCTTGGAATCCTGGGAAACCTGGGGGTCCAGAGGCCCCCCATTAAGAAGGGGGTACTGTCATAGTTTACTGGGTTCTTGGATCAGGTAGTCGCGGGGTTAACTTGGTTGGCCTCTTTCTGGGTCCTGGGAGGCTTTTTATAGCCTCACTGTGAGGCCAATCTTTGTTGTTTATACTCTGACCTTTGGCTGAGTGTGTCTGACTCTGTGCTTGTGCCAGTGTGTTGTCCCTGTTACGAGTTTTGCCTGTCCCTTTTGTACTGCGCTGCTCCCTCTGTGTATGATCCCTTGGCTGTGTTCTGATTATTCTCTGCCTGCTCCTTTTGTACTGCGTTGCTCCTGTGTAGCCCTGGTGTTAGGCACACGCAGTACCCTGGAGAATGTGTGGAGAGATAGCAGTTTAATGCTCAATACCCATTCACTCAACATACACTAGACACACCCTTAGGGTAGTGTAGTCACTTGTGAGGGAGTGGTCAGGGTGTATTGGTTGAGTGATTAGAGTAGTCAGTTTCCTGTCTTCGGACAGAGCAGACGTGTGGAGTCTAGCTGGGACCTGGAGGGAGGAAGCAGTCCAGCCTGCTCTATCAGCAGTTCAGCAAGTGGAGGCCAGTAAGGGCGAGATATAAGATCACCTCAGCCTGGTCAGAGCTGTACCTCACTTGAAGACACTGATTAAGAAAGAAGAGCTTAGTACAGAAATACTTCAGTCACCTGTCTCAAGGACAGTGAAAGGTTCAGAGACGTGCTCCTGCCTAGTGGATAACTGAGAGTCTGGAACTAACTCTAAAGGAAGAGAAGAAGGGAGTGATTACATGACTTTTTGCAAGTGTGAGTGTTTATGCTACCAGCGAGGACAAGGCGAAAGGCACAGTGGAAAGATTATTTGAAAAGTGCTTTTGGATTGAAGAAGTCCTGCACATTGTAACCGGTCACTGGGGACCGAAGGATCACTATTAGCTTCAAGCATAGTGGTAAGAAAACCAGAGATTTACCGGACCTTAGGTCGCGGCAAACAGCCCCAAATAGTCAGTACGTAACTGGGGTCAGGGGGAGTGAGGACCTTGAGTCTCTGCAGGACAAGATAGGAATTCAGCTCTCTCACAGGAAGGCTCCTACCACAAAACTGACTGGGCAGTACAGCTATGGAATAGCTGGAGTTATAGAGGGAACTACGCTTCAGGCTGGTTGTACTCATCGTGTTGAAAGTAAAGGAGGCCCCTAACTTGTCCAGCTGCTATCTCAAAATACATTCTCCTTGGATCAGCCTCCCTGGGACCTGCCTGAACATCTTACAAGTAAAGGTATGGAAAGACGCTGACCGTGTGAGACTGTGTTATTTATCTGCACCCGACTTCACTAACTTCATAGACTTTGAGGGACCAGTCCCACCTGTAGGGGACCTGACATCTAGCTGCCTCACCATCCCCTCAGAGATCTACAGCAGCGCTGGTACAAATTACCAGAAGACTACAGGTGGCATCACGAACTGTATATAAATATATCCCCTGTAAATATTCCCCCCAACATACGCCAGACCGCCAGGGCCACAGACCGAGCCACAGCTACCTGTGACAAATCCCCATAGACTTCCATGGGCTCGGCTCTGAGTACCCCATTGCCCTGGTAACCCACAATTGTGGTGGCGGGTCGACACAAAACTTTGGCGTCACGAACAGGATACGAAACTTGCAGCATTGCGAGCCCTGTGTGCCTGTGGAGTGTTTTGGCGAAAAAGACTGTTGCTGTTGTTTGGCGCCAAATACCGCCATATTTGCCGCCAGATTCGCGCCCTAAGGCGCTGGAGAAGAAGGTGGGCGTACCTGAAAGAGCGCGCAAAGTCTTGGACACGCCCCCGACTCTGACTCAGCGGCAGGTCCTGCAACAGGAAGTGAACGCTCTGACATCAGAGCGCCTGCGACGAAGGTCCTGTTCCCACTGCGGTGCCTGTGAAATAGCAGCGTCTGAAACCGGTAGGCTCCGTTTAACCAAGGGGCGCTAAGATGTCACAACAACCGGCTGACAGTGCGGCCCCGGCCGGAGGCCCCAATCCCGCACCGCTTGGTATTGTAGCGCCAGATGGGGGCGCAGGCCCTGCACCCAGTCCGGTAGTCCCGATCATGCCACTAACGCTTCCATATATGCCAGGGGCGAAATGGCTTCCCCAGTACAGCGGTGAGCCAGGCACATTAGCAGGCTTCAAGCGGAAGTTATGCAGCATCCTAGAAATGTACTCCATGCCTGAGAGACAGAAAGCTGCTGTGCTAATAGGGCAGCTAACTGGCGCTGCTGAGAGGGAAGTGGAGACTTGGGATACCGTTGATCAGGAGTCGGTACCTGCGATCTTCCTTAAGCTGCATGCCATATTTGAAGACCGCACAGAAACGGATCTCCGGATGGCCTTCTATCACTGTTCACAACAGCCAGGTGACAGCATCCGGGACTACGCTTGCCGACTACAGGGAGCCCTGAGAGCCCTCAAGCAAATTAACAATTTAAATGCTATCGACGAGAATAGAATGCTGAAAGAACAATTTATACAGGGATTGAGATCCCAAGAGGAACGCAGAACTGTAAACTGGTGGTCCTTAGACCATCCGGATGCTACCTTTGATGCCCTAAAGGACATGGCAATAAAAGGGCTGCGGCCCCTGGGCAAACCCGAGGTGGCAACCCAACATCATCAGGCTGAAGTCACTCTGGAACCGGCAGTAACCCCCTTTTCCCCGCTAGTGGCTGAAGCCAAAGCGCAGATGACACCTCCCAGTGAATTGGACTGTCTGCGCTCAGAGGTGCGCCAGCTGACTAAAAATCTGGCTGCTGTGATGAGTGCCCTGCAGCTGCGGAAAGAGGAGGAAGGGAAGATCTTGTTAGCTGACTGCCCAGAAAACGTCCCGTGGATGCACCGGAGAAGAAAGAAGACGTCGCCCCCCCGGAGGAGAACAACGCCACCCCCAGGAGCAACCTCTGATCAACACCCTCCTCGTCGAGAGATCATCTGTTATCGCTGCAACCGGAAAGGTCATCTGTCTCCACAGTGTCCTTTAAACGGGCAGAACCTGGGTCCAAGGGCCAACACCCAGGAGAATACCCGTCAGGCCCCCTAGACTGGAACCGCAGGTATGTGGGCGGGCGACCCTACCTGTCTATTATTCTAGATGGTATTGCTGTTCCAGCATTGTTAGACACTGGGTCCCAGGTGACCCTAATACCTGATGCCCTATATACCAAGTACTGGTCAATGGACAGTCTTAAACCTCCGAGCCTTGACTTTACTGTGTATGCTTCTAATGGTCTTCCTGTAGAAGTACTTGGGACAAAATGTGTAGATGTAAAGGTGGGCAGAGAGGAGTTGAAAGACCAAGGGCTTCTGGTAGTAAAGACTGTAAATGAGGAGAACGGTTTAAATATAATTTTGGGTACTAACATTATCGGTAATTGTTTGGGAGAAGTTGTGTTCTTACTCCAACAGCTCGCTGAGATTGCCCGACCAAGGCAGAGAGGAGTAATCCAAAGAGAGATCCGGGCCCTGGTGTGTCAGCAGCAAGCGAAGCTTACAGACGGCGAAATTGGTAATGTACGGGTCACTGACTCGGATCCTATTGTGATACCCCCAATGAGTGAAATGATCATTTGGTGCAGGGCAGCCATAGGTCTGAGAGGACAGAATTACCAAGCTGTAGTAGAACCCCACCATTCAGAACATAGACCTACACTTATGACTGCTAGAGGAGTAGTAGAAGTGGTGAATGGAAGAGTACCGGTACGGCTTCTCAATTGGGGAGATGATGAGGTAAACTTACCCCGTTATGCAACCATTGCTAAACTACATGCTGTTGATAATAATTCTATTCTCCCGGCTGAGTCCTTAGACTCCTGTCAAATAGCGGAGGACAATGACCCAGCAACTCAGGTGGCGGAGTGGTGTCAGCAACTCCATGTTGGGACGGACACCACTCCCGCTCACCAGAAGCAAGGGGTATTACGGGTGGTGCAAGAGTACGCCCAAGTGTTTAGCAAAAATCCACTTGATTTTGGGACAATTAAGGGAGTACAACATCATATCCCTACAGGCAGTCATCCTCCCATCAAAGAGCGGTATAGGCCCATACCTCCAGCTCATTATCAGAAGGCTAAAGAGATGTTGCATGATATGAAGAAAGCTGGGGTGATAAGGGATAGTTGTAGCCCCTGGGCAGCCCCTCTAGTTCTGGTTAAAAAGAAAGATGGTAGTATGAGAATGTGTGTGGATTACAGGCAGGTGAACCGCATAACACACAAGGATGCATACCCGTTACCACGTATAGAGGAATCATTAGCTGCTCTGAAAACGGCTAACTTCTTTTCTACCCTTGATCTGACTAGTGGTTACTGGCAAGTGGCTGTGGCTGAGGAGGATCGTGAGAAAACGGCTTTCACCACCCCAATGGGGCTCTGTGAGTTCGACAGAATGCCGTTTGGGCTCAGCAGTGCCCCAGGAACATTTCAGAGAGTGATGGAAAATTGTCTGGGACATCTCAATTTTGAAACCGTGCTGCTATACCTAGACGACGTTATCGTGTATTCCAAGACATATGAGGACAATCTGAAACACCTGGCAGAAGTGTTTGAGTCCCTGTCCAGGTACGGGATGAAATTAAAACCCTCAAAATGCCATCTACTCAAACAGAAGGTACAATACTTGGGGCACATCGTCAGTTCGGAAGGAGTAGCGCCGGACCCAGAGAAAGTCACTGCCATCCAGAAGTGGCCGGAGCCGAAGAACCTTAAGGAAGTGCGACAGTTCCTGGGACTAACGGGTTACTACAGAAGGTTCGTGAAAGATTACACGAAGAAGGCAGCTCCTTTACAGGACCTCCTGGTAGGACAATCCTTAAAGAGCAGAAACCCCCTTTAATTGGGGTAAAGAACAGGCTGAAGCATTCCAAAAGATGAAAGAGATCCTTACAGGTGATGAGATCTTAACCTATCCTGATTACAGCCAACCGTTCCTGTTGTACACCGACGCCAGTAATGAAGGTTTGGGAGCAGTTCTCAGTCAGAAGCAGAATGGCCAAGAAAAAGTCATCGCATATGCCAGCAGAAAACTCAGGCCAACTGAAAGGAATCCGGAAAATTATAGCAGCTTCAAGCTGGAGTTTCTGGCGCTGGTCTGGGCCATTACTGAAAGATTTAAGCACTATCTGGCCTCCAATAAGTTCACGGCGTACACAGACAACAACCCGTTAACGCACCTGGAAACCGCCAAGCTGGGCGCCATGGAGCAGCGTTGGATGGCTCGGTTGTCCAATTACCAGTTTACTATCAAGTACCGGGCAGGTCGAAAGAATGCTAATGCTGATGCGTTGTCCCGAATGCCGCATGACTCTGATACGGAAGAAGAATCGGATGACCTGGAAGAAATTGAGCTACCTGCGTTCCATCGAAATGGGGTAGTCCACGAGCATCGAGTCCACAGAAAGCAGTATGGTGCAACATTAAATCCTTTACCCCATCACAGTTGGAAAGAGACTCAGGACAGTGATCCAGTGGTCAGCCGCATCAAGGAGTTGTTAAGACAGGAAGGCTCCTCTTTGGAAAAGGAAGCACCTATGTCAGCCAAGCTCCTGTGGAACGAGAAAAGCAGGTTGTTCCTATACCGTGAGAAGTTGTGCAGGAGATACGTCAACCCCAGAACCCATGAGATGGTCTGGCAAATCGTGGTCCCCAAGGCAGACGTCCCAATGGTGTTGGAAGCATACCACGATCAAGCAGGACACTTTGGCTGGAGAAAGCTGGAGACCCTGTTGAGATGCCGGTTCTACTGGGTAGGGATGCGCAGCTCCATCGAGAGGTGGTGTCGGAACTGTGGACCCTGTGGTCTCAGAAGAAAGGACTACGGTAGTCAGAAGGCACCCCTGCAACCTATCCGGACGACTCGTCCTCTGGAGATTGTGGCCCTGGACCACGTCAAATTGTCGCCAAGTAGATCTGGATACTCATACGCCTTGACCATGGTGGACCATTACTCCAGATTTCTGGTGGTTGTTCCAGTTAAGGACCAGACCGCAGTGACGGCCGCGAAAACCTTTCAAGCAAGCTTCTGCAGACCGCATGGGTATCCCGAGCAAGTATTAACCGATCAGGGACCTGCTTTCGAAGCTGATTTATTCAAGGAATTCTGTCACATATACGGGTGCAAGAAAATAAGAACAACACCATATCACCCTCAAACCAACGGTCTTTGCGAAAAAATGAACCATATTGTCCTTGATTTGTTGAGATCCATACCGTTGGAAGACAGGAATCGATGGCCGGATTTACTACCTGATTTGGTTGATTTGTATAACCATATACCTGTCAGTTCCACTAACTGCACTCCAGCCTATCTTATGAGAGCAAGGCCCGGAAGACTACCAATGGATCTAGAACTTGGAGTGGTAGAACCGGAGGCAGACGACGCCGTTGAAAACTGGGACGTCAATCGGCAAGAGCAGTACAGAAGAGTGCAAATCTGTGTGGAGGAAAGTCTCAATAAGGCACGGGAGAAACAGGAAGATGTTTACAACAGAAATACTCCTGCCAAGCCTTTGATGCCTGGAGAGGTAGTATTAAAAAGAAAAAGGAAGATGCACAAATTGGATAACCAGTGGGAGCAAGAACCCTACGTCATACAAGATTCTAAATATGACAACAGAAAAGTTTGTGTCGTCAGTAAGGACGGAGGAAGAACAACAACCACTGTGTCCAGAGACCATTTGAAATTGTGTCCAGAACCCTTAAAGCGTTGTGAAAAGAACCCTGTCATCAATCAAGGAGAAAGAAAGGAAGAGGTCATACACACAGATCTGGGAGATTTTCCTGCGGATTGGCCCCGACTGGGAGATGCTGTAATAATTCCGGTGTTGCAGTTTTACCAGCCACAAGAGGAAGTTTTACCTCCAGTTGTGCCCGTGGTGCCAGTTGAGCCCGTTCAGGAGTTACCCATTCCAGCAACACCTCAACCTGTGGAATCTCAAGAAGGATCATCTGAAGCAGCGCCCCATACTATGGGATCCCCTGGTGAAGCTGACTCACACCGCCCAGCCATCAGTACGCTTGCCAGATCCATAGAAAGATTGAGGCAGTTCTATAGTTTGCCGTTACGCAGTGCAGACAGATCGCAACTTGATATACCTGAAGCTACACCACGTAGATCAGAGCGAACCACCAAAGGGAAGTTACCCATTAGATATCAGCAGTGATTATAACAAATTGATGTGAATACTGTAAAAAGTCTATATATATATGTGTTTTTCCCTATTATGTCTTATAATGGACTCAGAGGCTGAGGACTGAGCCAGCCCAAAAACTGTATCTTGTAAATAGTTGCACTAAGGTGCCTTTTAATGGTTTCACACGAAACCTTGACTTACCTCTGAACATAAAACCCGTGTGGTGAGGCACTGAGTGAGGTCTGCATTCGGATGTCCTGCAGCCCACCCAGGACCCACGTTGAAGGTTTGGTGCGGGTCCTTCACAAGTATATTGTCTATTTTTATGAACATGTTTATTTAATATTTGTATTTTTCTATATATAATGTTTTGTTTGCAACGTTCAAGACATCCTCACCTCCCGGATGGGACGAATTAATGTTTATTGTTGATGTTTTCATGCATAAACAAAACTGTCTCTTTGTATTTTACAGCCCGGGAGTGCTGTCTTTTACCATGGGGGAATGTGTAGCCCTGGTGTTAGGCACACGCAGTACCCTGGAGAATGTGTGGAGAGATAGCAGTTTAATGCTCAATACCCATTCACTCAACATACACTAGACACACCCTTAGGGTAGTGTAGTCACTTGTGAGGGAGTGGTCAGGGTGTATTGGTTGAGTGATTAGAGTAGTCAGTTTCCTGTCTTCGGACAGAGCAGACGTGTGGAGTCTAGCTGGGACCTGGAGGGAGGAAGCAGTCCAGCCTGCTCTATCAGCAGTTCAGCAAGTGGAGGCCAGTAAGGGCGAGATATAGATCACCTCAGCCTGGTCAGAGCTGTACCTCACTTGAAGACACTGATTAAGAAAGAAGAGCTTAGTACAGAAATACTTCAGTCACCTGTCTCAAGGACAGTGAAAGGTTCAGAGACGTGCTCCTGCCTAGTGGATAACTGAGAGTCTGGAACTAACTCTAAAGGAAGAGAAGAAGGGAGTGATTACATGACTTTTTGCAAGTGTGAGTGTTTATGCTACCAGCGAGGACAAGGCGAAAGGCACAGTGGAAAGATTATTTGAAAAGTGCTTTTGGATTGAAGAAGTCCTGCACATTGTAACCGGTCACTGGGGACCGAAGGATCACTATTAGCTTCAAGCATAGTGGTAAGAAAACCAGAGATTTACCGGACCTTAGGTCGCGGCAAACAGCCCCAAATAGTCAGTACGTAACTGGGGTCAGGGGGAGTGAGGACCTTGAGTCTCTGCAGGACAAGATAGGAATTCAGCTCTCTCACAGGAAGGCTCCTACCACAAAACTGACTGGGCAGTACAGCTATGGAATAGCTGGAGTTATAGAGGGAACTACGCTTCAGGCTGGTTGTACTCATCGTGTTGAAAGTAAAGGAGGCCCCTAACTTGTCCAGCTGCTATCTCAAAATACATTCTCCTTGGATCAGCCTCCCTGGGACCTGCCTGAACATCTTACAAGTAAAGGTATGGAAAGACGCTGACCGTGTGAGACTGTGTTATTTATCTGCACCCGACTTCACTAACTTCATAGACTTTGAGGGACCAGTCCCACCTGTAGGGACCTGACATCTAGCTGCCTCACCATCCCCTCAGAGATCTACAGCAGCGCTGGTACAAATTACCAGAAGACTACAGGTGGCGTCACGAACTGTATATAAATATATCCCCTGTAAATATTCCCCCCAACATACGCCAGACCGCCAGGGCCACAGACCGAGCCACAGCTACCTGTGACAAATCCCCATAGACTTCCATGGGCTCGGCTCTGAGTACCCCATTGCCCTGGTAACCCACAATTGTGGTGGCGGGTCGACACACTCCCTCTGTGTATGACCTGGCTATCCTGACTATCCATTCTGTCTATGCCCCTTGGTAACTTTATTTCGTAGTTACCCTTCTAGGAGTTTTCCTTTACCTTCCTAGATCTCTGGAGCTTAGGCCACGCCCCTAGGCAGTCAGGTGATGCAGGTCCTCCGGCCTGTAGCATTCTCTATCTGCTACTGCTGCCTCTGAGAGACGTGTGGCCGGCTCCGCCCCTTGGCAGTCACATGCGGAAGGTCCTGTTCCTCAGAAACACACGTCTTCCCTGCTGCGGCTCTGCTATACAGGTATCTTTGGGCACAGTTTGTTCACTCAGGACACACGCACTGGCTCAGTGAGCAAGTGCAGTGCGGTGTCCCTGACAACAGGGCCATGTGTGAAAAAGTGTTGTCCACCACTCCCACATCTTTCGGAAGCTGATTTCAAATTCCCTAGCCACACCAAGACCTGATTACTGCCACATCTGTTCTCAATCAAGAATCACTTAAATAGACCTGTCAAAGTGAAGTTGACCAAAATATCCTCAAAAGCTAGACAACATGCCACGATCCAAAGAAATTCTGTAACAAATGACAAACAAATAATTGAGATCTATTAGTCTGAAAAAAGGTTATAAAGCCATCTCTAAAGCTTTGGAAATCCAGAGAACCACAAGTGAAACCCATTATCCACAAATCATGAAAGCATGGAACAGTGGTGACCCTTCCCAGGAGTGGGGACCAAAATTACCCCAAGAGCGCAGCGATGATTTATCCAAGAGGTCATAAAAGACCCCATAGCAATATCCAAAACACTGCAGGCTTCACTTGCCTCCTTTCAGGTTAGTGTTCATGAGTCCACGATTAGAAAGAGACTGAGCCTGCATGGTAGATTTCTAAGATGAAAACCACGGCTGAGCAAAAGAACATAAAGGCATGTTTCCGTTTTGCCAGAAAACATCTTGATAATCCCTAAGCAGAAAATATGGGAGTCACACCTCCAGCAAAAATCAGATTCTGTTAAATCTAAATGCTGTAAAAGTTTGGGAGTTTTGTACCATTGGGCAGCACTTAGTAGGAGTTTTCCTTCAAGAGTATGAATCTGGAACAACCATGTAAATTAGATAAAACTGACTTTATGTCAGAGTCAGATAGGGCAATTTGTTATTCTTTTTCCAAAGAGAGTAGGTAGGTTTATAGGGGTTTTCCCAAGCTCGGGTGTCCTCAGAGTATTTTGACATGCTCAGAGATTTAGTTTTCGTAGCCTTAGCTGCATGATTGCTACTGCTGGATAGCCTGAATACATGTGAGAATTTCCTAACAAACAGGCATTCCTCACATGTATTCAGACTGTCCAGCGACCATAAATCATGCAGCTGTGTCAACAGAAACGAAATCTCCGAGCACGCCAAAATACTCGGAGGACACCTGAGCATTCTCGGAAAACCCGAGCAACGAGTATACTCGCTCATCACTAGTATTTAGAAAGAAAGTAAGAAAGTACCCCACTCTCTAGTGGCAGAGAATTTTATTTAAGAGTTTGGATAGGAGTATCATGGTTTCATTGTAGGAAATTATGGGGATGACAAGTAGTTTCTTCTGGCCAAGAGTCTACCAAAGGGATTTTATTTGATAGTAATTGGGAAATGCTGTAGTTGGGGACAAAGGATCATAAATTGTATACGTCTGGATAGCTGGAATCTACAAGGTATGTGATTATTGATATGGGGCTAGTCCAAGGAAGTTAGCTTAGGAGATATGTGTATTTGTGTATATTGTTTAATAGTTAAGGTTGTGACCACAATGATATCACAGAAGGAATCAGAAGGAGGCCTAGTAATAGGTATGCAGTGTCTGACTTGTCATGTTGTTTTGAGGATTTGGCAAATTTTCGCCATCTGATTACATGGATTGCCTTATTGTAAAGGGTATGCCACACTAAGCGAGATCGCTAGCGACATCGCTAATGAGATCGCTACTGCATCACCATTTATGACGCAGTAGCGAACTCGTTAGTGACGCAGCTGTGTGTGACATGTAGCAGCGATGTGGCCCCGCTGCGATGTCGCAGATCGCTTATGAACGTTCTGAGCCGTTTTTTGGTCGTTGGTGTCCCGCTGGTGAGCCTGAATCGCTGAGTGTGACACCCTTTATGAACTTCACCAGCGTTGCAGGTGGGACTAGGTTTTCCCAACGACCGCAGAGGTCGTTATACAGATCGCTGATGAGATGTGTTTGGAAGCTAACTAACGACCACATAGCGATCTCGCCAGGTTAAGTCGTTGTTGTGATCGCTGGTGCGATCGCTAAGTGTGGCAGTGCCTTAAGTGTAGACATCAGGGAGAACACTACCGACCTCCGACTTCGGTCGAATAAGGTGATAATATGGAAGTCTCAACTTTTGAGATTATTTCCAAATATATTGTGAAATAATCTGTTTGATTGAAGAAAAAGAAGTAAAGAGGGATATCAAGAAAGTGAATTTTACTTCAATATTACACAAATCTTTAGCTAAAATGCAGATTTTTTTGTAATTCACTTCCGCTCAGATTCAGCAAAATGGAGGCTGCCTTTCTTCTATTTTGATGAACCGTTAAGGTCCATCATACTATTAGGGGGACTGTTTCAGCAGGTTTTTAGTACCTCAATTTGAGATCAGCATAGCGTACGCAAAGAGGCCCTAAATCCAACGATGTATCACTTAGTTTACTGAGTGCAGCGGTTCTGACACAATCAGCTATTTTAAATTTAGCAATGCAGCAGAGTTGAGAAAGCTAACCAAAGCCTCATCAGGCTCTGTATATACATTGTCTATAGACAGTGAGCTGCTGATCACAGGAGAAAGCAGAGTTGGACTAGCATGCACGGATTGCTTTAGCTGTTGCAGTCTACATAATGATAATCACCAGGTATTAAAACCTTCAATATAAGTAAATAACAGGACACAGCCAGACAACTGACACCGCTGAATTCAGTGTTTTAACACCTACCTCATGCTGTCCTCAGATTACATATAAAAAACCTGCTGATAGTTTACCTTTTAAAAAAAAAACCTTTGGCTCCCCCTACCATTCTCCTCTCTGCTCTGCATTTTCTTCTGTTTCATCCCTTTTTTATCACCATCACTGAGCGATGAATCCATGGGCCTCTTCACACTAGGTTTGGCCTTCCACCTCTCATGATGTGTAGCCCAGCTGCGCTTGGTGCCACATGTTACCCAGGAGGATGCATGGAAGGTAATTCACAATCACCTGATATTCATTCACACTTCACATTTTCCTGGTACCACCAGAAGGAGCACTTTAGAATACGCAGGTATATAAGGGTGTGGAGAGATAGAGCAGTGAGATGAAGGCAGTCTAGCTGAACGTTAGCTAGTTGTTGGTTGTACCTCAGAGAGACGAGCTGAGAGGAAAGTTACCTCAGAACGAGCAGATTGTAGTTTCCCTAGGAAAGTGGAAAGTGACTCTCGAAGTGAGCATAAAATCAGTCTGACGGAAGGTCCTGATAGCTACTTTGGACAGAGCCTATGAAGGAAGTGAAGGAAAGGGAACTGCAGTATTTGTAAGACTGAGTCAACTGAGGTACTGTTAGAGAGCGAGCGTGCCGACGATTGGAGAGCGGAGAAAGAGAAGAAAGCTGACATCTACTGCTGCTTGTGCTTATGTTAAAGGTGTGAGTAGGACGACAGGCAAGTGGAAAAAGGGAAAGAGAGTGACTGAGGAGAAATAGCAACGATAGCTTACCTCCACTCTGCACTACCGGACACCGGGTCCGAGCTTGCTAGTTCCTTCACGGCTAGTGGGAAAAACCGGAGACCCTGCTGGACTTCAGGTCACAGAGGGGCCCAGCAGTGCTGATATGTAACCGGGGTCAGGAAGAACAGGAGTCTGGTCAGCGCAACCATTGGAGACTTAGTTCTGTCCAAAAGAAGGCTTCACCACAAGATCAGCCAGGCGTAGCAAAGAGAACGGAGTTAAACTTTGTTTCATGCAAGTTAGAAACTCACACACATATAGACGTAAGGAGGCCCTACACCTACTCAGTGATTACTGGACGTGCATCCTCCACCCTGACGTCCTCCCGGGACGTGCCTGCAACTTCATCACCAGTAAAGGTACAGAAAGAGACTGTCTTGTGTGTGTCTGCATTATTGCTCCTTCACCCCTGCACCGCCATATACCTCGAGGGACCAGTCTCACCTGTGGGAGACTTAACACCTTGCTGCCCCAAACCCTCAGAAGATCTACACTGCAGCGCTGGTCATCCTGACCAGGAACCACAGGTGGCGTCACGAACATTTCTATCATCCCCTGTAAATATCCCACTTTAGTGAGCGCCCAGGGCAACGGACCGAGCTGCGCTACCCGTGATATCCCCCAGTGAAGTGAACGGGCTCGGTGCCGAGTACCCCAAAGCCCTGGTACGTGCGACTCATCTATTTGGCGTCATGAACAGGATCCGAAGCTCGCAAAATGCGAGTCCTGTGTGCCTAAATGGACTGTTTTGTGCAAAAAGACTGTGTGCAGTTTTTGTGATTTTTGGCGCCATTTTCCGCCATTTTGCCGCCATATTCGCGCCCTGAGGCGCTGGTGAAGAAGAGGGGCGTGTATTCGTGGGCGTACCCCCCCCTGTGGCGCGAAAGTTATGGGCGCCCTGTCTAAATGTTATTATAATGTCCGAGCCTGCCCCACTGCAAGGGAGATCCGCCTCCTCTTCATCCTCTATGCTAGGAAGAGAAAGCGAAAGTCTCGCCTCCACGGAAAAGACCAGATTGTTCCAGATGGGAAGCACAGTCTGGCCTGGAGTGAGATGGCGGAAGGACAGGAGTCACTATGTGGAGGAATGGCGGTGCGCAGACCCCGTTCCCCTGAAGTGGTGCAGCCTGTACTCGAACCTTCCCCAGGTCGAGAGGACGAAGAAATGAACTACCGTGTGGAAGAAGTGGATGCGGTGCTGAGAGATATAGCCCGACACCGCGCAGAAATGGAGGCGATGGAGCAGAGCTGGCGTGCCCTGAAACAGCGGCTGCTGTGGGACCCACTGCTTTCCCCTCAAGATGCGCAAATGCCACCTGCGCCACCACTGGACCCAGCGGCTGATGAAGAACCGGAGGCCGGCCTCAAAAGAGCTGATCCTGACTCCGCCGAGGACGCGGTGGGAGGGAAGGAGGCTGAGGAGGCCCTGCCCGGTCCGGAATGCCAGCCTGGCCTGGAACCAGAGGCCGCAGTGGAATGCAGTCCCCCGGTAGGGACGAAGACGGAAGGAATCCTGTCTGATGCAATGGAGATTGATTGGGAGGAGATGGAGTACCTGGACGACGTGGAATACGCCGCCCAGAAGGAGAACGAGTGGCGACACCGGGAGCATGAGCAGCGGCAGCAGCAGGTGCAGCGAGAGGCGCAGCAGCTTCGCCAGAGGTACCGGGAGAAAGATCTTGCTGACAAAGAGAACGTCAGGCGAGACAAAGGTACGCTCCGGGAACAGCGGCGCCAGGGGGCCATTAGAGACTTCAAACTCCAGGGAGGTTGGGGGTTCATCCAAGAACCAGGCCTGTACCAGGAGTTCTTTGTTAATCGCAAGGATGTGGAGTCTCACCTGCCAGAGGGGCACCCGGGACGGGATCTGCTTATTGGGGATGTTGTCACCTACACGCGGCACTGGCGTCTTAAGGGGTGGTATGCCCTGAATGTCTCCCGAGTCAGCGACCCAGTCCCTGAAGCCGGAAACGTACCCCGTGTCTCAGCGTCCCAAGCCCCAGCCACATCAGCGTCCGGCCGCGCACTTGCATCTTATCCTGCGTCCTATTCTGCAACGCAACAGAGCGCAGCGATTGTTAGTGCGTCCCCAACTGAGCCACTGCATGCACATGCGTCACAATTGGAAACGCTGCAGAGCACAGTGACTACTACAGCGATCCCTATTGAGCCAAATCTGTACTTAGAAGAGGCACCTGTAAGGCCTCCAGGAAATTGCAAAATTGAAAAGAGGACTGTGGCTACTCAGACACTGGTAGCAGGACACGATCTCTTAGTCATGCTTCCAGCCCCAGGAGTGGAAGGTGCAACCATATTCAAAGAAGACCAGTAGGACCCAGACAGGGTTTACTGTAACTGTACAAAGTTGCCAAGGAATTGCACTTTATTGAGAATGTTATATGATAATGTTTGCATAGTATGATGCATAGTATACCCCAGTTGGGTAATGTGATATGTGAAATGTGTTTCATATGAAGGACTGCGTGCTGAGGACTCTTGCAGCACAGAACTGTAATGTAAATAGTTGGCACTCAGTGCCCCATCTTGGTTTTACGTAAACCATTCTACCTCAGAAGAAAAACCCGTATGGTGTGGCCTTGAGTGAGGTTTGCAGCAAAGAAGTCCTGCAGCCCACCCAGGACCACCGTGGGAGGTTTGGTGCGGGTCCTCCACAAGAATCCTGTATTTATTGTGTGAAAGTATTTTGATATTTTCTATTTGCCATTTGTACACATTGTAACGTTTGAAGTGTCCTTACCTCCCGCAAGGGATGAGTTATGTTATTGTTGATGTTATAAAAATTGTTTTCTTTTTCAGCCCGGGAGTGCTGATATTAACTAGGGGGGGATGTGTAGCCCAGCTGCACTTGGTGCCACATGTTACCCAGGAGGATGCATGGAAGGTAATTCACAATCACCTGATATTCATTCACACTTCACATTTTCCTGATACCACCAGAGGGAGCCCTTTAGAATACGCAGGTATATAAGGGTGTGGAGAGATAGAGCAGTGAGATGAAGGCAGTCTAGCTGAACGTTAGCTAGTTGTTGGTTGTACCTCAGAGAGACGAGCTGAGAGGAAAGTTACCTCAGAACGAGCAGATTGTAGTTTCCCTAGGAAAGTGGAAAGTGACTCTCGAAGTGAGCATAAAATCAGTCTGACGGAAGGTCCTGATAGCTACTTTGGACAGAGCCTATGAAGGAAGTGAAGGAAAGGGAACTGCAGTATTTGTAAGATCGAGTCAACTGAGGACTGTTAGAGAGCGAGCGTGCCGACGCTTGGAGAGCGGAGAAAGAGAAGAAAGCTGACATCTACTGCTGCTTGTGCTTATGTTAAAGGTGTGAGTAGGACGACAGGCAAGTGGAAAAAGGGAAAGAGAGTGACTGAGGAGAAATAGCAACGATAGCTTACATCCACTCTGCACTACCGGACACCGGGTCCGAGCTTGCTAGTTCCTTCACGGCTAGTGGGAAAAACCGGAGACCCTGCTGGACTTCAGGTCACAGAGGGGCCCAGCAATGCTGATATGTAACCGGGGTCAGGAAGAACAGGAGTCTGGTCAGCGCAACCATTGGAGACTTAGTTCTGTCCAAAAGAAGGCTTCACCACAAGATCAGCCAGGCGTAGCAAAGAGAACGGAGTTAAACTTTGTTTCATGCAAGTTAGAAACTCACACACATATAGACGTAAGGAGGCCCTACACCTACTCAGTGATTACTGGACGTGCATCCTCCACCCTGACGTCCTCCCGGGACGTGCCTGCAACTTCATCACCAGTAAAGGTACAGAAAGAGACTGTCTTGTGTGTGTCTGCATTATTGCTCCTTCACCCCTGCACCGCCATATACCTCGAGGGACCAGTCTCACCTGTGGGAGACTTAACACCTTGCTGCCCCAAACCCTCAGAAGATCTACACTGCAGCGCTGGTCATCCTGACCAGGAACCACAGGTGGCGTCACGAACATTTCTATCATCCCCTGTAAATATCCCACTTTAGTGAGTGCCCAGGGCAACGGACCGAGCTGCGCTACCCGTGATATCCCCCAGTGAAGTGAACGGGCTCGGTGCCGAGTACCCCAAAGCCCTGGTACGTGCGACTCATCTATTTGGCGTCATGAACAGGATCCGAAGCTCGCAAAATGCGAGTCCTGTGTGCCTAAATGGACTGTTTTGTGCAAAAAGACTGTGTGCAGTTTTTGTGATTTTTGGCGCCATTTTCCGCCATTTTGCCGCCATATTCGCGCCCTGAGGCGCTGGTGAAGAAGAGGGGCGTGTATTCGTGGGCGTACCCCCCCCTGTGGCGCGAAAGTTATGGGCGCCCTGTCTAAATGTTATTATAATGTCCGAGCCTGCCCCACTGCAAGGGAGATCCGCCTCCTCTTCATCCTCTATGCTAGGAAGAGAAAGCGAAAGTCTCGCCTCCACGGAAAAGACCAGATTGTTCCAGATGGGAAGCACAGTCTGGCCTGGAGTGAGATGGCGGAAGGACAGGAGTCACTATGTGGAGGAATGGCGGTGCGCAGACCCCGTTCCCCTGAAGTGGTGCAGCCTGTACTCGAACCTTCCCCAGGTCGAGAGGACGAAGAAATGAACTACCGTGTGGAAGAAGTGGATGCGGTGCTGAGAGATATAGCCCGACACCGCGCAGAAATGGAGGCGATGGAGCAGAGCTGGCGTGCCCTGAAACAGCGGCTGCTGTGGGACCCACTGCTTTCCCCTCAAGATGCGCAAATGCCACCTGCGCCACCACTGGACCCAGCGGCTGATGAAGAACCGGAGGCCGGCCTCAAAAGAGCTGATCCTGACTCCGCCGAGGACGCGGTGGGAGGGAAGGAGGCTGAGGAGGCCCTGCCCGGTCCGGAATGCCAGCCTGGCCTGGAACCAGAGGCCGCAGTGGAATGCAGTCCCCCGGTAGGGACGAAGACGGAAGGAATCCTGTCTGATGCAATGGAGATTGATTGGGAGGAGATGGAGTACCTGGACGACGTGGAATACGCCGCCCAGAAGGAGAACGAGTGGCGACACCGGGAGCATGAGCAGCGGCAGCAGCAGGTGCAGCGAGAGGCGCAGCAGCTTCGCCAGAGGTACCGGGAGAAAGATCTTGCTGACAAAGAGAACGTCAGGCGAGACAAAGGTACGCTCCGGGAACAGCGGCGCCAGGGGGCCATTAGAGACTTCAAACTCCAGGGAGGTTGGGGGTTCATCCAAGAACCAGGCCTGTACCAGGAGTTCTTTGTTAATCGCAAGGATGTGGAGTCTCACCTGCCAGAGGGGCACCCGGGACGGGATCTGCTTATTGGGGATGTTGTCACCTACACGCGGCACTGGCGTCTTAAGGGGTGGTATGCCCTGAATGTCTCCCGAGTCAGCGACCCAGTCCCTGAAGCCGGAAACGTACCCCGTGTCTCAGCGTCCCAAGCCCCAGCCACATCAGCGTCCGGCCGCGCACTTGCATCTTATCCTGCGTCCTATTCTGCAACGCAACAGAGCGCAGCGATTGTTAGTGCGTCCCCAACTGAGCCACTGCATGCACATGCGTCACAATTGGAAACGCTGCAGAGCACAGTGACTACTACAGCGATCCCTATTGAGCCAAATCTGTACTTAGAAGAGGCACCTGTAAGGCCTCCAGGAAATTGCAAAATTGAAAAGAGGACTGTGGCTACTCAGACACTGGTAGCAGGACACGATCTCTTAGTCATGCTTCCAGCCCCAGGAGTGGAAGGTGCAACCATATTCAAAGAAGACCAGTAGGACCCAGACAGGGTTTACTGTAACTGTACAAAGTTGCCAAGGAATTGCACTTTATTGAGAATGTTATATGATAATGTTTGCATAGTATGATGCATAGTATACCCCAGTTGGGTAATGTGATATGTGAAATGTGTTTCATATGAAGGACTGCGTGCTGAGGACTCTTGCAGCACAGAACTGTAATGTAAATAGTTGGCACTCAGTGCCCCATCTTGGTTTTACGTAAACCATTCTACCTCAGAAGAAAAACCCGTATGGTGTGGCCTTGAGTGAGGTTTGCAGCAAAGAAGTCCTGCAGCCCACCCAGGACCACCGTGGGAGGTTTGGTGCGGGTCCTCCACAAGAATCCTGTATTTATTGTGTGAAAGTATTTTGATATTTTCTATTTGCCATTTGTACACATTGTAACGTTTGAAGTGTCCTTACCTCCCGCAAGGGATGAGTTATGTTATTGTTGATGTTATAAAAATTGTTTTCTTTTTCAGCCCGGGAGTGCTGATATTAACTAGGGGGGGATGTGTAGCCCAGCTGCACTTGGTGCCACATGTTACCCAGGAGGATGCATGGAAGGTAATTCACAATCACCTGATATTCATTCACACTTCACATTTTCCTGATACCACCAGAGGGAGCCCTTTAGAATACGCAGGTATATAAGGGTGTGGAGAGATAGAGCAGTGAGATGAAGGCAGTCTAGCTGAACGTTAGCTAGTTGTTGGTTGTACCTCAGAGAGACGAGCTGAGAGGAAAGTTACCTCAGAACGAGCAGATTGTAGTTTCCCTAGGAAAGTGGAAAGTGACTCTCGAAGTGAGCATAAAATCAGTCTGACGGAAGGTCCTGATAGCTACTTTGGACAGA
Source organism: Oophaga sylvatica (assembly GCA_033576555.1). Classification (NCBI taxonomy): domain Eukaryota; kingdom Metazoa; phylum Chordata; class Amphibia; order Anura; family Dendrobatidae; genus Oophaga; species Oophaga sylvatica. Next base: position 70,925,455 of record JARQOD010000005.1, read on the forward strand.
GCCTATGAAGGAAGTGAAGGAAAGGGAACTGCAGTATTTGTAAGATCGAGTCAACTGAGGACTGTTAGAGAGCGAGCGTGCCGACGCTTGGAGAGCGGAGAAAGAGAAGAAAGCTGACATCTACTGCTGCTTGTGCTTATGTTAAAGGTGTGAGTAGGACGACAGGCAAGTGGAAAAAGGGAAAGAGAGTGACTGAGGAGAAATAGCAACGATAGCTTACCTCCACTCTGCACTACCGGACACCGGGTCCGAGCTTGCTAGTTCCTTCACGGCTAGTGGGAAAAACCGGAGACCCTGCTGGACTTCAGGTCACAGAGGGGCCCAGCAATGCTGATATGTAACCGGGGTCAGGAAGAACAGGAGTCTGGTCAGCGCAACCATTGGAGACTTAGTTCTGTCCAAAAGAAGGCTTCACCACAAGATCAGCCAGGCGTAGCAAAGAGAACGGAGTTAAACTTTGTTTCATGCAAGTTAGAAACTCACACACATATAGACGTAAGGAGGCCCTACACCTACTCAGTGATTACTGGACGTGCATCCTCCACCCTGACGTCCTCCCGGGACGTGCCTGCAACTTCATCACCAGTAAAGGTACAGAAAGAGACTGTCTTGTGTGTGTCTGCATTATTGCTCCTTCACCCCTGCACCGCCATATACCTCGAGGGACCAGTCTCACCTGTGGGAGACTTAACACCTTGCTGCCCCAAACCCTCAGAAGATCTACACTGCAGCGCTGGTCATCCTGACCAGGAACCACAGGTGGCGTCACGAACATTTCTATCATCCCCTGTAAATATCCCACTTTAGTGAGCGCCCAGGGCAACGGACCGAGCTGCGCTACCCGTGATATCCCCAGTGAAGTGAACGGGCTCGGTGCCGAGTACCCCAAAGCCCTGGTACGTGCGACTCATCTATTTGGCGTCATGAACAGGATCCGAAGCTCGCAAAATGCGAGTCCTGTGTGCCTAAATGGACTGTTTTGTGCAAAAAGACTGTGTGCAGTTTTTGTGATTTTTGGCGCCATTTTCCGCCATTTTGCCGCCATATTCGCGCCCTGAGGCGCTGGTGAAGAAGAGGGGCGTGTATTCGTGGGCGTACCCCCCCCTGTGGCGCGAAAGTTATGGGCGCCCTGTCTAAATGTTATTATAATGTCCGAGCCTGCCCCACTGCAAGGGAGATCCGCCTCCTCTTCATCCTCTATGCTAGGAAGAGAAAGCGAAAGTCTCGCCTCCACGGAAAAGACCAGATTGTTCCAGATGGGAAGCACAGTCTGGCCTGGAGTGAGATGGCGGAAGGACAGGAGTCACTATGTGGAGGAATGGCGGTGCGCAGACCCCGTTCCCCTGAAGTGGTGCAGCCTGTACTCGAACCTTCCCCAGGTCGAGAGGACGAAGAAATGAACTACCGTGTGGAAGAAGTGGATGCGGTGCTGAGAGATATAGCCCGACACCGCGCAGAAATGGAGGCGATGGAGCAGAGCTGGCGTGCCCTGAAACAGCGGCTGCTGTGGGACCCACTGCTTTCCCCTCAAGATGCGCAAATGCCACCTGCGCCACCACTGGACCCAGCGGCTGATGAAGAACCGGAGGCCGGCCTCAAAAGAGCTGATCCTGACTCCGCCGAGGACGCGGTGGGAGGGAAGGAGGCTGAGGAGGCCCTGCCCGGTCCGGAATGCCAGCCTGGCCTGGAACCAGAGGCCGCAGTGGAATGCAGTCCCCCGGTAGGGACGAAGACGGAAGGAATCCTGTCTGATGCAATGGAGATTGATTGGGAGGAGATGGAGTACCTGGACGACGTGGAATACGCCGCCCAGAAGGAGAACGAGTGGCGACACCGGGAGCATGAGCAGCGGCAGCAGCAGGTGCAGCGAGAGGCGCAGCAGCTTCGCCAGAGGTACCGGGAGAAAGATCTTGCTGACAAAGAGAACGTCAGGCGAGACAAAGGTACGCTCCGGGAACAGCGGCGCCAGGGGGCCATTAGAGACTTCAAACTCCAGGGAGGTTGGGGGTTCATCCAAGAACCAGGCCTGTACCAGGAGTTCTTTGTTAATCGCAAGGATGTGGAGTCTCACCTGCCAGAGGGGCACCCGGGACGGGATCTGCTTATTGGGGATGTTGTCACCTACACGCGGCACTGGCGTCTTAAGGGGTGGTATGCCCTGAATGTCTCCCGAGTCAGCGACCCAGTCCCTGAAGCCGGAAACGTACCCCGTGTCTCAGCGTCCCAAGCCCCAGCCACATCAGCGTCCGGCCGCGCACTTGCATCTTATCCTGCGTCCTATTCTGCAACGCAACAGAGCGCAGCGATTGTTAGTGCGTCCCCAACTGAGCCACTGCATGCACATGCGTCACAATTGGAAACGCTGCAGAGCACAGTGACTACTACAGCGATCCCTATTGAGCCAAATCTGTACTTAGAAGAGGCACCTGTAAGGCCTCCAGGAAATTGCAAAATTGAAAAGAGGACTGTGGCTACTCAGACACTGGTAGCAGGACACGATCTCTTAGTCATGCTTCCAGCCCCAGGAGTGGAAGGTGCAACCATATTCAAAGAAGACCAGTAGGACCCAGACAGGGTTTACTGTAACTGTACAAAGTTGCCAAGGAATTGCACTTTATTGAGAATGTTATATGATAATGTTTGCATAGTATGATGCATAGTATACCCCAGTTGGGTAATGTGATATGTGAAATGTGTTTCATATGAAGGACTGCGTGCTGAGGACTCTTGCAGCACAGAACTGTAATGTAAATAGTTGGCACTCAGTGCCCCATCTTGGTTTTACGTAAACCATTCTACCTCAGAAGAAAAACCCGTATGGTGTGGCCTTGAGTGAGGTTTGCAGCAAAGAAGTCCTGCAGCCCACCCAGGACCACCGTGGGAGGTTTGGTGCGGGTCCTCCACAAGAATCCTGTATTTATTGTGTGAAAGTATTTTGATATTTTCTATTTGCCATTTGTACACATTGTAACGTTTGAAGTGTCCTTACCTCCCGCAAGGGATGAGTTATGTTATTGTTGATGTTATAAAAATTGTTTTCTTTTTCAGCCCGGGAGTGCTGATATTAACTAGGGGGGGATGTGTAGCCCAGCTGCACTTGGTGCCACATGTTACCCAGGAGGATGCATGGAAGGTAATTCACAATCACCTGATATTCATTCACACTTCACATTTTCCTGATACCACCAGAGGGAGCCCTTTAGAATACGCAGGTATATAAGGGTGTGGAGAGATAGAGCAGTGAGATGAAGGCAGTCTAGCTGAACGTTAGCTAGTTGTTGGTTGTACCTCAGAGAGACGAGCTGAGAGGAAAGTTACCTCAGAACGAGCAGATTGTAGTTTCCCTAGGAAAGTGGAAAGTGACTCTCGAAGTGAGCATAAAATCAGTCTGACGGAAGGTCCTGATAGCTACTTTGGACAGAGCCTATGAAGGAAGTGAAGGAAAGGGAACTGCAGTATTTGTAAGATCGAGTCAACTGAGGACTGTTAGAGAGCGAGCGTGCCGACGCTTGGAGAGCGGAGAAAGAGAAGAAAGCTGACATCTACTGCTGCTTGTGCTTATGTTAAAGGTGTGAGTAGGACGACAGGCAAGTGGAAAAAGGGAAAGAGAGTGACTGAGGAGAAATAGCAACGATAGCTTACCTCCACTCTGCACTACCGGACACCGGTCCGAGCTTGCTAGTTCCTTCACGGCTAGTGGGAAAAACCGGAGACCCTGCTGGACTTCAGGTCACAGAGGGACCCAGCAGTGCTGATACGTAACCGGGGTCAGGAAGAACAGGAGTCTGGTCAGCGCAACCATTGGAGACTTAGTTCTGTCCAAAAGAAGGCTTCACCACAAGATCAGCCAGGCGTAGCAAAGAGAACGGAGTTAAACTTTGTTTCATGCAAGTTAGAAACTCACACACATATAGACGTAAGGAGGCCCTACACCTACTCAGTGATTACTGGACGTGCATCCTCCACCCTGACGGCCTCCCGGGACGTGCCTGCAACTTCATCACCAGTAAAGGTACAGAAAGAGACTGTCTTGTGTGTGTCTGCATTATTGCTCCTTCACCCCTGCACCGCCATATACCTCGAGGGACCAGTCTCACCTGTGGGAGACTGAACACCTTGCTGCCCCAAACCCTCAGAGGATCTACACTGCAGCGCTGCTCATCCTGACCAGGAACCACAGGTGGCGTCACGAACATTTCTATCATCCCCTGTAAATATCCCCCTTTAGTGAGCGCCCAGGGCAACGGACCGAGCTGCGCTACCCGTGATATCCCCCAGTGAAGTGAACGGGCTCGGTGCCGAGTACCCCAAATCCCTGGTACGTGTGACTCAATAACACCTAAGTCATGTCCATGTATGGGCACACAAGGTCATGGCGCATGCCTTGATGTCCTGATGCCATGACCTGACATGCACTTCTGCAGAAATCTTGGGTCACATCGGAGCCCGAAGTCCAGCCTAGCGTGAAGAGGCTTGGTGGCAGAGATAAGAAGATGCACTAAGAACTACTGTATACGTTAACAATAAAAAACGGAGGGGTTGAAAACGTAAGCAAAGAGGAGTAAAAGTATTTTTTTTTTAATTTTCTAAATTTCATTTTTATTCTGCTCTGGGATCTGAAGAGACCCCAAAGCAAAATAAGGGAAATTCAATTCAGATAAAATAATTTAACTTTTTATCTAATCTCCCAGGGAAATCTGCTCGATTTAGGAATAACAAATTTTGCAAAATCTACTCATCATTGCTATGCAACATATTTAGCATTTCCTAACATTTATAAGATATTGTCACCAAGAGTTTTTTTTTTCAGACAATAAGTTCCTTAAAAAGGTTCTCCACTACTGGACAACCCCTTCTTAATAGCATAGATAGTCATCACAAAATAAAAAAATTGTATAGTCGACTGGCGATGAATAACTCTTTGGCACCCTAGGATGTGTTACAATGTTACAAAACTGTTGCAGCTATTCAGGAACCACTAATCAGCTGCAGTCTTTGCTATTCCCTTAAGGTACTGCCACACTTAGCGATCTCGTTAGCGATCACGATAACGACGCAAGCTAACGAGATCGTTGGTGTGATCGCTTTTAGGTCGCTAGTAGCTGCCAAACAGGAGATCTCATAAACGACTCATCAGCGGTCAGCGATCTCTTTAACGACTTTGGCGGTCGTTAGGATGTCATTAGCATGTACTGAGCGCTTCTGATTCATAGGAATTTCCAGCATCGCTCCTGCTCTCTGCGTCCTGCTAGCCTGCTTTGCAACTTCTGCGATCCTCTCTGTGACGCAAAAGAGAACCTACAGATATTGCGATCCACTCCGTGACGCTAAAAAACCCTAGTCCAGCCTGCGCCGCTGTCATATGCGTCACAAACGAGGTCACTCGTCGTTCGCAAAAGGTGCCAAACACAGCGATATAGGCTCACCAGTGGGACGCCAACGATCAAAAAACGGTCCAGAACGCTAGTGAACGATCAGCGACATCACAGCAGGGGCCACATCGTTGCTACATGCCACACACAACGAGGTCGCTAACGAGATCGCTAAATAGTGACGTTCTAGCAATCTCGTTAGCGATCTCGTTTAGTGTGGCATACCCTTTAGTCCAGATTTTCTCTGTTACAGAAAACCACTCTGAAGAAATAATTTAGGCTGCAGCTGATCAGTAGACACTGATTGGCTGCAGTGAGCGCATGACATTGTAAAAGTCACATGACCACCCAAGGAATGTGGCCAGTCCATGATGCTCGTATGCTTTTTTTTCTAACTTTTATGACAGCTGAACTATTAAAAAGGGCTTGTCCAGAAGTGGACAATCCCTTCAAGAAGCCATAGAGGAACACATCGTATTGTTCTGTGCCAGAACCGATGGTCAATTCTAGTCTCCCTATCTGGCCTTAGCTGGAGCTATGTAAAGAAAGTTAAAATAAAAAGTTTGTTGGATTTCTTGTTGGATGGATTTTCCAAAGCTTAATATTTTCTGAAAGCTCAGATAAAAATTGAACATTATGAGTGTTAGGGCTGGCGGAACGCACAAAATAAATATAAATAATAGGTGCGTTCGCAGCCCGGGGTCCACCGTGCAGGCAGAGCCTGCTGCTAGTAAGATGGCGGTATAAGCGAACTCTGTTACTTCACAGAGTCGCACACATCGATGCTGTAGCACTATATGGCGGTATAAGCGAACTCTGTTACACCACAGAGTCGCTGACGTAGAGACGCAGAAATAGAGATTGTGTCCTGTTAACACCACAGGGATACACAGATAACTGCTGTGCGGATAGCAGTCTGTGGTCATGCAACTCCTCACCGGGGAAGCCGGTATTCTAGGGGCTTATTTCAGCCAGGCACTGAACACGTGCATACAAATCTCCTCACCGGAGGTGCCGGTATTCTAGGGGCTTATTTCAGCAGAGCCCTAACCACATGCATGCATGATCACTCCTGGCACAAAGCACATAATGCAATTTTTACTAGCGCATGGCCGCAGGGCCATGCGCACCTTTTATAGTAGCAACTACAGGACCTGCCAGAAAAGGACCAATGAGAAACTGTTCCAGAACACATGTAGTTTCAGGACCTTCCTGGTGGACCAATAGGAGCTGCTGCAGTACCTGAGCATGTGACCCCTGATCTCCAATGAGAGATCTTACCCTGGGCATGCTCAGAAGGGGAAACGCAGGACTTAGTCCTAGAGACGTCTGCTCGCCGCTGACCAGTACTGGCTACAATAGCAGAACCTGGAGAGGCAGCAGTAATCCTCTGCACAATGTTAGACTGGGTGAGACGTCTATGCTGAGCAGAGTCCACTGCGGCCGGAGATGGATGGGAGACCGCAGCAGGGATGGTTCGAGATTCCCCTTGTGCAGAAGCGGGAACTCGACCCTTAACAATGAGCTTGACAAATTTTAATGTTTTTTTCCTTTCAAGATGGTTTCCCAAATTAGATTAAAATTGACTGCAGTGAAGAAATAACATAAATTAATAAAATAACCCGATAAATTTACTGCTCCTCTTGAACCACCATTCTATTGCTACCAGCCGGTCTTTACTATGCTTACTTTCCTTTGGTGATGACAACATTTACCAGCCTCAGGAGTCTCTCAAGCTGTACACTGAGGCCAGGGGTTAAAGGGGTTGTCCACTACTAGGACAACCCTTCTTAAATTAAATGTTTGCCCCCGATAAAATAATAAAACCTATTTTCACCTCCCGTTCCCACGATGTTAGCACTCTCTATCTCCGGGGCTGTAATGCGGTGTTGTGACACTTGATGCCGGAGCCAAGTCAGAGCTGGCATCACTGTCTCTGCCATAGGACAAACTGAACATGAAGAGAAAGTCCGGGCTGCAGCTGATTTCTGCTCTGGTGAAGGCAGAGACAGTGACAACAGAACTGATTTGGCGCAGGACATCACATGTCATTCCACACATCACAGTCCCGGGACCTTCAGTGCCGACACAGCTGTAATGCAGCCAGCACTGGAGGCTTTATTATTTTATTGGGGCCTAATATTTAGTTTAAGAAGGGGTTGTCATAGTAGTCGACAACCCCTTTAAGACTGTTGGGATCATCAGAGAAGCAGTGCGGTGGCAGAAGTGGATTTACCAAATAGGTTTAGTTTCTTTTATTTTATGCCATTTTCTTCATTTTGTCAATTTTCTTCTAATTTTGGAAAACCTCTAATTACATATTGTTAAGCACATGACGATGAGTGTTTACCTATTCACTTATGAAATACTATATTATAGAAGATCAATCTGACAAGAAATCCAACAAGTCTGACAAGTAAGTAAGTAAAGTACAAGAAATGATGTCAAGTTATTACATGGCAGCAAGAGGTTGCTTTATGCTGTTTTCATCTTTTTTAGCAGTTGGATTTCATACTCTGATGCATTCTCGTGTAAATTTTCTACAAGATACCAGAAATATTTCTTTCATCTACTCCTACTTTCCCTGTTATGGTGTGGTTATACAAATATTAATAATGCATTTCATTCTCAAACTTCAGTGTTTACATTCTTTGTCAATGATATTACTGGGTTTTACATTTGTAATAAAGTCAATGGTAACATAAATGTATAGAAGAACTAAAGCCAATTGAACAAGTAATCACATGCATGTTGAATAAGATTGTACAGTAAAGGATGTTTAATGTTGAGCATGTACAGCATCCTTCAGTAAGTTATGTGAATCATTGTTTTCTTGAAAAGTGGAGAATTAGAGTTGAGCGAAACAGGTCGGTCAGATTCATAAGTCGCCGACTTTAGCCAAAGTCGGGTTTCGCCAATCGAAACCCGACCATAGCGTGAAGTCGGCCATGCGGTCGGCAAAACGAGCGCCAAAGTCAGATCTCCCAGAATGCTTGCAGGCGCCTTTTATTCAGCCAATGAGCAAGGACGTACACTGTGGGCAACGAGATGACATGAGCAGTGTCCACCACCATCTTAGAGAAGGGCATTGCAGTGATTGGCTTGCTTTGGGGGGCGTCATAGTGTCTATAAAAGCCCTGACCGCCGACCTCCATTTTACTTCTGCCAATCTTAACAGTAGGGAGAGGTTGCTGATGCTATTTATCAGTAGGGAGAGAGTTAGGGCTGTAAAGAGAAGTTCTTCTATGCTTGTGCTGATAGCAATTGTGCTGTACAGTTAGTGTGCAGTGACAGGGGAGGATTTTCTTGTGTGCAGCAGCGCTGGTTATTAAGCTGCCTGATAGCTGTATTGCTGTGTGTACACTGCTGTGCAGACTGCTTTTTACACAGCACTAATACTTTTATTCTTTTTTCTGCACAGTTACTGGCCGTTCATTTTTTCGCACACCGTATAGAGCTGTATGCTCCTCACACACTACCGTGTACCGGCTGGTATCACGGACAAATACATGCTGACTATCTGTGTGTGACTCCGGAAATATACACGGAGATTCACATTTTCCCCTACACTGTATACAGCTGTACGCTTCTGATACAGTACCGTTTTTCTGCTTTTTGTATTACGGTCAAATCCATACTGAGTGAGCGTCTGTGTGAGACTCCGGAAATATATACGGAGATTTAAATTTTCCCCTACACCATATACAGCTGTACGCTCCTCATAAAGTACCATATATCTGCTGGTATTTTTGGTACATTTTCCTAAACGTGAGGAAGTATGGTGGAAGAAGCCGAAGACGTGGGTGGGGGGGCCAGCTGGTACTGATGGTGGTGGTGCATCGCAGGTAGTGCCAAAAGCACAATAGCACCTAAGGCAGGAGGTGTTGAGCCTGCGTCAACGTCTGGCTCCAGAAGGCCTGGAAGGCTCCCTTTTCTGGGAGTAGGTAAACCGCTTTTAAAGCCGGAGCATCAGGAACAGGTTTTGGCTTAAATTGTCGAAACAGCCTCCAGCTCTATCACCTCCTCTTCTGAAGTTTCAAAAACTGCAAGCATTCGGATATGAATGGACTGAATAAAAGAAACGAATTAATGTACCATTATAATCATTGATTATCTGTTTTTGCCATGTTGTATTTTATTGTTGTTTTGATTTCTTTTATTGTTATAATGAATTAATGTTTGCTAGGACCTTTGTTCGATATCGATCTCACATGTACCTTCCAGGACCTTCAATCAAATCATGTGATTGTCAGTCTTACGACTATTGGTCCACATGTATTATAAAGGTCTGTGTATGTCATATATCTGTAGCAGCCTTGATGAAGATCATTTGATCGAAACGCGTCGCTGTATGTGGCTTTCCATGTGAAGCATGTACCACTTCTTTCTTTTATTTTCAATGGATGAATAAAATTTTGCAATTTTTAAGGAGCTGGAACGTTTTTTTCTTATTGGATTCGCTGGACGTTCATCAGACGTTGTTCCGTGCACCTGTGGTACTAGTTGGTGAGCTGGCCTGTTTCTTCGTTCAGCATCACATTGAGCCCATTATATATGGAGCAATATATATGGGGACCATTATATTTGGAGCATTATATTGGGCTCATCATACACTGGAGCATCATATATGGGGCCCATCATATACTAGAGCATCATATGGGGTTCATTATTTATGGGGCATCATATAAGGCCCTTTATATATGGAGCATCATATGGAGCACATATGGGGCCTATTCTGTATGGAGCATTATATGGAGCCAATTCTGTATGGAGCAATATATGGGACCCATTATATACTGTATGGAGCTTTATATGCGACTCATTATACTGTATGGAGCAATATGTGGGGCTCATTATACTCTATGGGACCGTCCTATACTGTGTGGCACATTATATGGGGACCATCATATACTGGAGCATTATGTGGAGCTCATCATATACTGTATGGAACATTATATGGGACCAATTATGTATGGAGCAATATATGGGGCTCATTATTCTGTATGGCGCACTATGTGGTGCCCATAATACTGTATGGAGGAATATACTGTCCGGTTTTTGAGCTATTGTAGAATTTACAACAGATATAACTCATGTAATGTAAGAAGTGAAGTATTTGGCATTGTACTATACCTATATTTCTCTGCCATATCGGAGCATCATGAATTGTGGTATGTGTTAAAGGGGCCCACTGAGACTCTTTCGCCCGGAGCCCACGAAAACTTGGAGCCAGTCCTGCCCCCCTACAACTTTAGCCAAATAACCCCCAGTTTTCAATGCGTTACTATTATTATAAAATAAGTTAAGGTTGACAAGCTTAAGTAATAAGAATTGATGTCGTTGGCATTGAAATGGGCACTGTAGTTGTGTTTACTGTCCTCCACTCACTGCAGACTTTTCTTCCACATTGACTTGCATTGGGGTCGGGTTTCAGTCGGAACTCCGACTTTTTCCGTTAGTTGGCCGATTTCGTTTGACTCGACTTTTGAGAAAGTCGGGTGGTCCGAAACCCGACTCGTCCCTCCCGGAGGCAAAGTCGCTCATCTCTAATGAGAATGTCTACCTGAATGGATCTGGCATCTGTGTCACTGAATATATTCTGAAGGTTTTAAACCTTTCTTCTGTTAAGTTTTTCTTGGGCCTGGGTGTCAAATATTTTTTGAAACATAATGAACATAATCATATTTAGGTCACATTCACACGTGCAGTATTTGGTCAGTATTTTACATTTGTAAGCCATAGCCCGAATTGGGTAAAAAATGGAGAAGTGGTACGCATGTTTCTATGATACTTTTCCACTGATTGTTCAACTACTGGTTTTGACTTATAAATACTGATGTAAAATATTGAACATGTGAACTTGGTCTTAAACTTAGGTTTTGTATTTTCTAAACAATGACTTATCAATTCATTCTTCATCAGGAGAATCACAAATATCTTTGTGAATCTCCTGATGAAGTCACAGTACTTCGAAAGGCAAAGAGATTAAAGCACACTGCTCCACACATTATTATTATTCATTTATATGGCGCCATTTATTCCATGGCGCTTTACATGCATGTGAAAAGGGGAAATATAGACAAGTACAATAGACCTTTGTAAGACAAGGGACATACAAGTACAGAAGGAGAGAGGACCCTGCCTGCGAGGGCTCACAGTCTACAAGGATGGGTGAGGATACACTAGGAGAGGGTAGAGCTGGTTGGGTGGTGGATCAGTAGACAGAGGATCATTGCAGGCTGAAGGCTTGTCGGAACAGGTGGGTCTTCAGGTTCTTCTTGAAGGTTTCCGTTGTTGGTGAGAGTCTGATGTGTTGCGGCAGAGAGTTCCAGAGTGGGTGGGAAGCACGGGAGAAGTCTTGTATGCGGTTGTGGGAAGAAGAGATGAGGGGGGAGAAGAGAAGGAGATTTTGAGAGGATCAAAGGTTGTTTGCGGGTACGTACCTGAAGACCATACCACAGATGTATTGAGGAGATAGGTTGTGGATGGCTTTGTATGTCATGGTTAGGGTTTTGAACTGGAGCCTCTGGGCAATAGGAAGCCAGTGAAGGGCTTGGCATAGGGGGGAGGCTGGGGAATAGCGGGAAGACAGGTGAATTAGTCGGGCAGCAGAGTGTAGGATGGACTGGAGCGGTGCCAGAGTGCTAGAGGGGAGGCCGGAGAGTAGGAGGTTGCAGAAGTCGAGGCGGGAGATGATAAGGGCGTGCACTAGTGTTTTTCTGGTCAATTAAGGAATTTACTCCAAAGACCCTGTGAAAACATCACAAAACATTACCAGACCCCAATCAGAGGGCAATAAAACTTTCACACTCCTTATCTATGAACTGTTCCAATATTTATGTTTATCTCTATCTCCCATAATGACAGTTCTGCTTTACGTCACTTGTCTTACCTATTGCATTTTTTCTGTGCTGTGTGGTGTATAAATATGTGATTCTTCAGATTTTGTATTAGTTTAGCCTGATGAAGAGACCTGAGTAGTCTTGAAAGCTTGCAATTTGTTACCATCTTTTCAGTTAGCCATTAAAAGGTATCAACCACTGAGGACTCTCAACTCTAAATATTTTTGTAGCAAGGTTAGGGATGAGGTGGGATGGGAGTGGGTCAAGCATGCAAGTGGTGAGGTGTGATCTTGACAGGAGGGTGGAGAGCTGATCTTCTGTCATAGTGGAGAAGCTGGTTTTGGAAGAACAGGGCTGAGTGGTTAAGAGGGGCATTGGGGGCTGCGGGCCAAAGCTATCTCTGATCGTATCGATCTTCTGCTTAAAAAAGAGGCAAAGTGTTCAGCAGAAATGAGAGGAGAGGGAGGAGGTGCTGTGGGATGGAGTAGAGAATTGAAAGTGTTGAAGAGCTGTTTAGGGTTGTGAGACAGGGAGGATATGAGAGATGCGAAGTAAGTTTGTTTTGCGGCAGGGAGCATGGACTTGAAGCTGGCAAGGGACTGCTTGCATTTAAGTGCTCGGTAGAATGAGTTCTCTTCCATCTCCGCTCAGCGGCCCTGGAAGCCTGTCTCAGTTCTTTGGGCAGGCTGGTCAGCCAGGGCTGCCTGTTGATTGTACGAGTTTTGCTCTGCGAGGAGGAGGCGGCCGATTCAAGTGTGGCTGTTATTGTGGTGTTATAAAAAGTGGCAGCAGCATCTGTGTCATGAAGGGAAGCTATGTCTGTTAGAGGGAGAAGGGACTCAGAGAGTGATTGTAAATTGAGGTGTTTGAGATTTCAACGAGGATGAGTGAGATTGTGAAGTGGGGGATGCGTACTAACAGAGGAGAGGGAAGAGAATGTCAGTAGGTTGTGGTCAGACAGGGGGAGTGAGGAGTTAGTGAGATTAGTGAGGGAATAGAGACGGGTGAAGATAAGGTCCAGCGTGTGACCATCTTTGTGAGTGGCCGCAGAGGACCATTGAGTGAGGCCGAGGGAAGCCGTGAGCGATAGAAGTTTAGAGGCAGCCGGGGTGGAAGCATCAATGGGGATGTTGAAATCGCCCAAGATGATGGTGGGGATGTCAGCAGAGAGGAAATGGAGTAGCCAGGTGGTAAAGTGGTCGAGAAAGGTGGAAATGTCTAGTTCTGGGGGGCGGTAGATGACAGCCAGTTGGAGGTTGGAGGGGGAATAGATGGGGACGGAGTGCACCTCGAATGAGGGAAAAGTAGCGGAATGTGGTAGAGAAATAGGGGTGAAGGAGCAGGTATCAGACAGGAGCAAGCCAACTCCTCCACCACATTTGTTGCTGGGGCGAGGGGTGTGAGAGAGATGGAATCCGCCGTAGGAAAGCGCAGCTGGAGAGGATGTGTCAGAGGGAGTGAGCCAGGTTTCAGTGATGGCAAGGAAGGAGAGTTTGTTGGTGATAAAGAGGTCATGGATGAACGACAGCTTGTTGCAGACAGAGCGTGCATTCCATAGTGCTCCAGGTAGGGGGACCGGTGGAGGGGTGTGTGGATGAATAGGTATGAGGTTGTCATGGTTGCAAAATTGTGTAGAGGATCGTGGCAGGATGTTAGAAATGAGTGTGGGGATGTGTTGAGGAGGGCCAGGATTTGGGGATACGTCGCCAGCGATTACTTCCTTACTACGTGGGGGGATTACACTAGATCGGACAAAAGAAAGAAGTATGGGGGTGAAAGTGAAAAGAAATGGAAACATAGTGGTTTTATATTTTGTTACCTTGCAGCCAAATTCCAGTCCAATTCTAGTCTAATTCACAGTGTAATTAGAAATCTGTAATTTGAAATATGGGATTTGAAATATATGGAGCAGACCACATCTTGAGCAGACCCCTGCCACTGAATATATGTGCAGCTAAAGACAATCAGGTGTGATTGGAAAGTGAGGTGTGACTGGCCAGGCCAGATGCACAGAGTTAAGGGTATGCCACACTAAACAATATCGCTAACGGGATCGCTAAAAAACGTCACTATTTAGCGATCCCGTTAGCGATGTTGTTCAGTGCGGCAGCTTCCAGCGACGAGCTTCCTGCTGTGATCTCGCTCGTCGCTGGAATCGCTCCGGACCCTATTTCATCGCTGGCGCTCCCGCTGGGTAAGTATCTTATCGCTGTGGGCACCTTTTCTTAGCGATTTAGCGGTACTTTTGTACCGCTAAAGTCGTTAAGAAGATCGCTAACGGCGATAGCGTCGTTAACTATATCGCTAAATGCGGCAGCATTTAGCGATATAGAAACAATCCCGCTAGCGATCTCATTAGTATGCAACGCTAACGAGATCGCTAGCGGGATTGTTTAGTGTGGCAGTACCTTTAGGAAAGGTCATAAAAGGGGGGAGGGGTTACACAGACCACTCAGATGTGTGGTGAAGATAAGAAGAATGGAGTACAATTATGTATACAAGAAGATGGGTGAGCAAATTATACCATAAAACAAATCAATACACATGGGGCATTCAGGAACACAGGAAAGTGGTGGAAAGTTTGCAGTTCATACCATAAATCAAAGCAATACACATGGGGCATTCAGGAACACAGGAAAGTGGTGGAAAGTTTGCAGTTCATACCATAAAACAAAGCAATACACATGGGGCATTCAGGAACACAGGAAAGTGGTGGAAAGTTTGCAGTTCATACCTGTGGGAACAGAAGAACATCTCGGTCATAAGGTGATGATGACAATACTGTAGGAGTAATGTGTGGCCAAATGCATTCTAGAATTCTAGTCTAATTCACAGTAGTGTGATTAGAAATCTGTAATTTGAAATATGGGATTTGAAATATATGGATAGACTACGTCTTGAGCAGACCCCTGCCACATGCCATGTGTAGGATTTTCTTGATTCTACAACCAGCAATACAGAATTCCAGCATCTCCTAGTATCTCAGCAGAACTGTTTTACTCACCAAATTGTTGTTTGGATAATGCTCTATGGCACTGATTTGTCACCACAGTCATTTCTCAAAAATTGCAACGAAAAACACAAGACAAAAAAAAGAAAGTGATTTGAAATAGAAAGCTATGATGATTTGGGTTGTAAAAGTCTTTTTGTTCATGAAGGGCATGTTGAATTGATCTGCCCCAAGGATTTTAGCAGATTGTGGTTAATTAACTAATTAGCAGTAGTGGTTCAATGGGTTTCAGCAATATTTATCAATTTGACTTTGATACCGAGATCTCCCAATTCCAAATTTATATCCAATGAGACAAGAAATACAAGGTGGTATGACGTTCAAGATATCCTAATGAAACCAGGTAATAAAGAATAAAAACTATATCATTTTAGGCCAAAATTGAGAAAGAGTAACTGGATTTTCCATAACTCTAATGTTGATAACTTATAACTGAGATCAGTCTTCAATATTAGATCAGCGGGGTCACTTATCATCTACACTGATCAGTCATTTGCACTAGCATCAAAGGCTGGATGTAAATAGGCGGAACGCCTCTGCTCTGTCAGATGGTGTAGAGGACACTTCCAGGTACTGAAGATCACCTCCTACTATAGAGATTGAGATCTGATCTACAGGACCAAACAGCAGCCATTAAATGGTGTGAAAAAGCCAAAAGTGTCCAAGTCCATTTGTGGTATCCCCCAAAGTGGCCATTTCTATGGGATAACGGATATATAGTGTGTTTTCATGTAAATGCTGTGAATTTTTAGGTGGACTTGTGCAAACATTGTTCTTGTGGCATTCTCATGTGGTGTATGGCTGAGGGTTGTACTCCTGACATGGTATGATGTTTCTTACGTGGCCAAGCTTTCTGTCAGAAGAATCTTTCCTTCTCAAATTACACACACACAGGAAACTCCACAATACAATGTTTGAACAGTAACTGCCTCTAGGCAGAAGACGATGATGGTAGTAGTAGTTGGTGCAATTGAGCCCCAGTCATGAAGCAGCCGTAAGATTTTGAAACAGAAGTCTTTCACTGAAGGTAATAGGGTTTATTATTGTTTACAAACAGCAGTAAACTGAGGTACAGGATTTCACCCACGGTTGATGATTGCCGTGTACCTGCAGACAGGCAGATCTTAGTAACGTCTGGTGCTGTGAACACTTTTGATCTGGCTTCTGAGTTTGGGCTCCCTCTGGTGGTTGCTGATGGTAATGGAGCTGGTCTGGCTGACAGAAGTCAATCACCTGAAGAGGATGATTGGAGGTCAAGTGTTACAGACTGGAGAGATTAAAGTGAGCAGCCTTCCCTTAGTTGTTGCCGGTGATTTGGCTTTCTTCCTGAGCCTTCTGTAAGTCTGCTTGCTCCCTACTTTGTCCTGCATCTTTCATATAACTTATTTGTCTGTTTTAATCTGTTTTTTTTCCCCTTTTGCTTTTCTCTGTTCTCTGCCTTGTTGGTGTGAGTTCAGCTGGATTCCCTGCTGGGACCTGTGCTGGACTCTGTTTTCTGTTATGATTTGGTAGCTGAGGAGAGCAGGCAAAAAAGGCAATACACCAGAGAGGTTGGAATCTACTGGATTGCAGTACCCTGACTAACCACCACAACTAAAGGCAGCCGTGGAGCGTACCTACGTTGGTCCTATATGCCTCGTCACAGCCTGAGAAGCTAACTACACCTAAAGATAGAAAGAGGAAAACTATCTGCCCCGGAGCAGATCCCCAAAGAACATAGGAAGCCCCCAAACATGTAATGGCGGTTAGACAAGAGGAAATACAGACACAGACAGAAAATAGTATGAGCAAACGTTGGGGCCCAATCTTCCTAGAAAGAAAAGGATAGGAAGGACACTTACTGCAATCCAAAAAACCCTAAAAAAATACCAACTCACTAATTGCAAAAACACCTGAGATCACACGACCTCTACCACCTAAATTAGTTCTCTGGTGTAACAAAACTAAGCAGCAGCCACTGAAAAAACTGGAAAAGGCAAATGAACAAATAACAGTGGCTCAGATAAACTGAGAGGAGCACAAGCCCCCGGAGGGGACCTAGCTGACCTCCACAGAAGTGCAGGACAAAATGCAAAAAGCAAGCACAAAAATAAAAGCAGAAAATATCTTATCTGTTAGCAGAAGATGCAGGCAAGACACAGCTAGCTTCCAAGTGAACAGGAACCAAAGTTGAGACAAGAACAATTGATCACCGGCAACCCTGATGGGAGGGAACCTCCCTTATATAAGACCAGTCTATAACACCTGATTGCCAATCTTCACAATCTTCATTGAATAGTTCAGTACTGTTTGTAACCACCAGAGGGAGCTTCTGCTCAGAATTCATTTCTAACACATTCACAACAGTACCCCCCCCTTGAGGAGGGGTCACCGAACCCTCATTTGGGCAACCAGGTCGGTCAGGATGAGCTCTGTGATACGCACGGATCAGTCTCCTAGCATGGATGTCCGAAGCAAACACCGAAGAATTGTCCTCCTGACCATAACCTCTCCACTTAACCAAATACTGGAGTTTCCGTCTAGAAAATCGATAATCCAATATTTTCTCAACCACATACTCCAGATTGCCCTCAACCAAAACAGGGTCAGGAGGCGCAGCCATAGGAACCACTGGCTCGACAAACCGCTTCAATAAGGACTTGTGGAACACTTTATGGATCTTAAATGTCCCTGGAAGAAGTAAACGAAAGGAAACAGGATTAAGAATCTCCATGATCTTATAAGGTCCAATGAACCTAGGCTTAAACTTGAGAGATGCAACTCTCATAGGGATATTTCTTGAGGACAACCAGACCAAGTCCCCCACTTTAAACCGAGGACCATCAGTCCTATGCCGGTTGGAAAACCGCTGGGCCCTCTCCTGAGAGAGGGACAACCTCTCCACTACCTGGTCCCAAATCTGCTGCATACGCTCCACAACAGAGTCAACACCTGGACAGACAGAAGCCTCCGTCTGTCCCGAAGAAAATCGAGGGTGAAACCTAAAATTGCAGAAAAATGGAGACATCAAAGTGGCAGAGCTAGCCCTATTATTAAGAGCAAACTTAGCCAAAGGCAAAAAAGAGACCCAGTCATCCTGATCAGCAGACACAAAGCATCTCAGATAAGTCTCCAATGTCTGGTTTGTTCTCTCAGTTTGTCCATTGGTCTGAGGATGAAAAGCCGAGGAGAAAGACAATTGAACACCAAGTTTAGAACAAAAAGTCCTCCAAAATCTGGAAACAAACTGGACTCCTCTGTCAGACACAATGTTCTCAGGAATGCCGTGTAACCGAACCACGTGCTGAAGGAACAAAGGTACCAATTCAGAGGAGGAAGTCAACTTAGGTAATGGCACAAGATGTATCCATTTGGAAAACCTATCACAAATCACCCAGATAACGGTCATTCTCTGAGAAACAGGGAGGTCGGAAATGAAATCCATAGAGATATGGGTCCATGGTCTCTTGGGCACAGGCAATGGCATCAACAAACCACTAGAGCGAAAGCAAGGCTTGGAGCGAGAGCAAGTCCCGCAGGACTGCACAAATTCCCTGACGTCACGAGACAAAGTAGGCCACCAAAAGGACCGACTAACCAAGTCTCTGGTACCAAAAATTCCAGGATGACTGGCCAACGAGGAACAATGAATCTCAGACATCACACTCTTTTTCCACCGTTCTGGGACAATTTCCCAATAGGGCAGCGCTCGGGTTTATCCTCCTGACACCCTTCCAGAGCCAGTCTCAAATTGGGCGAGATGGCGGAAAGAACTACACCCTCTTTCAAAATAACAGCAGGATCAGATAACTCAGGAGAGTCCGCAAGGAAACTCCTCGAGAGGGCATCCGCTTTAACATTCTTAGTGCCAGGAAGAAAGGAAACCACAAAATTAAAACGTGTGAAAAACAAGGCCCACCTGGCCTGTCTAGGATTAAGTCGCTTGGCTGATTCCAGATAAACCAGATTCTTATGGTCCGTGAGGACCACCACCTGATGTTTGGCTCCCTCCAGCCAATGTCTCCACTCTTCAAATTCCCACTTCATGGCCAATAACTCCCGATTACCCACGT
The DNA here is from genome assembly GCA_033576555.1 of Oophaga sylvatica. Lineage (NCBI taxonomy): Eukaryota > Metazoa > Chordata > Amphibia > Anura > Dendrobatidae > Oophaga > Oophaga sylvatica. The sequence goes on from JARQOD010000005.1 coordinate 70,944,731, forward strand.
CATAATTACGTTCAGTTGGAGAAAATTTTCGAGAGAAAAAGGCACAAGGGTTACTTTTAGAGGTCTCTGGATCTCTTTGGGTCAAAACGGCACCTGCCCCAATTTCAGAGGCATCAACCTCCACCTGAAATGACAGAGAAACATCAGGCTGCCGTAGAACAAGAGCAGAAGTGAATCTCTGCTTAAGTTCCTGAAACGCAGAGACTGCCTCAGGAGGCCAATTCACCACATCAGAACCCTTCTTGGTCAAATCAGTCAATGGTTTAACAATAACAGAGAAATTACCAATAAATTTACGATAAAAATTGGCAAAACCCAAGAATCTCTGAAGAGCCTTTAATGAAGTAGGTTGGACCCAATCACAGATGGCCTGAACCTTGACCGGGTCGATTTCAATAACAGATGGGGACAAAATGAATCCCAGAAATGAGATCCTCTGTACGCCAAAAAGACACTTTGATCCCTTCACATACAGAGCATTCTCTCTCAAAATCTGGAACACAGTCCGAACATGTTTCACATGAGAGTCCCAGTCATTGGAAAAAATCAAGATATCATCCAAATAAACAATCAGAAATTTATCCACAAAATCCCTGAAAATGTCATTCATGAAGGACTGGAAGATGGAAGGAGCATTAGTGAGCCCAAAGGGCATCACTAGGTACTCAAAATGCCCCTCTGGGGTATTAACCCCTTCACCCCCAAGGGTGGTTTGCACGTTAACGACCGGGCCAATTTTTACAATTCTGACCACTGTCTCTTTATGAGGTTATAACTCTGGAACGCTTCAACGGATCTGCGCGATTCTGAGACTGTTTTCTCGTGACATATTGTACTTCAAGTTACTGGTAAAATTTCTTCGATATAACTTGCATTTATTTTGAAAAAAATGCAAATATGGCGAAAATTTTGAAAATTTTGCAATTTTCAAACTTTGAATTTTTATTCCCTTAAAACAGAGAAATATGTCACACAAAATAGTTAAGAAATAACATTTCCCACATGTCTACTTTACATCAGCATAATTTTGGAATCAAATTTTTTTTTTCTTAGGAAATTATAAGGGTTAAAATTTGACCAGCGATTTCTCACTTTTACAACAAAATTTACAAAGCCATTTTTTTTAGGGACCACCTCATATTTGAAGTCAATTTGAGGGGTCTATATAGCAGAAAAGACCCAAACGTGACACTATTCTAAAAACTGCACCTCTCAAGGTACTCAAAACCACATTCAAGAAGTTTATTAACCCTTCAGGTGCTTCACAGGAGCTGAAGCAACGTGGAAGGAAAAAATGAATATTTAACTTTTTAGCCACAAAAATGATCTTTTACAAACTTTTTTTTATTTTCACAAGGGTAAAAGGAGAAAATGGACAGTTAAAGTTGTTGTGCAATTTCTCCTGAGTACGCCAATACCCCATAAGTGGGGGAAAACCACTGTCTGTGCACACAGCAGAGCTCGTAAGGGAAGGAGCGCCGTTTGACTTTTTCAAACTAAAATTGGCTGGAATTGAGATTGGATGCCATGTCGCGTTTGGAGAGCCCCTGATGCGCCTAAACAATGGAAACCCCCCACAAGTGACACCATTTTGGAAACTAGACCCCCTAAGGAACTTATCTAGATCTGTTGTGAGTACTTTGAACCCCCAAGTGTTTCACAAAAGTTTATAATGCCTGGGTGTGAAAAAAAAAAGAAACCATTTTCCACAAAAATGATTTTTTAGTCCCTAGTTTTTGATTTTTCCCAAGGAAAATGGACCCCAAAAGTTGTTGGCCAATTTGTACTGAGTACGCTGATACCCAATATGTGGGGGGGGGAAACTGTTTGGGCGCACGGCAGGGCTTGGAAAGGAAGTAGTAACGTTTTGGAATGCAGACGTTGATGGGGGTCATGTTCCGTTTGCAGTGCCCCAGATGAGCCTAAACAGTAGAAACCCCCCACAAGTGACCACATTTTGGAAACTAGACCCCCTAAGGAACCTATCTAGAGCTTTGGTGAGCACTTTGAACCCCCAAGTGCTTCACACAAGTTTATAATGCCCGGGCATGAAAATAAAAAATCCTATTTTTTTCCCACAAAAATTATCTTTAGTCACTAATTTTTTTATTTTCCCAAGGGTAACAGGAGAAATTGGATCACAAAAGTTGTTGTCCAATTTGTCCTGAGTACACTGATACCCGATATGTGGGGGGGAACCACTGTTTGGGCGCACGGCAGAGCTTGGAATGGAAGGAGCACCATTTGACTTTTTCCAACCAAAATTGGCTGGAATTGAGATTGGACGCCATGTTGCATTTGGAGAGCCCCTGATGTGCCTAAACAGTGGAAACCCCCCACAAGTGACCCCATTTGGGAAACTAGACCCCCTAAGGAACTTATCTAGATCTTTGGTGAGCAATTTGAACCCCCAAGTGCTTCACACAAGTTTATAACGTAGAGCCGTAAAATTAAAAAATCATATTTTTTTCCACAAAAATGATCTTTTCACCCCAATTTTTATTTTCCCAAGGGTAACAAGACTCCAAAAGTTATTGTGCAATTTGTCCTGAGTACGCTGATACCCCATATGTGGGGGTAAACCACTGTTTGGGTGCATGGCAGAGTTTGGAAGGGAAGGAGTGCCGTTTGACTTTTTCAACGCAGAATTGGCTGGATGCCATGTCGTGCTTGGAAAGCTTCTGATCTGCCTAAACAGTGGAAACCCCCACAAATGACACCATTTTGGAAACTAGACCCCTCAAGGAACTTATGTAGATGTGTGGTGAGCACCTTGAACCCCCAAGTGCTTCACAGAAGTTTATAACGTACAGCCGTAAAATAATTTTTTTTTTTTTTTTTACAAAAATGATTTTTTCGTCCCCAATATTTTATTTTCACAAGGGTAACAGGAGAAATTAGACCCCAAAAGTTGTTGTCCAATTTGTCCTGAGTACGCTGATACCCAATATGTGGGAGAAAACTACTGTATGGGTACACGTTGGGGCTCGGAAGGGAAGTAGTGACGTTTTGGATTGCAGACTTTGATGGAATGCTCTGGGGAGTCATGTCGCATTTGGAGAGCCCCTGATGCACCTAAACAGTGGAAACCCCCCACAAGTGACCCCATTTTGGAAAATAGACCCCACAAGGAACTTATCTAGATGTGTGGTGAGTACTTTAAACCCCGAAGTGCTTCACAGAAGTTTATAATGTATAGCCGTAAAAATAAAAAATATTTTTTTTTTACAAAAATTATTTTTTTTGCCCCCAATATTTTATTTTCACAAGGGTAACAGGAGAAATTGGACCCCAAAAGTTGTTGTCCAATATGTCCTGAGTACACGGATACCCAATATGTGGGAGAAAACTACTGTATGGGTACACGTTGGGGCTCGGAAGGGAAGTAGTGACGTTATGGATTGTAGACTTTGATGGAATGGTCTGGGGGCGTCATGTCGCATTTGGAGAACCCCTGATGCGCCTAAACAGTGGAAACCCCCCACAAGTGACCCCATTTTGGAAAATAGACCCCATAAGGAACTTATCTAGATGTGTGGTGAGCGCTATGAAGCCCCAAGTGCATCACAGAAGTTTATAACGTACAGCCGTAAAACAAAAAAAAATCATTTTTTTTAAAAAAAATGATACTTTTGCCCCCAGTTTTTTATTTTCCCAAGGGTAACAGAAGTAATAGGACAAATTGCACAATAACTGTTAGGGTCCAGAGTACGCTGATACCCCATGTGGGAGTAAACTACTGTTTGGGCGCATGGCAGAGGTCAGAAGGGAAGGAGCACCGTTTGACTTTTTCAACGCAGAATTGGCTGGAATTGAGATCAGATGTCATGTCACATTTGGAGAGCCCCTGATGTGCCTAAACAGCCGAAAACCCCCAATTCTAACTCCAACCCTAACCCCAACACACCCCTAACCCTAGTCCCAACCCTAACCACAAACCTAACCTTAACACACCCCTATCCCTAATTCCAACCATAACCCTAATACTAACTTTAGCGCCAACCCTAACCCTAACTTTAGCTGCAACCCTAACCTTCACCATAACCCTAATGGGAAAATGGAAATAAATACATTTTTTAAATTTTATTATTTTTCCCTAGCTAAGGCGGTGATAAAGGGGGGTTTGATTTACTATTTATAGCGGGTTTTTATGATTGGCAGCTGTCACGCTAAAATACGCTTTTTATTGCAAAAAATAGTTTTTTGCATCGCCACATTTTGAGAGCTATAATTTTTGCATATTTTGGCCCACAGAGTCATGTGAGGTCTTATTTTTTGCGGTACGAGTTGATGTTTTTATTGGTACCATTTTTGAGCACGTGACATTTTTTGATCGCTTTTTATTTCGATTTTTGGGAGGTTAGAATGAACAAAAATCAGCAATTCATGAATTTCTTTTGGGGAGGCGTTTATACCATTCCGCGTGTGGTAAAATTGATAAAGCAGTTTTATTCTTCGGGTCAGTACGATTACAGCGATACCTCATTTATATCATTTTTTTTAAGTTTTGGCGCTTTTATAGAATAAAAACAATTTTATATAAAAAATAATTATTTTTGCATCGCTTTATTCTGCGAGCTATAACTTTTTTATTTTTTTGCTGATGATGCTGTATGATGGCTCGTTTTTTGCGGGACAAGATGACGTTTTCAGCGGTACCATGTTTATATCGGTCTTTTTGATCGCGTGTTATTCCACTTTTTGTTCGGCGGTATGATGATAAAGCATTGATTTTTTGCTTTGTTTTTATTTATTTTTTTTTAAGGGGTTCACAAAAGGGGTTAACTAGTGGGACAGTTTTATACGGGGGGTCGTTACGGACGCGGCGATACCAAATATGTGTACTTTTATTGTTTTATTTTTTTTATTTACAGGAAGAAATGAATTTATTGGGGAATATTTTTTTTTTTTTTATTTATTTTGGAATTTTTTTTTTACACGTTTATTTTTATTTTTTTTAACTTTTTTACATTGTCCCAGGGTGGGACATCACTGTAAAATGTCAGATCGCTGGTCTCACAGTGTGCACAGCACTCTGTGAGACCAGCGATCTCACAGGCAGCGCTGCAGGCTTCTCAGTGCCTGCTTTCGGCAGGCACTGAGGAAGCCGCCTCCCTCCAGGACCCCGGCGCCATCTTGGATCCGGGTCCTGGGAGGGAGGAAGCCCTCAGAACAGCGCGATCACATCGCGCTGTTCTGAGGGTCTCAGGGGGTCGCGCTTGGAGCCCCCTCCCTGCGCGATGCTCCACTGTGCCCCCAGTACACCGCGATCATGTTTGATCACGGTGTGCAAGGGGTTAATGTGCTGGGAGCGGTCCGTGACCGCTCCTGACACACAGTCCTGGGTGTCAGCTGTGATAATCAGCTGACACTCGGCGGCGATTAGCTGCGCTTCCCCCTGGAGCGCAGCTAATCGCCTATGACGTACTATCCCGTCCATGGTCAGATTGTCACGGGTTTTATGGACGGGATAGTACGTCAGATGTCAGAGAGGGGTTAAATGCCATCTTCCATTCATCCCCGTGCTTAATGCGAATAAGGTTATATGCCCCCTGAGGTCAAGCTTGGTAAACCAAGTAGCACTTTTCACTCTGGAAAACAGGTCAGAAATCAAGGGAACGGATATTGATATTTCACAGTGATATTGTTCAAGAGACGATAATCAATACATGGCCTTAATGAACCATCCTTTTTGGCCACAAAGAAAAAACCGCACCCAAGGGTGAAGAGGATGGTCTGATATGACCCTTCTCCAATGACTCCTTGATATAAGACCGCATAGCGTCATGTTCAGGTACAGACAAGTTAAAAAGGCGACCTTTAGGGAATTTACTACCAGGCACTAATTCAATAGCGCAGTCATAACTCCTATGGGGGGGGCAAGGATGCAGATTTACTTTCGCTAAACACATCAGAAAAATCAGTCAAAAAGTCAGGAACATCCTGAGCCTGGGGGGAGGCAGAAAAAACAGGAGTGTTGGCATTAACACATTGGCAGCCCCAACTGGTTACAGACACAGATTTCCAATCCAAAACAGGATTATGAGACTGTAACCAAGGGAAACCTAGTACAATAATGTCATGCAGATTATACAGCACCAAAAATTTGCAACTCTCCTAATGATCAGGTTCAACCCTCATTATCACCTGAGTAGAGAACTGGGGTTTATTCTCAGCCAAAGGGGTAGAATCAATCCCCAGTAGGGGAATAGACTTCCGTAGGGGTATCAAGGGAAACCCACAAAGTTTAGCAAAATCAAAATCCATCAGGTTAAAAGCTGCTCCCGAATCAACAAAAGCCTGAGCAGAAAATGTGGACAGGGAGCAAATCAGGGTAACAGTCAACAGAAATTTAGTCTGAACACTACCCAAGACAACTGAGCGTGCAAAACGTCTTCCCCGCTTAGGGCAGACTGAAATAGCATGAGAGGCGTCACCATAGTAGAAACATAACCAATTACGTTTTCGAAACTCATGACGCTGTGCCCCAGAAGCCACTCTATCACACTGCATGGGTTCAGAAGCTGGTTCACAAGGCAACACTATTCCACGCATACCTCTACGCTCACGCAAACGTCTGTCAATTTGAATCGCTAATGACATAGAATCATTGAGACCAGAGGGAGCAGGGAAACCCACCATAACATCTTTTACATTCTCTGACAGACCCTTCCGAAAAAGGGCTGCCAGAGCATCGTCATTCCATTTGGTCAGGACTGCCCACCTTCGGAATCTCTGACAGTATAACTCAGCGTCCTCAAGCCCTGATTTAATGCCAACAAGGCTTTTTCAGCTTGATCAGTGACATTAGGTTCATCGTACAATAACCCAGAGCCATAAAAAATGCATCAACATTACTCAAAACAGGATCCCCAGGTGTCAGGGAAAAAGCCCAATCCTGAGGATCGCCTCGCAGGAGAGAGATGACAATTTGAACCTGCTGTGCTGCGTTCCCTGAGGACTTAGGTTTTAAGGCAAAAAACAACTTACAGTTATTTTTGAAATTCAGAAATTTAGCTCGATCCCCTAAAAACAAATCTGGCATGGGGATCCTAGGTTCCACAACCGGCAACCCTGCAAGATAGGTAGCAATACTCCGAACTTCAGTGGCAAGCTGATCCACACGGCCAGACAACTGTGCAAACTCCATTGAGAGAAAAAAAAATCCTCAGCACCCAGAGAAAAAGAGGGAAAGAAAAAAAATATATATATCTCTGACAACTCTGACAACTTTTTTTTTTTTTTTTTTACACTATCTTTCCCTTCTGTGAGTACCATATAATTTTCAGTTTGGCCGGTGATACTGTTGTGATTTGGTAGCTGAGGAGAGCAGGTAAAAAAGGCAATACACCAGAGAGGTTGGAATCTACTGGATTGCAGTACCCTGACTAACCACCACAACTAAAGGCAGCCGTGGAGCGTACCTAGGTTGGTCCTAGACGCCTCATCACAGCCTGAGAAGCTAACTACACCTAAAGATAGAAAGAGGAAAACTATCTGCCCCAGACACAGACAGAAAATAGTATGAGCAAACGTTGGGGCCCAATCTTCCTAGAAAGAAAAGGATAGGAAGGACACTTACTGCAATCCAAAAAACCCTAAAAAAATACCAACTCACTAATTGCAAAAACACCTGAGATCACACGACCTCTACCACCTAAATTAGTTCTCTAGTGTAACAAAACTAAGCAGCAGTCACTGAAAAAACTGGAAAAGGCAAATGAACAAATAACAGTGGCTCAGATAAACTGAGAGAAGCACAAGCCCCGGAGGGGACCTGGCTGACCTCCACAGAAGTGCAGGACAAAATGCAAAAAGCAAGCAAAATAAAAGCAGAAAATATCTTATCTGTTAGCAGAAGATGCAGGCAAGACACAGCTAGCTTCCAAGTGAACAGGAACCAAAGTTGAGGCAAGAACAATTAATCACCGGCAACCCTGATGGGAGGGAACCTCCCTTATATAAGACCAGTCTGATTGCCAATCTTCACAATCTTCATTGAATAGTTCAGTACTGTTTGTAACCACCAGAGGGAGCTTCTGCTCAGAATTAATTTCTAACACATTCACAACAGTTTTCCTTTGCCACAGCTTATGTCAGTCTTTTCTGTATTTTTAGTCCCCTGTTATTTCAGTATCTGTTGTTTTGCGTCCAGTTCACACCATAGTTCTGATTTAGTGGGGGAGAGGTCATGTGGCCTCAGTATTTTTGCATATCAGACGTGTTGGAATTTTTCTTAGGGTTTTTTGCTGGATTGCAGACAGTATCCTTTCCTGTCCTGTTCTATCTAGACAGTTTGGGCCCCAGCATTTGCTTACTCAATTTTCTGCCTGTGTTTTGTACTTCATCTGTCTCTCCGGCAATACATGTTTGGGGGGCTATCTATTCCTTTGGGGCTCTACTCCGGGGCAGTTTAGCTTTTCCCTTCCTCTCTGTAGGCTTAGTTAACTCTTTGGCTGTGTCTGGTTGCCTAGTCTATTTCTCTATTATCCTCCTTGGTTACCGAACCATAACAGTCTGGTTTTATTAAGTCTGAATATCTCTTCTTCAGCACTGTGCTCTGTTTCTACCCTGAGGTAATTCTTCCTCATATGAAGACTATTAACTCCCCTTAGAGTGCCAGTTGCCTTTTAAAGCAAATCCGGCAGGGAGAAAGTAGGTAATTACAAAATGGCTTCTTCTTCTCAAGATGTCCGACCACCAATTGACACTTCAAATTTAAAACTCTCCCCCAGGACTTGGCTCCTCCCCCTTCTATGTGATGTGACTGTAGAGCTGCAGTCATTGGTTGATTGCCCTGAGGTGTTTTTGCAGAACCTTCTGCATATTAAAACAGAGATGGATCACCTGTTCAAGCCTGGGAGAAGATTAACCCTTTTTGTGCTGCCTGTCAGCAGGTCTCACAATGTATTTAAGATGCACTGTCCACATAAAAATACACAGCATTATTATTAATATCACACTTTATATCCGGTATCCCATAGAAATGGCCACTTTGTGGGATACCACACATACACAGTTTATACCTTTTGTCTGCTGACTCTTCAAACAGATCTTCAAAATCCAAATACTGGAACACCTCTAAAAAGTGGTTTTCCGCTCTATTTTTTTAACAGGTTCCAGAAAAAAGCAAGAGCATAATGTAACAGTAATATTTAACCATAAAATAATTCATATTAAGTTGTAGCAGCTGTCAGCACGAAAGCTTCAGGACGCTACAAGGATGTGTAGCGTGCACACGCTGTTTATGTAGCAAATTGTAATATTAGTTGACGCTACTAACTTAATGTGAAAATCATAATGTTGGCAGCTGCTGCATATTTAGCAATACTTGTATTTTCCGATATACATGCAAGGGTACATTTAAAAAAAAAAATCACAATTTTATACTTTTTGTGTCACTACAATCGTCACCTTTAGTTCCCAAAGTCTTATGGACCTTTTTGTCAAGTGTAAGCTTTTCAGGGGATATAGCTCTGGGATCGCCGTCTTGGGGAGACGGAGTGGCATAAAGAGACCATTCACAGACAGTGGTTCTGTTAAAAACTGGCCGCAACCAGTTTTATTAAAGTCCACAGCAAACAGAACATAAATTAAAACAAAATCATAAACATAAAGCCTAGGCGTGTCCCGCACTAATTACACTTAGATAGATTACCCTTTCTATCCGGGTCCAGACTCTAATAGCCTTTGCCCAAAACAACACATATGTTCAGTAGTTACCAGCGTGCAGCTCACATGAGGCTCCAATGGCGTCTGAAGTCAGATCCAGACTGAGAGATAGAGCCCCCTCTGAACTTCTCAAGCAGGTACTTATGGCTGCCTAATTAAGCAGCTGTGTTCACTCCGGGTTGCACTGCAAACCTGTCCCAGATAGGAATGGAATGAACACCGCACTGACAACCTATTTTATGCGCCCCAGCTAAGAAACCTGGGCGAGATATACACGCCGTCCAGCACACACCCCTTCACTGTCTCACATATCCCCCCCCTCTTCTCCAGACCGGAGGACTGGTCAGAAATTCCGAAGAGACAGTGAACTCTGGACAAGGCATCAGCATTACCCTGTAATTTCCCAGGTCTATGCTCAACCGAGAAATTGAACTCTTGAAGTGAAAGGAACCACCTTGTCACCCTGGCATTCCTTTCCTTGTTCTGCTTCATCCATGTCAGAGGAGCATGGTCTGATTGCAATTTAAATCTCCTACCCAAGAGGTAATACCGTAGGGAGTCCAGCGCCCATTTGATTGCGAGGCACTCTCGCTCCACAATGGCATAATTTTGTTCAGCCGGTGTCATTTTTCGACTTAGATACAGGACTGGGTGTTTTCACCCTTCACGACCTGTGATAACACTGCCCCTAACCCCACATTAGAGGCATCAGTTTGAACAAGAAACTCTTCCCTGAAATTAGGGGTGACCAGAACTGGTCTTTGACACAAAGCCATTTTCAACGACAGAAATGCTTTTTCTGCCTCCGGATTCCAATTTATCATTTTGGACTTTTGTCAGGTCAGTCAATGGGGCAGCAATGGAGGCATAATTTGGTACGAATCTGCGATAGTACCCAGTGATGCCCAAAAATGCTTTGACCTGTCGTTTTGTGAGGGGTACAGGCCAGTTTCGAATTGCCTCTACTTTATCGATTTGTGGCTTGATCAGCCCTCTGCCAATCACATAGCCCAAGTACTTGGCCTCTTCTAGGCCAATTGCACATTTCTCTGGGTTTATGTTCAGCCCAGCTCCGCCTATCGAGTCTAAGACGGCTTGTACCTTAGCGAGGTGGCTCTCCCAATCAGAACTGAAAATTACCACATCATTCAGGTAGGCAGCTGCATAGGCTTGATGCGGGCGTAGGATCTGGTCCATAAGCCTCTGAAAGGTAGCTGGGGCTCCATGCAACCCGAATGGCATCACCAGATACTGAAACAAACCTTCCGGGGTTGCAAAGGCCGTTTTTTCTTTTGCCTCCTCAGATAGGGGTATCTGCCAGTACCCTTTTGTCAGATCGAGGGTTGTAATATAACGGGCACCCCCTAACCTCTCGATTAGCTCATCTACCCGTGGCATCGGGTATGCGTCAAACTTTGACACTTCGTTCAACTTTCTGAAATCATTACAGAACCTCCAGGTTCCATTAGGTTTTGGGATCAGAACAATCGGGCTACACCACTCGCTTTGGGCCTCCTCAATGACCCCGAGGTCTAGCATGCGTTTGATTTCAGTAGAGACTATCTTTCTGCGGGCTTCTGGAATTCTGTACGGTTTTATTTTGACCTTAGTACCGGGCTCAGTCTCGACATGGTGTTTTACGAGAGAAGTCCGGCCGGGCAAGTCAGAAAACCTCTGCTGATTTTTCTGCAGAAACTCCCGTACTTCCTGTTTTTGGTGCACGGACAATGTCTCACCAATGGTCACAGGAGGTAGAGATGGTTTTACCCCTTTCTCTACTTCACCCGAGGCCAACAATGCCTCTCTGTCCCTCCAGGGCTTGATCAGATTGATATGATATATCTGGTAGGGCTTCCGTCTCCCGGGTTGGTGTACTTTGTAAGTAACCTCGCTCACTTTTTGTACGACCTCGTATGGACCATGCCACTTGGCCAAAAACTTACTTTCCACTGTGGGAATTAGAATTAGGACTCGATCCCCGGGGTTGAAAGACCTAATTTTTTGCTGACCGATTATAGACTCTGCTTTGAGCTTCTTGGGCTCTCTGCAGATGATTCTTCACTAATGGCATAATTTTAGCCATCCTCTCTTGCATCTGGGCAATATGCTCTATAACACTCTTGTATGGAGTTGTCTCGGTTTCCCAAACCTCCTTGGCTATGTCCAGCAAGCCCCGCGGATGCCGACCATACCCAACTCAAAGGGAGAAAATCCCGTAGAGGCCTGGGGAACCTCTCTGACCGAAAACAACAGGTAGTCCCAGTCCCTCCCATCTTTCTCTACTGCTTTCTTTAACATATGTTTTAATGTTTTATTAAAACGTTCAACCAACCCATCCGTCTGGGGGTGATACACAGATGTCCGAATGTGCGAGATTTTAAGCAACTTACACAGTTCCTTCATCACTTTGGACATAAAAGGTATGCCTTGGTCTGTGAGGATCTCTTTAGGAATTCCTGTCCTGGAAAACATATGAAAAAGTTCCCGTGCAATATTTTTAGATGCCATATTTCTTAAAGGGACCGCCTCGGGGTACCGGGTTGCATAATCAAGGACAACTAAGATGTATTGGTGTCCCCTGGCTGATTTTACAATAGGACCTACCAAGTCCATTGCTACCCTTTCAAAGGGTATTTCTATAACCGGCAGCGGGATTAATGGACTCCGGAAGTGAGACACCGGAGCATTTATCTGACACGAGGGGCAGGTTTTACAATAATCCTCTACATCTCGATAAACCCCGGGCCAGTAAAACCTCTGAAGAATTCTTTCCTGGGTTTTGTCCATCCCCAGGTGCCCACCCAGCACGTGGTTATGGGACAAACCTAACACCATACTTCTATATGACTTAGGTACTAGGAGCTAACTCACGGCCTCTCCCTTTACTTTAGTGACCCTATATAGCAGGTCATTGTTCATGGCAAAATGGGGAAATTTTTCATCAGAGCCGGGCTCTTGTGGGATCTCATTCAGAACGGTTATATTCTCCCTGGCATGTTTAAGAGTGGGGTCTTGCAATTGCTCACTCCCAAAATTGCCACGGGACACCGGTAGGTCAGGGACATTCTGTTCTAGAGAAACATCCTCCCCCTCCCCCAACATCACCTGAAATGGAAATTCATCATTTTTTTTACAGTCATCATCATTATCAATATCATTATCGTGATTACTATCAGCATCAGCATCATTATCATGGTCATCATTATTATCATGATCATCATCATTATCATGGTCATCATTATCACATAAGTTTAACGGCCCACTAGCCTTGTGTTCCGCCCCTCGGGACTGCGCACCCTCAGTAGGAGCTTCATCACACTGTCCAGCAGAAACATTTTTTTTCCAAAGACCCCAAAACAGGGGAAAGTCACGACCCAATATGGCGGGATGCATCAAGTTCTTCACTACCCCCACTTCATATGAGATCTCCCCGAGTTTTGTGACGAAGTCTGAGGAGGTTACTGGGTAGACTTTGACGTCTCCATGTATGCACACCACGCTTAGGTACCTATCTGTGACGAAGTTCCCATCAGCCAGACTAGCATGTATCAGAGTCACTCGACTTCCTGAGTCGAGTAGGGCCTGTACTGGGCACCCATTTATCACGACCTGACACAGCTGTGGGCCTGTCTCCTCGACTAGGGTGGCCACGCACACGGGCTCGGCGAGGAACGAGAGAGACTGTCCAGCGTCACAGTCCATAGGTTCCCCCACTAGTGGACAATTGGCTGAAATATGACCTTGTTCACGGCATCTCCAACACTGTCTCAGGTCAGTGTGTTCAGACGGGGAGACCTTCCTAGGTCTGGGTTCTCCTGGTAGGTAAGTATCACCCTTCCGCTCATACATGTCCCCTCGGGGCTGACCCGGACTATCAACAGCCCCCTTGCCCCCACAGCTGGAACCCTCTTACTGGGAGATGACGGAGGCCGGGTATTCCGAACTGATGATCGCTCGGACGGCTGGTCACGTAGATAGTCTTTGGTGGCGAAATACCTTTCTATTAGGCTGACCAGTTGATCGGCATCTTTGGGGTCTCCCTGTCCGACCCAGAGCTGGACCTCAGGGGGAAGGGCCCAGATGTACCGGTCCAGCACCACCTTTTCAACCATTTGGGCAGGGGTGCTGATGTCAGGTTCCAACCACTTCTTTACCAAAGAAATCAAGTCATACATTTGTGAGCGAGCAGGCTTGTCTCGCCTGTATCTCCAGTTATGGACTCTCCTGGCACGGATTGCCCTCGTCACACCCAGGCGGGCAAGAATCTCCGCTTTCAACTTAGTATAGTTTTTGCTGTCCTGCTCGCTGAGGTCAAAATAGGCTTTTTGGGGTTCCCCAGTCAAATAGGGCGCAACCACCATAGCCCATTCAGATTGTGGCAGATTCTCCTTCTCTGCCAGTCTCTCAAATATAGCCAGATATGCCTCCACATTGTCATGAGGCGTCATCTTCTGCAGAGTCTGTTTTACCGCCTTTTTTACAGCGGATAATGCCGGTAACCCGGCGTCTTCATTCGGGGACGAGGTGCTAGGAGTTTTTTTTAGTGCTGCAAGCTGCTCCAGTAACAACCGGTTGGTTTCCTGCTGTTGCTGCTGGCTCTGCTGGGCCTCTAGGTGTTGTTGCTGTATGGCTGCTGTTGCTGCTGCATGGCCTGCTGTTGCTGCTGCATGCTCTGCTGTTGTTGCTGCATGGCCTGCTGATGTTGCTGCTGCATGGCTGCTGGTCTGGGCAGCTGCTTAATGAGCTCCTCCATACTGCCGGACATCTTGGGCTGGCTGACAGCCTTCACCCAAGACATATACACTCCACAGTCTTCTCCACAATAAGTTCAGCTTTGCGGTGCAGACACCTTTTTTTTTTTTTTTTCAAAGTCTTCAGCCACTGTGCTGCCCCAGCATTCAAGCACCAATTGTAAGCTTTTCAGGGGATATAGCTCTGGGATCGCCGTCTTGGGGAGACGGAGTGGCATAAAGAGACCATTCACAGACAGTGGTTCTGTTAAAAACTGGCCGCAACCAGTTTTATTAAAGTCCACAGCAAACAGAACATAAATTAAAACAAAATCATAAACATAAAGCCTAGGCGTGTCCCGCCACTAATTACACTTAGATAGATTACCCTTTCTATCCGGGTCCAGACTCTAATAGCCTGTGCCCAAAACAACACATATGTTCAGTAGTTACCAGCATGCAGCTCACATGAGGCTCCAATGGGTCTGAAGTCAGATCCAGACTGAGAGATAGAGCCCCCTCTGAACTTCTCAAGCAGGTACTTATGGCTGCCTAATTAAGCAGCTGTGTTCACTCCGGGTTGCACTGCAAACCTGTCCCAGATAGGAATGGAATGAACACCGCACTGACAACCTATTTTATGCGCCCCAGCTAAGAAACCTGGGCGAGATATACACGCCGTCCAGCACACACCCCTTCACTGTCTCACACAAGTTTTATAAGCTATTTTATATGTTAATCACATCCCCTGATTATCATGCTCTGTTTAATATGTTCTTGCTATATAAATAAAGCTTATTATTGTCAATGTGAACTTTTTTTTCTCATGAAATCTTAGAAAAATATGCAGTGAATAATCCAAGCATTTTGATTCTGTTAGCCGCATTAAATCACGCAAAGTCATAAAGCAAGCAATCAATTGAAATTTCATTTTGTTTGCATCAGATCTCAGCCCTTTTATTTCCTGGTGATCATAAATAATCTTAATAACAGTTAACTACATCGTTAAGCAAAAGCTTTTTCCTAGGTTATAAATGTGTGTGATACTTACTGCAATTTTTTACAAGATAATTTCTCCGTAATTGGCTGTTCTATATCATGCTTTGGCTGAAATCTGCTATCCAATCAAATTATCCATTCACTCATCATAATGAGGCGACCAGATGAAATTTTAAATGATACACCTCATATAATCTGAAGATGGGGTTGTCGTAAAGGCTAGGCTCAAGCTAAAAAGACTTTAAAAATTTTAAGTGAGACTGTACTGTATATTTTCAGATCTATGCTTTCAAAATATTTAGTGATAGCTTGGCTAATGGTGCCACTTCCATGCTAACCAGATGTTCTGAATTTGTGAGCAAGTGGGAATTAATTTGCATAGATTTCAGAATTGAGTAGTGACTATTCATTTTTGTAAGCCATTGTTAGCCAAGTAGACAACATTAAGGCATCCTCAAAAAACCCATTGGTGCTCTCCTGTCCTGGTTTCAGTGCTCATCCACGCATCTTCCTTCCCTGGCAGCAAGCTCTCTCTTCTATAATAGGCATCGGATTACAGTGGTAACCCGGTGTAACAAGCCAGATTAACCCCCCGTCCAGAATATAGCCGGGGTTAAAGTGGCCTGGGCCAGATTATATCCCTCTGGGCCAGAATATACCCCGGGATATAAATTGGCCTAGGCTAGATTATACCCCTCCGGGTCACAATATACCCCAGCTGCTGTAGATCAGATTTTTCAGGATTTTGAAAACCATTGCATGATATTCTCAATAATGGGGCCCCTGGCAGCACACAGGGCCCCAGGCAGTGCACAGGGGGCAGAGACAGCTCACAGGGGCCCTGCGTGCTGTCTCTTCCCTCCGTTGCGCGCTGTCCCTTTCCCCCTTGTGCGCTGTCTCTGCCCCCTGTGCGATGTCTTTGTCCCCCTGAGCGCTGTCTGGTGCCCCGTTCTTTAGTATATCACTCAATTCTATGCGATGTCTGGGCAACTGTGCACTGGGGCCCCGTTATTAAGTATATCACTCAATGGTTCTTAAAAGGGTGAAAAATCTGATCTACAGCAGCTGGGGTATATTCTGACCCGAATGGGTATAATCTGGCCTAGGCCAATGTATGGATGTGCTTGATGATGGTGCTATTTGACTGTGGTCAACAGCAGGTGCAAGGCAGGAGGCATCATCGCATGCACCGTGGACAGGGGATGGCTTGCATGCACAACAGCGGAAGAAGCAGTGTTATCACCTGCAGACACTGTTCATGGAGCCTGTTGTTCAACCAGCAAAGTCAGGTGATCTACTGCCATGTGTCTGATCATGCTGGTGGAGGTAAGGCTGGTAGTTTTACTACCCCTGCTGATGCAGCTATGGCCTGTGTTGCAAATGTCCTTTTTGGGGTTATCGGCAAAGTCTTTAAAAAACAACAAGACTGGTAGGGGGTAGTGTTGAGCGATACGATACCGCAAGTATCGGGTATCGGCCGATATTAGCTCTATCGGACTTTCGATACTTAGTTCCGATATTTTCGTCTTATCGGATACCGGAATCGGATTTGTCACTGTCACTGTCAGTGTCCGTCGGTCGGGTCTGTCAGGAGTCAGCGGCACTTACCTGGCAGAAGATCTCCGGCGGTCACGGGCTGGACTGCTTGATGGCCGTCATCATCTTTCCCCGGCGGTCACATGCAGTTTCTCGCGATAACTGCAGTGACTGCTGGGTAATCCGGCCGTAAAGCAGTCAGTCCGATGACGTCACCGCCGGGGAAGCAGGTAATCAGCTGTGCTGCATCGAGATGACAGGCTCTGCCAGCAGAGCTGGATCGTCGTGGGACCCTCGTTACTATGGACTGCGTCGGACAGGTGGTATACTGTTTGTTGTTTTTTTTATTTTTTACAGGAGATCGATGGCGTCGCAGGAATGAGTGTATAATAAAAGAAATGAAAACTGTGTTGTCTTTTTTATTTCAGTAAAATACTTTTTTCTTGCTGTGTCTTTTTTTTTATACATTTAAAAACTTTGGGATTAATAATGGATCGGTGTCTTATTGACACCTCTCCATTATTAACCGGGCTTATTCTCACCGTGCAATCAACGGTGACATTAACCCCTTATTACCCCGCTTGCCACCGCTACAGGGCAGTGGGAAGAGCCGGGTAAAGTGCCACAATTGGCACATCTTTTGATGCGCCAAATGTGGGGCTGCTGTAGCCTGGTATTATCAGGCTGTTGAGGGCCAAAATCCATGGGCCTTGACAGTCTTTTAATACCAGGCCGCAGCAGTCTGCATTTTACTTGGCTGGTTAGCAAAAATAGGGGGACCCCTACGCCGTTTTTTTTTTCGAGGGGATCCCCTATTTTTGTTAACCAGCCAAGCTAAGCAGACTGCTGTGGCCTGGTATTATCAGGCTGGCAAGGTCCATGGATATTGGATCCTTACCAGCCTGAAAAACCAGGCCTCAGCAGTCTGCTTCATCTGGCTGGTTAACAAAAATAGGGGGGACCCCACGCCAAATTTTTTTCGAGGGGATCCCCTATTTTTGTTAACCAGCCAAGATATGCAGACTGCTGTGGCCTGGTATTATCAGGCTGGCAAGCAGGGTCGGACTGAGGCACCGGGACACCGGAGAAACCTACGGTGGGCCCCAGCTCCTGCGTGGTGGGCCCTGATTTGAAAGGATAGGTCGCGGGGCAGAGGGGGTGGTGGCCCCGGGGCCCGCGCTCTGAGGGGGCCCACCCGGAGCTACGATACAGTTACATTCTGCTGCAGAGCAGGGAGAATCGCTCTCCCTGCTCTGCCGCCCGGAAGCTATGGGGCCTGAACAGGCGTTGGGGGGGCCCGGTGCCAGCAGTGGGCCCCCACCCGTCATCGGAGGGTCAGCTGTATCGGCATCCAGCCGATAAAGCTGACCGCAAGGAGAGAGAAGGAGTGAGCGCTCCTACTCTCCCATAATCCCCCTCTCAGCGTATGACAGCGGGCGCAATAACATCACCTGCCGGCGCCCGCTGTCAGACGCTGAGAGGGAGAACAGTGAGCAGCACAGGAGCCGGGAGGTGAGTTTTTTTTATTTTTTTTTTAATGGGGGTGCAGTCGAGTCCTGGCTGGAGAAGTCGTCATGTCGGTGTGGGCCAGATGGAAAAGACATGAAAAGTGAACAATTCCATTAGAAAGAACATCAGCGGTAAGTCATTATCTGTACCTGTGCTGTAATCTATTATATGTTCTGTAGGACTGGTATTATTTAACACAGACCATATGGCGGTAATATCAATATTGGTCTTTTTATATAGAGATTATTTTGGCCAACAGCGCGGTCATTTGCTGAGGTTCTCTGATGATGGGCCCCTCAGAAGTTTTGCCCCCACTAAACCAAAACCCTAGCTACGCCTATGGCTCTCTCTCTAGTCTTTCTTTCTCGCTTTCTGTTCTTTCCTTCTCGCTCTCTGTTCTTTTTTCTCTCTGTTCTTTCTTTCTCTCTTTTCTTTCTTTCCTCTCTTTCTTTCTCTGTTTGTTCTTTCTCTCTCGCTGCTCTTTCTTTCTTTTCCTCAGTACCAGCCACTGTGCCCTCATTACCAGTCAGTGTGATCAGCAGTGCTAAATGGTTACGCTTGGGGCGAGGATATGGGTGTGATTAGCTGTGAAATGGGTGTTGTCGGGGCATGGCCTAAAATTTTCAGCGGCGCGCCGCAGCCTTTAATCCTCTTTCCTGTCTTCCAAATTTGGGAGGTATGCTGTATGACCTCCCTACAACTTCTGGCCATGCTCCTGATGAGCGCGACGGATGGTCTCATGAGGGATCTCCTCCCACACCTGGACTAAAGCATCCACCAACTTCTGGACAGTCTGTGGTGCAACGTGGCATGGCCTAAAATTTTCTGCAGCATGCACAGCGTGCCACAGCCTTTGTCCCTCTTTCCCTTATTCAAAGGTTGGGAAGTATGATGTTGGGCCGCAAGAATATATTTTCTCTGGTGGGCCCAAGGTACTCCAGTCCGACGCTGCTGGCAAGGTCCATGTATGTTGGCTCCTTAACAGCCTTAAATACCATGCCTCAGCAGCAGGGGCGTACATATAAATCATGGGGCCCCATAGCAAAAGTCTGAATGTTCCCCACCCCCCAAAAAAAAAACCCAGAAGGCATTGTAAATGTAAAGTGCCAGCACAGTGAGGGAAGTTGAGTCGCACAGAGACAGGGGTTTTGGGGGTACTCGGCACCGATCACGTCGACTTCTATGGGGGATGTCACGAGTAGCACAGCTCGGTCCGTGACCTGGGCGATCACTGGAATGTGGGATATTTCCAGGGGATGATAGAATGTTCGTGTAGTTTGTCGTGACGCCACCTGTAGTACCTGGTCAGGGTGTCCAGCGCTGCTGTGCAGGTCCTCTGGAAGGGATGGTGTAGTGCAGGTAGGTGAAAAGTCTTCTACAGGTAACACGCTATCCTTCCAGGGCAGATAGATGTGAGATAGAGCAATGGTGCAAAGTTATGTAGCAGAGTGGACTATGCGACGTAGTAAGAAAGCAGGAAACACTTCAAGTTAAACGTTGCATAATAAAATTTTTATAATAACATTACAAAAGTGCAAATGGCTTATATTATGTGACATGTTTTGTTACTGTTCATACCCTTGATATGTGTTATACATGTGTGTTAATAAATACATATTCAACAAAAGTGCAAATGGCATTAGTGCCGAAGTTCGTGGAGACTTCTTAGGACTACAACCCCACCGGGGTAACTTCACAGTGTCCTTTACTTGTGCTTGTGGAGGACCCGCTCCAAACCTCCAACTGTGGTCTTGGGTGGGCTGCAAGACTTTCCTTGAGCAGACCTCACTTTCGGCCACACCAAACGGGTTTTTAGTTTCTGAGGTAGTTGAAAATAGTGCACAGTAAAGTTTTTTGTAAAACCAAGATGGAGCACCGAAGTGCCAACTATTTACAGAAAAATTTGTGAGCCAGTACAGTTCATGGCTTCAAAGTTCAACATTTTCATTACAGTGAAACACCATTACCCAACCTGGGTATATTAAGGCAACAATAAACTTGTTCTTCTGAACATTCACCCGTCCGGGTACATCAAACCATTACCCAACCTGGGTATATTAAGGCAATAAACTTCTTTTTATGAACATTCACCCGTCCGGGTACATCAATAATTTAACTATTTACATACAGAGACCCTGTCCGGGTTATTTAGACTTCTTTGGCTGGCCTCTTCCAGGTACCACCTGGTACTCTTCTGGAGCTTGCCAAACATCCGTGACAGGAGGGTCCACCCAGACCTGATGACGTCGTGTGGCCAGTACAGTGACGTCGTGACCCGCTATATGGGTCTGTGTGGCCACCTCTTTCATCTCCCTCCGGGTCTGGACCCCTATGTCCCGGACTGAACGAACCCCAGGGGGCCTAACAGGCGCCGGGTACGGGCCAGCTATCATTATCATGTCCATAGCTGGGGCTGCTGAGGAGACCACTGAAGGAGGCTGGGGAGATTTACGGCGTGGGGTGGGCACTTGTGCAGAGGCCTGGTTGGGGGAGGCTGAAGGCTCGTAGGGTCTGTCAGTTTCCTGACACTCTGGGGAGTAGGGGTCGCACCTGGTAACATTTAGGGCGTACCATCCATTGTAACCCCAGTGTCGGGTGTAAGTCACCAAGTCTCCTGGCAACAGGTCCCTCCCCGGGTGTCCTTCTGGGAGGTGAGCCTCCACGTCCCGCCGGGTTACAAAAACTTCTAAATAAAGTCCAGGCTCCTGGATGAAGCCCCAACCACCTTTTAACTTAAAGTTCCGTACTGCACCCTTACGCCGCGGCTCCCTCACCGTACTTTTATCCTTTCTCATACGTGCCTTCTCTGCCAGGTCCTTCTCCAGGTGACGTTGCCGAAGCTTTTGGGATTCTCGCTGCTCCCTTTGTCGCTCTGCTTCCCGCTCCCGACGTCTCCACTCTTCCTCCTGACGCCGGTTGTAATTCTCCTCCACCAGCATCTCCATGACTCCACCATCAAACGCCAGCTTGCGATGTACGGTTTGCGGCAGCTCTCCTGTCGCCCGCCAGTCCTGGCGGCGCTCACCTGCGGCGGAAGCAGCCGGCTCTGGAACAAATGACGGTCGGGGCTCCGGTACAGGCAGGTAGAGCTCTGATGCCTGCGCGGCCTCCTCCATGAGGACGGGTGTCGCTTCTTCTGCCTCAGCGACGGGGGCAGACAGCGGGATCTGGGGTGCTGGTGCGGCGTTTTCTGCAGGAACGGTTGCCTCCACTGTGATACTGGCAACTGGTTCAGATTGCAAGGGCTGGGATGCCCGCACGGCCTCCTGTACTGGAACGGGTGCCTCCACTGAGATACTGGCAACCGGTTCAGATTGCAAGGGCTGGGATGCCCGCACGGCCTCCTCTACTGGAACGGGTGCCTCACCTTCCGGTACAGACACTTCAGGGGGTAAGAGGGATTGGCGCCGCTCCAATTGTAGTTTTAGAGCCCGCCAGCTCGCTTCCATCCTGGCAACCTCCTCCCGGTGCCGGGCCAGGTCTCTCAGGGTATCCTCCGCTTCTTCCAGCGTAGGAGGGTTTCCAAGCCGGGTGCCAAACGGTGGCTCCATGGCGATCGGGTCGCTTCCGTGGGGGGAGAGCTCTGACTCCTCCATCCCTTCCCACTTCTGCTCACGTTCATTCGCCATCTCAGCAAAGTCACATGTGTCATTAGCATCAGGAGAGGCGACATCTTTTGTAGGGAGGCGGGACCTTTGCATTCGTTTACGCCCACTGAGGAGGATGAGGAGGCGGAACTCCAGAGCTGTGGGGCACGATCTTACATTGCAGTAACATTTAGAGTGTGCGGACATCGTTTTCGCGCCACGGAGTGAGTGTACGCCCACGAGAGCACCCCCTTAATCTTCACCTGTGCCTCGTGGCGCAGATATGACGGAAAAATGGCAAATACAGTCTATGATGATTTTTGCAATTCTCAAGCAAAAAAACAGTTCAATTAAGGCACACAGGACTCGCTTATAGCGAGCTTCTGAATCCTGTTCGCTGGGTGCGATGCAACATCTCTGTGGCGACTGGACCCTCGGGTGCTTCTGTCTTTTCACAAATGCCGGCTTTACCCGGCAATTGAATCAGAGGCTATTTTACTATGTAGAAGTGAATAAACTATAAATATATGTATATATATATATATGTCACAATGACATGTATATATATATATATATATATATATTCTAAGTGTGTATATTTTGTGTTTACAAGGAAAGAAAGTGTTTTTTTAGTTGCAATATTTTGTTCCCATAGACTTACATGGGACTTCCGGTATCGGAATCGGATATCGCCGATAGTTAGTGATATCGGCGATACCATTCCGATCCGATATTTTTAGATATCGAGCAGCATCGCTCAACACTAGTAGGTGGACATTCATTGTCTTCCTCTCCCACACCACCTCCTAACCTCGACACCTGTCTTTCGATGTTCCCCAAGGCTCTGGTCTAGGACCCCTACTCTTCTCCATCTACACCTTCAGCCTGAGACAGCTGATGTAATAGCACGGTTTACAATATCATCACTACGCGGATGACACGCAGATATACCTATCTGTACCTGATATCACCTCTTTACTGACCAAAATCACACGTCTTCCTACTATATCATCCTTCTTTTCTGCTCGCTTTCAAGAAGTGGACATGGACAAATCAAAATACATCATCTTTCAAGCATCTCACGCTGAGTACACCAGAGAGCTGTGTATGCCTCATTCGGTACCACTTTAGTAAGAGGTAAGCTTTACCCTAGAGAAAATGATTTTTCAGACATTCACTGCCTTTTTTGTACATTTTTTGCAGCTGTGATCTTCATCTTATTGGTTTGGATGTGGTAAATTTCTAAGTCGTCATCAATACCATCACCGTCCTTATGTTGTAAAGAGGAAATTAGGTGTTTCCAAGGGTCGTGGTTATGTACATTTTGTGCCATTCCTTTAACAGTGTTTGTTACACTAGGACAATTAATTTTAGACTGGAACATTAGGATATTATTGGTAATATGTATGGGTGAAGATGATGAAGCTTGTGCCACTGGTGTGTTTATAGTTACGGATGGTGCACTCCTCTTTAAACTTAGTTTTTCACAAGCATCCTTTAGTTTGTTTGGTTTTCCTCCAATACTTTGCCCTTTATACAGACACGTGCATCTTTGGCAACATATTTTGGACGAGCATTTCTTAGGCTGAGTCTCACACGCGCATCTGTTACACTAATCTCCAAATGGGCATGAAACCGATTCAGGTAATTGATGGTGGCTAAACGACGAATCATTATTGGCTGTATCCTGGATCTCATACCTCCCATAGCCACTGCTGTTATTAATCATGTACTTTCCCATTCCTGTCATTACCATGCCCCTTTTCCAGATCACTTCATCCAACGATTCGTCCGCCATATTGTTACTAAAAACATGCACCTTCCCAGCAGCAACTGTGTAGGAAGCCATATTACAGTTTTGCAAGGTGCTTATGATGCACCTAAAAAAAAAGGAAACACTATGTTGATATCTACCCCCAGGGGGAAATGTTTGCCAGGCCATACACTTAAGTTTATGGGCATTCCAAGTCTAGGAGACCCGCTCCTTTAAATTGGACATAGTTTTTAATCAGGCCTTCCTCCACATCTCATCATCCACTGCCACTAGATTAAAAGGGTTTACATGTTCCATGCAGCTACAGCCAGTGTCGAATTATTAACAAGGGTGGGTGGTTATGCTGGGTGTAAAATACTTGTTCTGAAAAAGGTTGAGGTGTACCCCACAGGGGAAATGTTGGCCAGCGCATACACTAAGTGTATGGGCATTCTTAGTCTAGGAGACCCGCTCCTTTAAATTGGGCCTATTTTTTAATCAGGCCTTCCTCCAAGTCTCATCATCCGCTGCCACTAGATCACCAGCATTAACGTATTCCATCCAGCTACAGCCAGTTTCGAATTATTAACAAGGGTGGGTGCTTATGCTGTGCATAAAATACTTGTTCTGAAAACGGTTGAGGTGTACACCACAGGGGAAAATGTTTGTCAGCCCAATACACTTAGTGTATGGCAATTACAAGTCTAGGAAACCCGCTCCTTTTTAATGGGATATTTTTTGTTAAGAGGCCCTCCTCCATGTTTCTTCCAAGAGAGGATTGGGGTTATTGTGGTGCATATGACATGGTAGCAGGGCAGGACTTGCAGTGAATGCATAAGAAAACAGAATGGGAGTACAAAATGAATAATGTGAAGTGGATTTTCCTGTGCTCATCCAGTACCTGGGTTCAAAGGCATATTGAGGTGCAGATGACTTGGTAGCAGGACAGGCCTTGCAGTCAATGCATAAGAAAACAGAATGGGAGAACAAAATGAATAATGTGAAGTGGATTTTCCTGTGCCCATCCAGTATTTCGGTTCAAAGGCTTATTGGGGTGTATATGACTTGGTAGCAGGGCAGGCCTTGCAAATAATGCATAAGAAAAAAGTTTGGGAGTATGAAATGAATAATGTGAAGTGAATTTTCTGGTGGCCATCCAGTATATGGCTTGAAAAGCTTATTGGGGGTGCATGTAACTTTAGAGCAAGCCAGGCCATGCATTCAGTGCAAAAATTTTTATGGAAGCCCTCCTGTACCTCTAGTGAAAGGGGTATTGGGGTGGGTTGTAATTCTTGGCAGCCCATCCACTCACTGCATAGGCAATAACAGCATAGGAGATTCACTGTTTAATAATGGTCCTTTAAGAAGATTAATGCTGCCTGATGCCCCTGTAAAAATAGGCTCTGTGATTTTAAGAGTCCCTCCTTCATAAATGAATCAAGATATGTCTGCTTATGTGTCACACACCACATGGCCAGCTAGGGCTGTTAAATGTTACAATGACATTTCCCAGTGAATGCATTTGTATTGGTTGAAATCAATGCTAAAGTTGCAAAGTGGTGGAGGAACATTTTTGTTTTGGTGTAATTATTGTGGCTTAGATAAAAGTCATTAACTTGGAAAGGATGTTCCTTAATATATTTCCCAGGAAAATCCGTTTTGGTTTAGTTTTTGTGGGTTTTTTGGTGGCCCTGTAAAAAGGGCGTGAAACTCTGACAGCATTTTTTAGAGCTGTGACCTAGGAGTCAGAAATGCTACCTGCGGCAGTTTCCATGATGTTTGCGTGTCATTTGAGCAGTGTTTCCATCATTTTCAGACATTTTTAGATCTTAAAATGATCCCTGGGGGGAACGCGGTAAAAATGCTTGGTTCTCCCATAGACTTACATTGGGCTCGTTGTTCTGTCCCGAGTATTCCAATTTGCTCGACCCGAGCAACGAGCACCCGAGCATTTTAGTGTTCGCCCATCACTAGTGCTTATGGTCATTGTTTTGTTGGAAGGTGAACCTTTGGCCATGTCTGAGGTCCAGAGCACTCTGGAAGAGGTTTTCATCCAGGATACCTCTGTACTTGGCCGCATTCATGTTTCCTTCTATTGCAACCAGTCGTCCTGTCCCTGCAGCTGAAATCACCCCCATAGCATGTGCTGCCACCACTGTGTTTCACTGTTGGGATTGTATTGGGAAGGTGATGAGAAGTGCCTGGTTTTACCCACACATACCGCTTACAATTATCACCAAAAAGTTCTATCTTCATCTCATCAGACCAGAGAATCTTATTTCTCATTGTCTGGGAGTCCTTCATGTCTTTTTTAGCAAACTTTATGCGGGATTTCATATGTCTGGCACTGAGGAGAGGCTTCCGTCGGGCCACTCTGATATATAGGCCCAACTGGTGGAGGGTAGCAGTGATAGTTGACTTTGTGGAACTTTCTCCCATCTCCCTACTGCATCTGTGGAGCTCAGCCACAGTGATCTTGGGGTTCTTCTTTACCTTTCTCATCAGGGCTCTTCTCCCATGATTGCTCAGTTTGGCTGAACGGCCAGGTCTAGTAAGAATTCTAGTGGTCCTAAACTTCTTCCATTTAAGGATTATGGAGGCCACTGTGCTCTTAGGAACATTGAGTACTGCAGAAATTCTCTTGTAACGTTGGCCAGACCTGTGCCTTGCCACAATTCTCTCTGAGCTCTTTGGCCAGTTCCTTTTGACCTCATGATTCTCATTTGGTCTGACATAGACTGTGAGCTGTGAGGTCTTTTATAGACAGGTGTGTGCCTTTACAAATCAAGTCCTATCTGTTTAATTAAACACAGCTGGACTCCAATGAAGGAGTAGAACTATCTCAAGGAGGATCACAAGGAAATAGACAGCATGTGACTAAAATATGAGTGGCTGAGCAAAGGGTCTGAATACGTATAACCATGTGATATTTCAGAATTTTTTAAATAAATTTGCAAAAATGTTTACACTTCTGTTTTTTTCAGTCAAGATGACTTGCGGAGTGTACATTAATGAGAAAAAAATGAACCTTTTTGAATTTACCAAATGGCTGCAATGAAACAAAGAGTGAAAAATTTAAAGTGGTCTGAATACTTTCCGTACCCATGTATACCCCTTGGGGAATTTATCTACAGATGTAGTGACGATTTTGACTCCATAGATATTTTCCAGAAAAAAGCAGCAATGAATGTTGCCGAGTGAAATTTGCAAACTGCCATTGCATAGATCAGTATGCTGTAGTGACCAGTATGTTGTAGTCTCCAATACATTATGTCCAGCCCGTACTTCTGAAGGCATGCACCCGTAAGTTACGTGGGCTCTCATCGCTTCAGAAGTGCCAATCATGGACGCAATATGTGTATTAGGTACAATGTGGGGCTCAGAAGAGGGGGGCATTTGGATTTTGGAGCAGAGAATTTGCTGAATTTCTTTTAGTGGGTGAGGAGCCATTTCACTTTACTAGAGCCTTTGTGCTGCCAATAACGTGGTTAACAGATGACGGACCTGACCCAGGGCTTGCTTTTTTGTGTATTGAGATGAAGCTTTTTTTCAACTATCCAGACATTTGTTGGGAATCTCTCTTAGGCAAAACTAACAGGTCAATGAAATTCTTATCCTCTCTTGCTGACAACTTTATCTTCCAAAAGGTAGGGGAGAAAACAAGGGGATCTGCTACCTTGGATCTAATCCTTATAAACAGGGAAGAAATGGTTGAGGAGGTAAGAGTGTCTGGGACCCTAGGAGGTAGTGACCATGCTATTTTAGAATTTTGGATAACTAGAGGAGGAAGACCTGTGAAGACTCAGACATCAAGGTTAGATTTCAGAAAAGCAGATTTTAAGGGACTCAGAAAGAGAATTGGAGGGATCCAATGGCTGGATATCCTTAAGGACAAAAAGGTCCAGGAAGGATGGAAAATCTTGAAAAATGAGATTCTCAAAGCACAATTGTTAACAATTCGAAAAGAGTGAAGAATGGGAAGCATTTAAGGAAACCAGGATGGATGAACACAGAACTTAAACACATGCTAAAAAGAAAGAAATGTTTATCAAATGGAAAGAGGGAGGCATATCTAAAGAAGAATATAATGTCGTCTGCAGAACCTGCAGGGCACAAATCAGATTATCTAAAGCTGACAATGAATTAAGGCTTGCAAGTGACATCAAAAGCAACAAAAAAGGATTTTGGGGATACGTCAAAAGTAAAAGAAAAGTCAAAGATGCTATAGGATTTTTACAGGATGAAAATTATGAAATGGTAAAACAGGATGTTGAGAAGGCTGAACTGTTAAATTCCTATTTTGCATCTGTTTTCTCTCAGAAAGGAAATGTAACATCAACTGATCTTCACTGTCCTATTAAAGGAATAGAAGAATCCAGGATATCTATAAACAGAAAGACAGTGAGGAAACACTTAGCTAACCTAAATGAATTCAAGTCTCCAGGTCCAGATGAATTACACCCCAGAGTACTGAAGGAGATAGTGGAAGAAATTCTTGAACCACTGTCCATAATCTTTGAAAATTCTTGGAGAACAGGAGAAGTCCCAGAAGACTGAAGAAGAGCAAATGTTGTTCCTATCTTCAAAAAGGGGAAGAAGGTGGACCCAGGGAACTACAGGCCGGTGAGTCTGACTTCTATACCAGGAAAGATCTTTGAACAAATTATTAAAGAACATGTATGCAAGTACCTGGATAAGAATGAAGTGATTAAACAGAGTCAGCATGGGTTTGTAACTAATAAGTCATGTCAGACTAACTTAATTTTCTTCTATGACAGAATCACTGACTGGGTGGATCAGGGAAATGCTGTAGATATAGTTTATCTTGACTTCAGCAAAGCATTTGACAAAGTATCTCACACAATCCTTATTGAAAAAATGACTAAGTATGGAATGGACAAGGCAACTGTTAGGTGGATTCATAACTGGCTTAGTGATCTGACCCAAAGAGTGGTCATAAACGGCTGCACATCCAGTTGGAAGAATGTATCAAGTGGGGTACCACAAGGCTCTGTTTTGGGACCTGTATTGTTCAACATCTTTATCAATGATTTAGATGAAGGAATTGAGGGTAAACTGATCAAATTTGCTGATGACACAAAGCTACAAGGGGTAGCTAATACTAGAGAAGAGAGAGAGAGGATTCAAAAAGATATATATGAACTGGAGCAGTGGGCAGCAACTAACAGAATAGATTTTAACAGGGAAAAATGCAAAGTACTACATCTGGGCAATAAAAATGAAAAAAGCATATACAAAATGGGAGGAATAGGGCTAAGTAACAGCACATGTGAAAAAGACTTGGGTATACTAATTGATCACAGACTTAACATGAGTCAACAGTGTGATGCAGCAGCAAAAAAGGCAAATGCAATTCTAGCATGTATCAACAGAAGCATACAGTCTAGATCACGTGAGGTCATCATTGCCCTCTACTCCTCTTTGGTCAGACCTCATCTGGAATACTGTGTCCAGTTTTGAGCACCACATTTTAAAAAAGACATCAACAAACTGGAGCAAGTTCAGAGAAGAGCCACCAGAATGGTGACCGGTCTGCAAACCATGTCCTATGAGGAACGGTTGCAGGATTTGGGAATGTTTAGCTTGCAAAAAAGAAGACTGAGAGGAGACTTAATAGATGTCTACAAATATCTCAAGGGCTGTCACATTGTAGAAGGATCATCTTTATTCTCATTTGCACAAGGAAAGACTAGAAGCAATGGGATGAAACTGAATGGGAGGAGACACAGATTAGATATTAGAAAAAACTTTTTGACAGTTAGGGTGATCAATGAGTGGAACAGGCTGCCACGAGAGGTGGTGGGTTCTCCTTCAATGGAAGTCTTCAAACAGAGGCTGGACAGACATCTGTCTGGGATGATTTAGAGAATCCTGCTTTGAGCAGGGGGTTGGACCAGATGGCCCAGGAGGTCCCTTCCAACTCTACTATTCTATGATTCTATGATTCTAAGGAACATTTTACATAACGTTTGGGATCACATTTATCCGGCGCTCTACGCTGCCCCCTCACTTTGGTGTTTTCATCTAAGTCTCCAAGTGACGTGATTCAGATGAAACCCCGAGGGATCAATTTTACTATAATGAGGCATCAGAGTTACTCTGAACTCCATCTGGCCTCTGTTCAGCAGTGTCCTTCTTTTCAGAAGTGCACAAACCTGTGGCCGACGGCACTTTTACGCAATTCTAAAAAGACGGACACTGCCAGATCATAGGTCACACAGCATCCACAGTGCCTCCATCTTCCTCATTATAGGGAATCTTCCACCAGAGGTTCCATCTGAATTGCGTATTTAAGAGATTTACATGGAAACCCGGATGTAAGCGGTCAGCGCAGAGCTCAGGATAAATGTGCGCCGAGCCTTACTGCGATTTTTGGGAGACAGAATGAAAAAATTAACAGCATGTGAAGAATTGGTATTATTTTTTTACGCCTTTCCTTTTGCGGTATAAGTGATTAGGCAACTTTATTCTTTGGGTCGGTGCGATTACAGCGATGCCGGATTTATGTGGGGTTTTCATGTTTGGCTGCTGTCACTCACTAAAGGATGCTTTAAATTTAAAAAAAAACATTTTCACAACCACATTTTGAGAGCTATAATTTTTCCATATTTTGGCCCACAGCGTCATGTGAGGACTTGTTTTTTGCGGGACGAATTGAGATTTTTATTGGTCCCATTTTCAGGCACATGACATTTTTTGATCGCTTTCTGTTCTGATTATTGTGTGGCAGAACAAACAAAAACCAGCAATTCAGGAATTTCTTTTGGGGGGTTATGCTGTTTCGTGTGTGGCAAAATTAATAAGGCAGTTTTATTCTTCGGGTCAGTATGATTACAGCGATACCTCATTTATATAGTTTTTTATGTTTTGGCGCTTTTATACAATAAAAACTATTTTATAGAAAAAAATATTTTTTTGCATCACTTTATTGTGAGAGCTATAACTTTTTTATTTTTCTGCTGATGGAGTTGTATGGCAGCTTATTTTTTGCGGGACCAAATGACGTTTTCAGCGGTACCATTTTTACTTATATCCGTCTTTTTGATTGCGTGTTATTCCACTCTTTGGCGGTATGATGATAAAGCATTGTTTTTTGCCTTGTTTTTTATTTATTTTTTATGGTGTTAACTAAAGGGCTAAACTAGTGGGACAGTTTTATAGGTCGTGTCGTTGCGGATGCGGTGACACCAAATATGTGTGCTTTTCTTTTTT
Organism: Oophaga sylvatica; assembly: GCA_033576555.1. Classification (NCBI taxonomy): domain Eukaryota; kingdom Metazoa; phylum Chordata; class Amphibia; order Anura; family Dendrobatidae; genus Oophaga; species Oophaga sylvatica. The sequence goes on from JARQOD010000005.1 coordinate 70,975,750, forward strand.
TTATTTTTCATTTAAATATTTGTTTTGAAATACAATTTCTTTTGATTTTTTTTTATTATTGTCTTTGATTTTTTAAAAATATTTTTACAATTATTTAAATTTTTTTTTACTTTTTTCTAACTTTTTTACTTTGTCCCACTATGGGCAATCATTTTTTGCAGGCTGATATCTTCTGCAGAATGGAGATGAAACTGCATCCAAATTCTGCAGAAACTGTCGGCTCTGCACTGACAGAGAGACTTGCTGATCATGCACTGCGCATGATCAGCAAGTTTCCTAGCTCTGGTGACCCGGATGTCGCCATGGCGACATTGATTCACCATGGCAATGATCGGAACCCCGCGTCACGCCGCAGGGTCTCCAATCCAAAGGCAGAGAGGTTGTCAGCCCTCTGCCTGCTTCCGGAATGCTGTGATCGTGTTTGATCGCAGCATTTTTGGGGTTAAAGTCCCGGGGATGGTCTGTGCCGGGTCTCGGCTTTCAGAATCAGCTGACACCCGGTGGCGATCGCCCGCACACCCCCCCCCCCCCCGTTTGCTCGGGCGATCGCTCAGACATAATATTCCATCCATGGTCAAATAGGCCAGGTCACATGGACGGAATATTACGTCTGATGTCAGAAAGGGGTTAAAGGATTTTTCAATAACATAAACTGATAGCCTATCATTAGGAAAAGCTCTCAACGTGTTTTCATAGTATTTCTTATTATGTGACTCTCATCGATCACACATAATCTATCACACGTATAGGCCAACAGTGTATTTTACCAGACAAAATCAACATCATTTAAACCCACAAAACCAGCTTTTTTATGCTGCCTGAACAATAAAAGTCAAAACTACTATGGTAAAGTGTAGGTTTGGAGAGTACATCTGCAGACAGCAAATGGTGCTGTCAGAGAGAAATTCACCTTTTATCAATGTAATGTTTTGTTTTTTTTAACCATAGCATGCGTATTGGGGGGCCTTTTAGGCCCCCTTGCTTACTTTTTTGCTATTATCTGCAAAATTACTTAAGTTAGAATCTTGAAACTCCAGTATGTTGTTGTTGTTGTTGTTGTATGTTGTTGTTGGTAATATCCAGTTGTTCATATAATTTTTTTCATAGGCATTTCGGTGTAACAATGCTTTTTTGGTGAAAACCACATCTGTACTAATTGGGGGCCTTTTAGGCCCCCATGTATTTATCATGTTCTCAGTAGTGTTTGTGTCTCAAGTTACTTTACTTGTATTCAGTAATGCTGGTGGAGGGGCCAGGGTGTGGATAATGCCATATGAGGATGTCATGTGATTTTTGAAGGAAGAGATAAGGCCATGACATCATCTCAGGTAATTCTGAACACAGTAATGAGCTGTGTAGAGAGTAATGAGGACAGTATACACTATGAGCTAATTGTGAAGGACCTGAGATAAGATGTTGAGAGGAAGTCTGATTCAGTTTCAGTTTCTCTGATTCTAAGAAGCCTGCAAAAGGGTAAAGCTATTGAGCTACAGACATCCAGAGAATTGTACAACACCTAAAAGAAAATATAAAAGGTAAGAGCTGCTGAGGGTGAGAGGAGGGAGGGGGCACTTTACACTTACAGTGTGTCACACACAAGCAAAGAGTGGACAACCCTCATTGTGTTCATTGTTTTTTCCTTTAGTTTGCTAAGATCTAGTCAGCAATGGCACAGACTTCCTCCAAGCATCTGAGTGACCAAGAGATTGGAGTAATTGTCTTTCAAAGTGATGATGAAAGTGAACTATCTTTGTCCGCTGATGAGTACCTGCCACCAGAGAATCAAACATCCTCAAGTGATTCTTCTTCTGATGATAAAGAAGTGAATACAGTGGATCCTCAAGAAATGATAAGTAGAACATCCAAAACAAATTTTTTTTGGGACAGTAATCCTACATTAGTTGGACGTACTGCAATCCATAATATTGTGAGACAGGCTCAAGGAGCTGTGGGAAGTCCCAGTTACTTTTCCCTAAAGACGTATTCTGTACTTTTTCTGACAATATTGCAGAAGAGGTCCTTTTATGTTCAAACCTAGAAGGAAGACGTATCGCTTCTGCAAAAACAAATTAGCCCCTATCAGTTATATCTGGAACATATTTATAAAAAATTGCACCAAACTGTACACTGTGGCCTCTGTTCACACTGGATGCATTATAGTTAGTACTGGACAGCCCGCATAAGGCGTCATTAATAGGCTGTGAACCAGACGCTCAGCATTCCTAGTGTGAACATTGCCATATACAGATTGTACTTTTATGCACTGGTGTACCAAACGGCCAATCCCTGATTGAAGGCTGGCTGTTTAATTTGGTATTAATGTACCTGTGTAGTCGCCATTTTACTTGGGTCCACTGCACTCTGTCAGTGCATCAGTATTGAGGCCTTTTCAGACAGGTAAGCATCTCTGCCTGTGTTTGGTGGTGTTTTCTTGAATCTTGGATTTTTTTAATCCGCTTTTTGTGGTTTTGATATTAGGAAGCAGGTCCTTCTAAAGCATGAGTGTGTGTTACTCGCTGTTATGGTCTGCGGAACGCACAAAATATATGATGTAAAGAGGTGCGTTCGCAGCCCGGGGTCCACCGTGCAGGCGGAGCCTGCTGCTAGTAAAATAGCGCAAGAAGCGAACTCTGTTATCCCACAGAGTCGCCAAAATAAACACCGTAACGCACTGTGGCAATATGTGCGAACTCTGTTATTCCACAGAGCCGCTAGAAGGAGTGCCGCAGCGCTATATGGCGATGTGTGCGAACTCACTTAACACAACTGAGTCGCAAAATAAGCACGCTAGGGCGCTGTCTAGCGTTGAAAGCGAACCCTGTTACATCACAGAGCCGCTGAGACAAACTTCTGTGTCCTGTCAGGCACCCAGGTACACAGTTGACTGCTAAGCGAACATAGAACGTGATCATGCGCTAATGTCCTCGCGGGAGACACCCGCAGTCTATGGCGTCTGAACGCCAGACCCTGAATACGGCAATCAAACTCCTCACCGGTTATGCCGGTAATCTAGGGCATCAAGGACACCGACCCTGACCAGCTAGCATACCAAACTCCTCACCGATTAAGTCGGTATTCTAGGGGCTTATTTCAGCCGGGCCCTAACCACACACACGCATGACCACACTGGCGCAAAGCATATGACAATTGATACTAGCGCATGGCGGCCCAGCCATGCTACCCTTTTATAGTAACAGCTACAGGACCTGCCAGAAACAAGGACCAATGAAACTTGTTCCAGAACACCAGTAGTCACAGGACCTTCCTGGCGGACCAATAGGAGCTGCTGCAGTACCTGAGCATGTGACTCCTGATCTCCAATGAGAGATCATACTTTGGGCATGCTCAGAAGGGGAAAACAAGGACTTTGTCCTAAAGACGTCTGCTCGCCGCTAACAAGTGCTGGCCACAATAGCAGAGCCTGGAGGAGCAGCAGTAATCCTCTGCACACTGTTAGACTGGGCGAGACACTGGGACTGATGTCTAAGCTGAGCAGGCTCCACTGAGGACAGAGATGAATGGGGGACCACAGCGGGACTGGTTCGAGACTCCCCTTGTGCAGCAGCGGGAACTCGAACTCTAACAATTGCTGGGTTTGCTATTCATCATTCTTCATATAGTTTAATCTTCATTTTGATCCATATCATCTTTCTAGCAAACAGTTAATATTTTGCAAGTTCAGTAAATTATCATCTCAGCTTTTAGGCATTATCAATGGTAACAATAGGCCAGCAAGTTCCACAACGTAAATGCAAAGGAAATTACAGGACATTTATTTTACTGTAAACATGAAAACCTTGAAATGTATTTTTCTGTAGTGATTGACATTAGTATTATGTAGTAAGGTCAGTTGTATAAAGCGAAAACAGTCTGTGTTGTATTCTTACTCAGTTTAATAAAGGCAAAATTTGCATGTATTCCTTTGACTGCTCCAGCTTTGTAGCATGTAACCCTCGATTTTCTTAAACCTTTTTTTAAAAAGTTTAAGTTGCATATTTTCCAATATGAGACTTTCTGATAACATTTTTCTTTTTTGAGTCAATACATCATTTTATATTATACTGAGCTTTTTAGTCTGAACAAAAAAATGTCGTTGAAGAACATCAACATATCACCCACCCCCTGTGCCTCATTCACAACACTGGGAGGAATTTATCAAGTGAGAATTTTTTAAAGTTAGTTTTACTTGTGGCGGCATCACTGTAATTTGTGCCAAATGTATCAAAGAATCACATGATGTTTGATAAATCTTCAGACATATCACTTGTATCTGGAGCCTTTTCCCACTTTTTTCAGTACCAAAAAATTCCATAATGATGCGATTTCACTCTGAAATTGGATGTCTCTCAACCATTTAAATCTATGGTGCAAGAAAATAATTGTTCTGCATTCAGATGACATCTTAGGGCAGTCCGAATTGTTCTCCATTTTCTCCTCACAGTGTGTTATGGTTCTTCCATCCAATAGAATTGGAGCACCCCATGCTTACTCTCTGATCAGAAACTGATCAGAGTTTGATTGGAGAGTTATTACCAGAAAAGGCCCGATTCCCATGGATGAGCGAATCTACTGTCGTGTGACCCTCGCCTAAGGCCACGTTCACACCTTCAGTATTTGGTGAGTCGCACGTACCAGGGCTTTGGGGTACTCGGCACCGAGCCCGTTCACTTTACTGGGGGATGTCATGGGTAGCGCAGCTCGGTCCGTCGCCCTGGGCGCTCACTAAAGGGGGATATTTACAGGGGATGATAGAAATGTTTGTGACGCCACCTGTGGTTTCCGATCAGTATGACCAGCGCTGCAGGGTGAATCCTCTGAGGGGTTGTTACTGGGCAGCAAGGTGTTAAGTCTTCCACAGGTAAGACTGATCCCTCGAGGTATATGGCGGTGTAGGGGTGAAGGAGCAATAATGCAGACACACACAAGACAGTCTCTTTCTGTACCTTTACTGGTGATGAAGTTGCAGGCACGTCCCGGGAGGCCATCAGGGTGGAGGATGCACGTCCAGTAATCCACTGAGTAGGTGTAAGCCTCCTTACGTCTTTATGTGCGTGAGTTTCTAACTTGCATAAAACAGAGTTTAACTCCTTCTCTTTGCTACGCCCGACTGATCTTGTGATGAGGTCTTCTTTGAACAGAACAGTGTCTCTATGGCGGTACCTGCCAGACCCCCGTCTTCCTAACCTCGGTTACGTATCAGCACTGCTGGGCCCCTGAGACTTGAAGTCCAGGGTCTCCGGTTTTTCCCACTAGCTGTGAAGATACTAGCAAGCTCGGACCCGGTGTCCGGTAGTGCAGAGTGGAGGTAAGCTATCAATGCTGGTTGACCTCTGTCACTCTCTCTTTTCCCTTTTCCACTTGCCTATCGTCCTACTCACGCCTTTGACATAAGCACAGGCAGCAGTAGATATCAGCTATCTCGTTCAGACTTCCTCAGCCCTCAGGCTAATCTGACGATCTCTCCGGGTTCTGAGAGATCTATCTCCTCTGCTCGAGGTAACTGCCGTTCTGAGATGTTCTGCTGTTCTGAGGTAACACCAACGACTAGCTAACTCGCAGCTAGACTGCCTTCATCTCACTGCTGTCTCAAGGGCTCCCTCTGGTGGAACCAGGAAAAATGTGAAGTGTTGTGTGCTTATAGATTATCATGGATTTACCTTTCCTGCATCCTCCTGGGTACATGTGGCACCAAGCGCAGCTGGGCTACACATGAGTATTTTACATCAGTATTTGTAAGCCAAGATCAGGAGTGGGTGAAAGATGCAGAAATTGTGATATGTTTCTACTATACTTTTCCTCTGACTGTTCCACTCCTGATTTTACACATACAGATGTAAAATACTGACCAAATACTGATCGTGTCCTAATAGTGAAACTTTGCAGTTAATGCTTAAAGAGAACCTGTCATCAGGATTTTATGCCCCAAACTAAGTACCAGCATTTTTTTTTTATAAATGTTGCTATTATGTATCTCTCAATACATCCATTATGTTATTTTAGCAATATTACTTTTTATCTTGTTCTAGCAACAGTTCCTTATTACTGGCTGCAGCTCTGATTGGGTTATCTATTCTTGATTACCCTCTATTCTTGATAACAAGCCTTGCTAAAGCTGAAAGCTGAGGGTTGCAAAAATACAGGGGAATCCATGACGTTTTTATTTATTTATTTATTTATAGTGCAGGCGGTGTCTGATGAATACTCTCTCAGGGGCATACCACACATGATGGCATTAGATATGTAGGGGGACTGACGTGGCAACAGGTACCTGCGTGCTGGGTCCGGAACTAGAGAGGCTGCATCCACTGTTCCCAGGGGAAGCCTGAGTGAGGCAGATCTCCCCTTGTTGCCTGGGAGAAGCTCTAGAGAGGAGGGGCTTCCTGCTGTTGGAAGGGTGGAAAAGAAGGAAGAAAAAGCGTGTGAAAGAAGGCAGTTGGTCGCCAGGGCCAAGCAGCACATAGTGGGGTTAGTGGTGTGCTCCACTCCCCTCCCTGCCAGAGAGTACAGGGCCATTGGCAGGCTGTGCTCCAGCCACCTAGGAACATAGGGGCTGCTGCACTGAGAGACTTGAAGTACCCAGCAGCAATATGGAAAGCGGGACTGCTGCCAGCAGAGCCGTGCTGCGCAGAGCCATGCAGCGCAGAGCCATGCAGAGCAGAGCCGTGCCAGCGGAGCAGAGCCAAGCTGGGTGCTATAGCAACAAAAGAGAGGAGTGCTCTGTCCGGGGTGCACCTGGGCCATACAGACCAGCGCCTGCCGTAGCCCACCGCCAACAGTGGGGACAAGAGTGAAGGAGTCATACAGGGTGTGCTGTTATGTTTCGGTAGCTGAGGAGTGCAGGTAAAAAAGGCAATACACCAGAGAAGTTGGAATCTATGAGATTGCAGTACCCTGACTAACCACCACAACTAGAGGCAGCCGTGGAGCGTTCCTACGTTGGTCCTAGACGCCTCGTCACAGCCTGAGAAACTAACTACACCTAAAGATAGAAAGAGGAAAGCTATCTGCCCCGGAGCAGATCCCCAAAGAACATAGAAAGCCCCCAAACATGTAATGGTGGTTAGACAAGATGAAATACAGACACAGACAGAAAATAGTATGAGCAAACGTTGGGGCCCAAACTACCTAAGTAGAAAAGGATAGGAAGGGCACTTACTGCAATCCCAAAAAACCCTGAAAAGCACCAACTCTACTCATTTCAAAATCACCTGAGATCACACGACCTCTACCACCTAAATTAGTTCTCTGGTGTAACAAAATCAAAACAGCAGCCACTGAAAAAACTGGAAAAAGCAAAAGTACAAACATCAGTGGCTGAACTAAACTGAGAGGGCAAAAGCCCCCGGAGGGGACCCTGAAGGCCCCCACAGAAGTGCAGGACAAAATGCAAAAATCAAGCACAATAACAAAAAGAAGAAAATGTCTTATCTGTTAGCAGGAGATGCAGACACGACACAGCAGGCTACAAAGGAAACAGGACTCAAGGATTGAGACCAGAACAATTGATCACCGGCAACCCTGATGGGAAGGCGACTCCCTTATATAAGACCAGTCAGTAACACCTGATTCCCACTCCTCACAATCTTCACTGGACAGTCCAGTACCGCTTGTAACCACCAGAGGGAGCCTCTACTCAGAACTCATTTCAAGTCCATTCACAACAGTACCCCCCCCTTGAGGAGGGGTCACCGAACCCTCACTTAAGCAACCAGGTCGGTCAGGATGAGTTCTATGATACGCACGGATGAGTCTCCTAGCATGGATGTCCGAAGCAAACACCCAAGAATTATCTTCCTGACCATAACCTCTCCACTTAACCAAATACTGGAGTTTCCATCTAGAAAAACGAGAATTCAATATTTTCTCAACCACAAACTCCATATTGCCCTCAACCAGAACAGGGTCAGGAGGCAAAGCAGTAGGAACCACTGGCTCAACAAACCTCTTCAACAAGGACTTGTGGAACACGTTATGGATCTTAAATGTTCCTGGAAGAAGCAAACGAAAAGAAACAGGATTAAGAATCTCCATGATCTTATAGGGTCCAATGAACCTAGGCTTAAATTTAGGAGATGCCACTCTCATAGGAATATTTCTTGAGGACAACCAGACCAAGTCCCCCACTTTAAACCGAGGACCATCAGTCCTATGCCGGTTAGCAAACCGCTGGGCCCTCTCCTGAGAGAGGGACAACCTCTCCACTACCTGGTCCCAAATCTGTTGCATACGCTCCACAACAGAGTCAACACCTGGACAGACAGAAGCCTCCGTCTGTCCAGAAGAAAATCGAGGGTGAAACCCAGAATTACAGAAAAATGGAGACATCAAAGTGGCAGAGCTAGCCCTATTATTAAGAGCAAACTCAGCCAAAGGCAAAAAAGAGACCCAGTCATCCTGATCAGCAGACACAAAGCATCTTAGATAAGTCTCCAATGTCTGGTTTGTTCTCTCAGTTTGACCATTGGTCTGAGGATGAAACGCCGAGGAGAAAGACAATTGAACACCAAGTTTAGAACAAAAGGTCCTCCAAAATCTGGAAACAAACTGGACTCCTCTGTCAGACACAATGTTCTCAGGAATGTCGTGTAACCGAACCACGTGCTGAAGGAACAAAGGCACCAATTCAGAGGAGGAAGGCAACTTAGGTAATGGCACAAGATGTATCATCTTGGAAAACCTATCACAAATCACCCAGATGATGGTCATTCTCTGAGAAACAGGGAGGTCGGAAATGAAATCCATAGAGATATGGGTCCATGGTCTCTTGGGCACAGGCAATGGCATCAACAAACCACTAGAGCGAGAGCAAGGCTTGGAGCGAGAGCAAGTCCCGCAGGACTGCACAAATTCCCTGACATCACGAGACAAGGTAGGCCACCAAAAGGACCGACTAACCAAGTCTCTGGTACCAAAAATTCCGGGATGCCAGCCAACGCGGAACAATGAATCTCAGACATCACACTCTTTTTCCACTGGTCCGGGACAAACAATTTTCCAACAGGGCAGCCCTCGGGCCTATCCTCCTGACACCCCTCCAGAGCAAGTCTCAAATTGGGTGAGATGGCGGAAAGAACTACACCCTCTTTCAAAATAACAGAAGGATCAGATAACTCAGGAGAGTCCGCAAGGAAACTCCTCGAGAGGGCATCCGCCTTAACATTCTTAGTGCCAGGAAGAAAGGAAACCACAAAATTAAAACGTGTGAAAAACAAGGCCCACCTGGCCTGTCTAGGATTGAGTCGCTTGGCAGATTCCAGATAAACCAGATTCTTATGGTCCGTAAGGACCACCACCTGATGTTTGGCTCCCTCCAGCCAATGTCTCCACTCTTCAAAAGCCCACTTCATGGCCAGTAACTCCCGATTACCCACGTCATAATTACGTTCAGTAGGAGAAAATTTTCGAGAGAAAAAGGCACAAGGGTTACTTTTAGAGGTCTCTGGATCTTTTTGGGACAAAACGGCACCTGCCCCAATTTCAGAGGATCAACCTCCACCTGAAATGGCAGAGAAACATCAGGCTGCCGTAGAACAGGAGCAGAAGTGAATCTCTGCTTAAGTTCCTGAATGCAGAGACTGCCTCAGGAGGCCAATTCACCACATCAGAACCCTTTCTGGTCAAATCAGTCAATGGTTTAACAATAACCGAGAAATTACCAATAAATTTACGATAAAAATTGGCAAAACCCAAAATCTTTGAAGAGCCTTTAATGAAGTAGGTTGGACCCAATCACAGATGGCCTGAACCTTGACCGGGTCCATTTCAATAACAGATGGGGACAAAATGAATCCCAGAAATGAGATCCTCTGTACGCCAAAAAGACACTTTGATCCCTTCACATACAGAGCATTCTCTCTCAAAATCTGGAATACAGTTAGAACATGTTTCACATGAGAGTCCCAGTCATTAGAAAAAAATCAAGATATCATCCAAATAAACAATCAGAAATTTATCCACAAAATCCCTGAAAATGTCATTCATGAAGGACTGGAAGACAGAAGGAGCATTAGTGAGCCCAAAGGGCATCACAAGGTACTCAAAATGCCCCTCAGGGGTATTGAATGCCGTCTTCCATTCATCCCCGTGCTTAATGCGAATAAGGTTATATGCCCCCCTGAGGTCAAGCTTGGTAAACCAAGTAGCATTTTTCACCCTGGAAAACAGGTCAGAAATCAAGGGTAACGGGTATTGATATTTCACAGTAATATTGTTCAAAAGACGATAATCAATACACGGCCTTAATGAACCATCCTTTTTGGCCACAAAGAAAAAACCGGCACCTAAGGGTGAAGAGGATGGTCTGATATGACCCTTCTCCAATGATTCCTTGATATAGACCGCATAGCATCATGTTCAGGTACAGACAAGTTAAAAAGGCGACCTTTAGGGAATTTACTACCAGGTACTAATTCAATAGAGCAGTCATAACTCCTATGGGGAGGCAAGGATGCAGATTTACTTTCACTAAACACATCAGAAAAATCAATCAAAAAGTCAGGAACATCCTGAGCTGGGGGGAGGCAGAAAAAACAGGAGTGTTGGTATTAACACATTGGCAGCCCCAACTGGTTACAGACACAGATTTCCAATCCAAAACAGGATTATGTGACTGCAACCAAGGGAAGCCCAGTACGATAATATCATGCAGATTATACAGAACCAAAAATTTACAGCACTCCTGATGATCAGGTTCAACCCTCATTATCACCTGAGTAGAGAACTGAGGTTTATTCTCAGCCAAAGGGGTAGAATCGATCCCCAGTAGGGGAATAGACTTCTGTATGGGTATCAAGGGAAACCCACAACGTTTAGCAAAATCATAATCCATCAGGTTAATAGCTGCTCCAGAATCAACGAAAGCCTGAGCAGAAAATGAGGACAGAGAGCATATCAGAGTGACAGTTAATAAAAACTTAGTCTGAACACTACCCAAGACAACTGAGCGTGCAAAAACGTCTTCCCCGCTTAGGGCAGACTGAAATAGCATGAGAGGCATCACCACAGTAGAAACATAACCCATTGCGCTTTCGAAACTCATGACGCTGTGCCCCAGACACCACTCTTATCACACTGCATGGGTTCAGAAGCAGGTTCACAAGGCAACACCATTCCGCGCATACTTCTCCGCTCACGCAAACGTCTGTCAATTTGAATCGCTAATGACATAGAATCATTGAGACCAGAGGGGACAGAGAATCCCACCATAACATCCTTTACATTATCTGACAGACCCTTCCGAAAAAGGGCCGCCAAAGCGTCGTCATTCCACTTGGTCAGGACTGCCCACCTACGGAATCTCTGACAGTATAACTCAGCGTCATCAAGCCCCTGATTTAATGCCAACAAGGCTTTTTCAGCTTGATCAGTGACATTAGGCTCATCGTACAATAACCCCAAAGCCTGAAAAAATGCATCAACATCACTCAAAACAGGATCCCCAGGTGTCAGGGAAAAAGCCCAATCCTGAGGATCGCCGCGCAGGAGAGAGATGACAATTTGAACCTGCTGCGCTGCGTTCCTGAGGACTTAGATTTTAAGGCAAAAAACAATTTACAATTATTTTTGAAATTCTGAAACTTAGCTCGATCCCCTAAAAACAAATCTGGCATGGGAATCCTAGGTTCCACAACAGGCAACCTAGCAAGATAGGCAGCAATACTCCGAACCTCAGTGGCAAGCTGATCCACACGGCCAGACAACTGTGCAAACTCCATTGAGAGAAAAAAAAAATCCTCCCCAGCACCCAGAGATACAGAGGGAAAAAAAAATGCAACAAACAGAAAAATATCTCTGACAACTCTGACAACCTTTTTTCTTTCACAATATTTTTTCCCTTCTGTGAGTACCATACAATTTTCAATTTTAGGCCGGTGATACTGTTATGTTTCGGTAGCTGAGGAGTGCAGGTAAAAAAGGCAATACACCAGAGAAGTTGGAATCTATGAGATTGCAGTACCCTGACTAACCACCACAACTAGAGGCAGCCGTGGAGCGTTCCTACGTTGGTCCTAGACGCCTCGTCACAGCCTGAGAAACTAACTACACCTAAAGATAGAAAGAGGAAAGCTATCTGCCCTGGAGCAGATCCCCAAAGAACATAGAAACCCCCCAAACATGTAATGGCGGTTAGACAAGATGAAATACAGACACAGACAGAAAATAGTATGAGCAAACGTTGGGGCTCAAACTACCTAAATAGAAAAGGATAGGAAGGGTACTTACTGCAATCCCAGAAAACCCTGAAAAGCACCAACTCTACTAATTTCAAAAACACCTGAGATCACACGACCTCTACCACCTAAATTAGTTCTCTGGTGTAACAAAATCAAAACAGCAGCCACTGAAAAAACTGTAAAAAGCAAATGTACAAACATCAGTGGCTGAACTAAACTGAGAGGGCAAAAGCCCCCGGAGGGGACCCTGAAGGCCCCCACAGAAGTGCAGGACAAAATGCAAAAATCTAGCACAAAAACAAAAAGAAGAAAATGTCTTATCTGATAGCAGGAGATGCAGACACGACACAGCAGGCTACAAGGGAAACAGGATTCAAGGATTGAGACCAGAACAATTGATCACCGGCAACCCTGATGGGAAGGCGACTCCCTTATATAAGACCAGTCAGTAACACCTGATTCCCAATCCTCACAATCTTCACTGGACAGACCAGCACTGCTTGTAACCACCAGAGGAAGCCTCTGCTCAGAACTCATCTCAAACCTATTCACAACAGTACCCCCCCCTTGAGGAGGGGTCACCGAACCCTCATTTGAGCAACCAGGTCGGTCAGGATGAGTTTTATGATACGCACGGATAAGTCTCCTAGCATGGATGTCCGAAGCAAACACCCAAGAATTGTCTTCCTGACCATAACCTCTCCATTTAACCAAATACTGGAGTTTCCATCTAGAAAAACGAGAATCTAATATTTTCTCAACCACATACTCCAGATTGCCCTCAACCAAAACAGGGTCAGGAGGCACAGCAGCAGGAACCACTGGCTCAACAAACCTCTTCAACAAGGACTTGTGGAACACGTTATGGATCTTAAATGTCCCTGGAAGAAGCAAATGAAAAGAAACAGGATTAATAATCTCCATGATCTTATAAGGTCCAATGAACCTAGGCTTAAATTTAGGAGATGCTACTCTCATAGGAATATTTTTTGAGGACAACCAGACCAAGTCCCCTACTTTAAAACGAGGACCATCAGTTCTATGCCGGTTAGCAAACCGCTGGGACTTCTCCTGAGAGAGGGACAACCTCTCCACTACCTGGTCCCAAATCTGTTGCATATGCTCCACAACAGAGTCAACACCTGGACAGACAGAAGCCTCCGTCTGTCCAGAAGAAAATCGAGGGTGAAACCCAGAATTACAGAAAAACGGAGACATCAAAGTGGCAGAGCTAGCCCTATTATTAAGAGCAAACTCAGCCAAAGGCAAAAAGAGACCCAGTCATCCTGATCAGCAGACACAAAGCATCTTAGATAAGTCTCCAATGTCTGGTTTGTTCTCTCAGTTTGACCATTGGTCTGAGGATGAAATGCCGAGGAGAAAGACAATTGAACACCCAGTTTAGAACAAAAAGTCCTCCAAAATCTGGAAACAAACTGGACTCCTCTGTCAGACACAATGTTATCAGGAATGCCGTGTAAACGAACCACGTGCTGAAGGAACAACGGCACCAATTCAGAGGAGGAAGGCAACTTAGGTAATGGCACAAGATGTATCATTTTGGAAAACCTATCACAAATTACCCAGATGGTGGTCATTCTCTGAGAAACAGGAAGGTCGGAAATGAAATCCATAGAGATATGGGTCCATGGTCTCTTGGGCACAGGCAATGGCATCAACAAACCACTAGAGCGAGAGCAAGGCTTGGAGCGAGAGTAAGTCCCGCAGGACTGCACAAATTCCCTGACATCACGAGACAAGGTAGGCCACCAAAAGGACCGACTAACCAAGTCTCTGGTACCAAAAATTCCGGGATGCCCAGCCAATGCGGAACAATGAATCTCAGACATCACACTCTTTTTCCACTGGTCCGGGACAAACAATTTTCCAAAAGGGCAGCACTCGGGCCTATCCTCCTGACACCCCTCCAGAGCAAGTCTCAAATTGGGCGAGATAGCGGAAAGAACTACACCCTCTTTCAAAATAACAGAAGGATCAGATAACTCAGGAGAGTCCGCAAGGAAACTCCTCGAGAGGGCATCCGCCTTAACATTCTTAGTGCCAGGAAGAAAGGAAACCACAAAATTAAAACGTGTGAAAAACAAGGCCCACCTGGCCTGTCTAGGATTGAGTCGCTTGGCAGATTCCAGATAGACCAGATTCTTATGGTCCGTAAGGACCACTACCTGATGTTTGGCTCCCTCCAGCCAATGTCTCCACTCTTCAAAAGCCCACTTCATGGCCAATAACTCCCGATTACCCACGTCATAATTACGTTCAGTAGGAGAAAATTTTCGAGAGAAAAAGGCACAAGGGTTACTTTTAGAGGTCTCTGGATCTTTTTGGGACAAAACGGCACCTGCCCCAATTTCAGAGGCATCAACCTCCACCTGAAATGGCAGAGAAACATCAGGCTGCCGTAGAACAGGAGCAGAAGTGAATCTTTGCTTAAGTTCCTGAAATGCAGAGACTGCCTCAGGAGGCCAATTCACCACATCAGAACCCTTTTTGGTCAAATCAGTTAATGGTTTAACAATAACCGAGAAATTACCAATAAATTTACGATAAAAATTGGCAAAACCCAAAAATCTTTGAAGAGCCTTTAATGAAGTAGGTTGGACCCAATCACAGATGGCCTGAACCTTGACCGGGTCCATTTCAATAACAGATGGGGACAAAATGAATCCCAGAAATTAGATCCTCTGTACGCCAAAAAGACACTTTGATCCCTTCACATACAGAGCATTCTCTCTCAAAATCTGGAATACAGTTCGAACATGTTTCACATGAGAGTCCCAGTCATTAGAAAAAATCAAGATATCATCCAAATAAACAATCAGAAATTTGTCCACAAAATCCCTGAAAATGTCATTCATGAAGGACTGGAAGACGGAAGGAGCATTAGTGATCCCAAAGGGCATCACTAGGTACTCAAAATGCCCTTCAGGGGTATTGAATGCCATCTTCCATTCATCCCCGTGCTTAATGCGAATAAGGTTATACGCCCCCCTGAGGTCAAGCTTGGTAAACCAAGTAGCGTTTTTCACCCTGGAAAACAGGTCAGAAATCAAGGGTAACGGATATTGATATTTCACAGTAATATTGTTCAAAAGACGATAATCAATACACGGCTTTAATGAACCATCCTTTTTGGCCACAAAGAAAAAAACGGCACCTAAGGGTGAAGAGGATGGTCTGATATGACCCTTCTCCAATGATTCCTTGATATAAGACCGCATAGCGTCATGTTCAGGTACAGACAAGTTAAAAAGGCGACCTTTAGGGAATTTACTACCCGGCACTAATTCAATAGCGCAGTCATAGCTCCTATGGGGAGGCAAGGATGCAGATTTACTTTCGCTAAACACATCAGAAAAATCAATCAAAAAGTCAGGAACATCCTGAGCCTGGGGGGAGGCAGAAAAAACAGGAGTGTTGGTATTAACACATTGGCAGCCCCAACTGGTTACAGACACAGATTTCCAATCCAAAACAGGATTATGAGACTGTAACCAAGGGAAACCCAGTACGATAATATCATGCAGATTATACAGAACCAAAAATTTGCAGCACTCCTGGTGATCAGGTTCAACCCTCATTATCACCTGAGTAGAGAACTGAGGTTTATTCTCAGCCAAAGGGGTAGAATCGATCCCCAGTAGGGGAATAGACTTCTGTATGGGTATCAAGGGAAACCCACAACGTTTAGCAAATCATAATCCATCAGGTTAATAGCTGCTCCAGAATCAACGAAAGCCTGAGCAGAAAATGAGGACAGAGAGCATATCAGAGTGACAGTTAATAAAAACTTAGTCTGAACATTACCCAAGACAACTGAGCGTGCAAAACGTCTTCCCCGCTTAGGGCAGACTGAAATAGCATGAGAGGCATCACCACAGTAGAAACATAACCCATTGCGCTTTCGAAACTCATGACGCTGTGCCCCAGACACCACTCTATCACACTGCATGGTTCAGAAGCAGGTTCACAAGGCAACACTATTTCACGCATACTTCTCCGCTCACGCAAACGTCTGTCAATTTGAATCGCTAATGACATAGAATCATTGAGACCAGAGGGGACAGGGAATCCCACCATAACATCCTTTACATTATCTGACAGACCCTTCCGGAAAAGGGCCGCCAAAGCGTCGTCATTCCACTTGATCAGGACTCCCACCTACAGAATCTCTGACAGTATAACTCAGCGTCATCAAGCCCCTGATTTAATGCCAACAAGGCTTTTTCAGCTTGATCAGTGACATTAGGCTCATCGTACAATAACCCCAAAGCCTGAAAAAATGCATCAACATCACTCAAAACAGGATCCCCAGGTGTCAGGGAAAAAGCCCAATCCTGAGGATCGCCGCGCAGGAGAGAGATGACAATTTGAACCTGCTGCGCTGTGTTCCCTGAGGACTTAGATTTTAAGGCAAAAAACAATTTACAATTATTTTTGAAATTCTGAAACTTAGCTCGATCCCTAAAAACAAATCTGGCATGGGGATCCTAGGTTCCACAACAGGCAACCTAGCAAGATAGGTAGCAATACTCCAAACCTCAGTGGCAAGCTGATCCACACGGCCAGACAACTGTGCAAACTCCATTGAGAGAAAAGATCCTCCCCAGCACCCAGAGATACAGAGGGAAAAAAAAAAAAATGCAACAAACAGAAAAATATCTCTGACAACTCTGACAACCTTTTTTTTTTTTTTTTTTCTTTCACAATATTTTTCCCTTCTGTGAGTACCATACAATATTAAATTTTTGGCCGGTGATACTGTTATGATTTGGTAGCTGAGGAGTGCAGGTAAAAAGGCAATACACCAGAGCAGTTGGAATCTATGAGATTGCAGTACCCTGACTAACCACCACAACTAGAGGCAGCCGTGGAGCGTTCCTACGTTGGTCCTAGACGCCTCGTCACAGCCTGAGAAACTAACTACACCTAAAGATAGAAATAGGAAAGCTATCTGCCCCGGAGAAGAACCCCAAAGATAATAGAAAGCCCCCAAACATGTAATGGCGGTTAGACAAGAAGAAATACTGACACAGAAAGAAAATAGTATGAGCAAACGCTGGGGCCCAAACTAACTAAATAGAAAAGGATAGGAAGGGTACTTACTGCAATCCCAGAAAACCCTGAAAAGCACCAACTCTACTAATTTCAAAAACACCTGAGATCACACGACCTCTACCACCTAAATTAGTTCTCTGGTGTAACAAAATCAAAACAGCAGCCATGAAAAAACTGTAAAAAGCAAAAGTACAAACATCAGTGGCTGAACTAAACTGAGAGGGCAAAAGCCCCCGGAGGGGACCCTGAAGGCCCCCACAGAAGTGCAGGACAAAATGCAAAAATCTAGCACAAAAACAAAAAGAAGAATATGTTTTATCTGATAGCAGGAGATGCAGACACGACACAGCAGGCTACAAGGGAAACAGGATTCAAGGATTGAGACCAGAACAATTGATCACCGGCAACCCTGATGGGAAGGTGACTCCCTTATATAAGACCAGTCAGTAACACCTGATTCCCAATCCTCACAATCTTCACTGGACAGACCAGCACCGCTTGTAACCACCAGAGGAAGCCTCTGCTCAGAACTCATCTCAAACCCATTCACAACAGGGCCCATTATATATGGAGCATTATTTAGGCCCATCATACACTGGAGCATCATCCATGGGGCCCATCATATACTGGAGCATCATATGGGGCCCATTATATTTGGAGCATTAAATAGGCCCATCATACACTGGAGCATCATCCATGGGGCCCATCATATACTGGAGCATCATGTGGGGCCCATTATATATGGATGCATTATATATGGGGGGACCATAATATTTGGAGCATTATATGGAGCTCATCATACACTGGAGCATCATATATGGGGCCCATCATATACTAGAGCATCATATGGGATTCATTATTTATGGGGCATCATATAGGGCCCTTTATATATGGAGCATCATATGGAGCACATATGGGGCCTATTCTGTATGGAGCATTATATGGAGCCCATTCTGTATGGAGCAATATATGGGGCCCATCATATACTGTATGGAGCTTTATATGCGACTCATTATACTGTATTTAGCAATATGTGGGGCTCATTATACTCTATGGGGACCGTTCTATACTGTATGGCACATTATATGGGGACCATCATGTACTGGAGCATTATGTGGAGCTCATCATATACTGTATGGAACATTATATGGGACCAATTATGTATGGAGCACTATATGGGGCTCATTATTTTGTATGGAGCAATATATGTGGCTCATTATACTGTATGAAGCATTATATTGGGCCCATTATTCTGTATGGAGCATCATATATGGGACTCATTATTCTGTATGGAGCAATATATGGGGCTCATTATTCTTTATGGCGCACTATGTGGTGCCCATAATACTGTATGGAGGACTATACTGTCCGGTTTTTGAACTACTGTAGAATTTACAATAGCTATCTCTCATGAAATGTAAGAAGTGAAGTATTTGGCATTGTACTATACCTATATTTCTCTGCCATATCGGAGCATCATGAATTGTGGTATGTGTTAAAGGGGCCCACTGAGACTATTTGGCCCGGGGCCCACGAAAACCTGTGCCAGCCCTGCCCCCCCACAACTTTAGCCAAATAACCCCCAGTTTTCAATGCGGTACTATTATTAACTATTATTATAAAATAAGTTAAGTTTGACAAGCTTAAGTAATAAGAATTGATATCGTTGCCAATTGACCTAGGTCTGGTTTTCTGATCCCTTGGCTACGTCCTGACTACCCTCTGCCTGCTTCTTTTTTACTGCGCCGCTCTCTCTGTGTATGACCCCTTGGCTATGTCCTGACTATCCATTCTTGTTAACTTTGTCCCGCAGTTACCATTCTAGGAGTTTTCCTTCCCCTCCTAGCTCTCGGAGCTTAAGACACGCCCCCAGCAGTCAGGTGCTTCAGGCCCTATTTGGCCTGAAACAATCTCTCTCTGCTCCTGCTTCCTCTGAGAGAACTGTGGCCGGCTCCGCCCCTTGGCAGTCACGTGCTTCAGGTCCTGTTTGTCTGAAGCACGCATCTTCACCACTGCTGTCCCGCTCCACAGATATCTTTGAGTACAGTCTGTCTTACTCAGGACATGCGCACTGGCTCAGTGAGCAAGTGCAGTGCGGTGTTCGTCATATTATAAATGGCCGCTACCTTATTTTTTCCTGTGTGGGTTATGGATCCTTAGCACGCCCTTTCTGAGCAGGTTGTTAGGGATCGAGATCCCACTTCTGCACAATGGGAATCTCGAACCATCCCTGCTGCGGTCTCACATCCGTCTCCGGCCGCAGTGGACTCTGCTCAGCAGAGACGTCGGTCCCAGCGTCTCGCCCAGTCTAACATTGTGCAGAGGATTACTGCTGCCTCTCCAGGTTCTGCTATTGCAGCCAGTACTGGTCAGCGGCGAGCAGACGTCTTTGGGGTCTAAGTCCTGCGTTTCTCCATCTGAGCATGCCCAGGGCAAGATCTCCCATTGGAGATCAGGGGTCACATGCTCAGTTACAGCAGTGACTCCCATTGGTCTGCCAGGAAGGTCCTGAAATGGCTTGTGTTCTGGATCAGTTTCTCATTGGTCCTTTTCTGGAAGGTCCTGTAGCTGCTGCTATAAAAGGTGCGCATGGCCGCTCGGCCGTGCGCTAGTATCAATTGTATTATGTGCTTTGCACCAGTGTGATCATACACGCATGTGGTTAGGGCTCGGCTGAAATAACCCCTAGAATACTGGCACCTCCGGTGAGGAGATTTGTATGCATGTGTTCAGGGCCTGGCTGAAATAAGCCCCTAGAATACCGGCTTCTCCGGTGAGGAGTTGCTTGTTTGCATTGCTGACTGCATGACCACGGACTGCTATCCGCACAGCAGTTATCTGTGTATCCCTGTGGTGTTAACAGGACACAGTCTCTATTTCTACGTCTCTACCTCAGCGACTCTGTTGTGTAACAGAGTTCGCTTATACTGCCATATAGTGCTACAGCATCTATTTTTGCGACTCTGTGAAGTAACAGAGTTCGCTTATACCGCCATCTTACTAGCAGCAGGCTCTGCCTGCACGGTGGACCCCGGGCTGCGAACGCACCTATTATTTATATTTATTTAGTGCGTTTCGCCAGCCCTAACACAGGTAAAGTGCCTGACTCAGATATCTCAGAAACTTAATGAGGAACAACTAGTTCTGGCTCAGTCTCAGCAGCTGATAGCTGACACTGTGCAGGGGGCTTTATCATCTGGTGCTCATGGGACAGTGGTTCAAGCTGTTACATTAGTTTCCCTGAGCCCCCGGTTAAATTGCCAGATACCTTTTCTGGAGATAAAAAGGAATTTAAAATTTTCAAAGAGGGCTGTAAGCTTTTTTTCTCTTTAGACCGCACTCTTCTGGGGATGAAAGTCAGAGGGTGGGGGTCATTATGTCTCTGTTAAGGGGAGCCCCCCAGGCTTTGGCTTTTTCTCTTCCTACCACTGCCACTGAGAGAATGACTGTGGATGCATTTTTTGAGGCTCTGGGGCATATTTATGATGAGCCTGATTGAATGCTTATGGCTGAGGACAGGGTGATGAGTGTATGTCAGCGATGCACTCAGCCGAGTGGTTTTGCTCAGAGTTCAGACGCTGGGCTGCTAGGTCTTTTAGGATGATGCCGCCCTCCGGGGCTTGTTCCGTAGAGGCTTGTCTGAATGTCTAAAAGATGCCTTGGCACTTCACCCTCCGCCTGATTCTCTGGAGGACGCTATGACGCAGGCCGTCCAAATTGATCGCAGGCTGCGGGCGAGAGGTGTGATGCAGGTTGAGACACCGTTATTCTCCAGTGGAAGGGGAGCCAGTAATACATTGGAGTCCATGGAGGTGGAAGCCATCGACCCCAAAGAGAAAGAAATGAGAAGGCGGCGCTTAGGAAAGCTGAGTTTTTACTGCGGTGATCCCGGATATTGGAAAATAAACTGTCCCTCCTGCCCACCGACTAACAAGCGGCTGCGTCTGGGTGATCATCTTGGAGGGCACTCAGACTCTCAGGTACCCCTTTCTTCATATTCTAAGAAACTGTTAAAGGTGGAACTTGGTGTGAAGAACTGCTTTTTCCTTACTTCGGCTTTTGTAGACTCTGGGTCATCCTTGAACCTGATTGACCCTAAGCTGGTGGCCAGCTGTAGATTAGTGACAGTTAGGTTGGAGACTCCTATAAAAATAAAGGCCATTGATTCTACATCTCTCACCAAGGACGGTCTCCATTTTGTTTCTGAAAACTTCACCCTCAGGGAGGGGGCCCTTCACAGGAGCGTATGTCATGTTTTGTTTTGGATAACCTCTGCTGGCCTGGTGTTAGGGTTTCCCTGGTTGCCACAGCATAACTCGATTATTGACAGGGGTTCCCGGGATGTTGTTAAATGGGGATCTAATTGTTCTGAAAGATGTCTTGCTACTGTATCTTTGTCGTCCGTTGGTCTGGAAGGTATTCCGGAGTACCTGAAGGACTATGCGGACGTTTTCTCTGAAAAAGAGGCTGAAGTTTTACCACCACACCGCCCATTTGATTGTGCCATTGACCTGGCTCCAGGTGCTAAATTGCCTAAGGCCCGCTTGTATAGCCGCTCGGGTCCCGAGCGGGCTGCTATGAAAGAATACATTTCCGAGAGTCTTCGTAAAGGACACATTCGTCCTTCTGTTTCTCCCATGGCAGCGGGGTTCTTTTCGTAAAGAAAAAAGATGGTGGTTTGCACCCATGCTTCGATTTTCGAGAGTTAAATAAGATAACTGTTCTCGCAGGTAGTTTAACCTCTCCCAGATCTGACGCAAGGGGGCTGATGTCAAGTATTGGTCAGTCGTAGCGGTGGCTGCGTTTCAGTTTTTAAAAAAATGTTTCATGTCTGCTCCAGTTCTTATTCAACCGGACCAGTCTGAACCATTTATTGTTGAGGTGGAAGCCTCGGAGGTGGGGGTGGGGGCAGTGTTGTCCCAGGGACCTGCCACTTTGACTAATTTGAGACCCTGTGCCTTTTTCTCTAAGAAGTTCTCTCCTGCGGAGAGAAACTATGATGTTGGGAATCGAGAACTTCTGCCCGTGAAGTTGGCCTTTGAAGAATGGAGGCATTTTTTGGAGGGTGCCGTCCATCCTTATACCGTGGTTACGGACAACAAGAACCTAGCTTACATTGAGTCTGCTAAAAGGTTAACTCCTAGACAGGCAAGATGGTCACTTTTTTTTCCCGATTCCAATCCTACATCTCTTTTCGGCCAGGATCCAAAAATGTCAGGGCTGATGCCTTGTGACGCAGTCTGGATCCAGTGTCTCCCCCAGAACCTCCATCCTCCATTCTTCAGCCTGGGGTGGTGGTGGTGGTGGGTGTTTCTACTGTGTTGGAGCAGGGTATTGGGGAAGCTCAGTCTCTTGCCCCTCCGGCTAAGCCTGTGGATAAACTTTTTGTACCAGTTCAATTTCGTGTCAGGGTCCTTTGGGAATTCCGTGGGGCTGGTGTTCCAGGTTGGGGATAAGGTATGGTTGTCTACTAGGAATATAAGCCTCAAGGTCCCCTCTGCCAAACTTGGACCTAAATTTATTGATCCTTATGAAATTACGGAAGCAGTTAACCCAGTGGCGTTTCGGTTGCGTCTCCCGCCATCTCTACACATTCCCAACGTTTTCCATAGTGCCCTTTTGAAACCTTTGGGATTCTGTGGGGAGGGATCGTTGTCTTCCCCACCACCAGTTTTGGTAGATGGGCAGTCTGAGTACGAGTTTGAATGAATTCTTGACTCTAGGTTTGTCCGTCGTGCTCTTCAGTATCTTGTACATTGGTAAGGCTACCGGTTGTGGGTTCCTGCCCGATCAGTTCATGCGGATCGGTTGGTCCAGGCCTTTCATGCCAGGTGTCCTGAGAAACCTGGGGGTCCGGTGGCCCCCTGTAGAGAAGGGGGTACTGTCATGATCCAGGATGGGTTTTGACTTTGTCCCATCTTGGTCAGACTGGGGTTAATTGTTTCGGCCTCACTCTGGGATCTGGGAGGCATCCTATAGCCACTTTGTGGGGTCATTCCTCATCGCTTATATTTTGACCCTTTGCCGAGTGTGTGTGACCCTGTACTTTGTGCTTGTGCTACTTTATGCTTGCCTGGTTTTGATTTGGTTGTTCCTGTTCTGCCTGTCCCTCCTGTACTACGCTGCTATCCCCGTGTATGACTCCTTGCCTACGTTCTGACTATTCTCCGCTTGCCCCTCATGTACTGCTCCATCCTCTCCGTGTATGACTCCCGTTAGTCTGACCGGAGATTCCTGCACTCATCTCCATCAGCAGGATGCTAAGCCCCGCCCCCTGTGGTCACATGATCTTAGGTCCTTTTGCTTTCTGCTACCTTCAGCGTCTCCTCTCACCACACTGCTCAGGTCCCATCTGCCTGAGCTTCCCCTGCAGCATCTGACCCCGGGCCCTCCCTCAGTGTGGGTGAGTTCACCGGCGCTGACAGGATCGTGATAGTTTATTTGTGAAAATATTGGAAATTTGGTGAAAATTTAGAAAATTCATGTACAGCAGTTTACGAGACTTTCAGTGTCTCACTGACACAGCCTGTGAGGGACAACTTATTGATGGGCGAGGGTCAGATGATTACTAAGGGGGCTTTATGACCCCTTTTAACATCTGAAATACTGCTGTCACGATTGACAGCGGTATTTAAGCGATCAGCGATCGGGGACAATATTACAGTGTGTTAGCTGTCATGTGCAGCTGACATCCATGGGGATCTCTGCTGCTAGGCGACCCTTGTTCCCCATTGCTGTTTTAAATAAATACCTTTAGTGACCAACTGTTTATTGTAGGCAGTCATTAAGGGGTTAAAGAAGTGCTTGTTTCAGTGATTTAAACTGAATTGCATCATATGTAATGTAGTGAACAACCTCTTTAACTTATGATTAGCTCAGAGGGCTGGAGACGTGGCAGAAACACTTGTCCAGTAAATAAACTTCGCAGGAAAATGTGTTACTTCATAGAAAGCAGCAGCAGCAGCGAGCCTATACTGCATAATAACTTATCATGTGACTTATGATAGTTCCCCTATCCAGTAGCTGTGGTATGCGCTGACCACAAACTGGTTCAGCTCTTTATGGTAAGTTACAGTCAACACACAGTACAAAGCAGGGCTACATTTATAAAATTATCTTAGCAAGGAATACTGGAATAACTTATCCAATTGTGGAATTTATTAGTATTCAACTATTTATTTTTAAATAAAATGTACTTGCTTGTAGGAGCACCCCTTTAAAACTGGGTTCAGACGGTCATAATTTATACAATGCCCCTGTCTCTTAATAAGAACTCAATAGCCTCATATGCAAATACAGTATTAAGTTATTTGTTCAGATCAGGAGACTAGGGATGAGCGAGCAATAAAATGCTTAGATCTTTGTTACTCGAACTGAGCAATTCCTCGATTCGAGTAACGACTATAATGGGAGTCAATGGGAAATCCAAGCGTTTTTCTGGCAGACTCTACAAGGAGGTCTGGGGGGCAGTGAAAATGTTAAAATGGATGGAAAAAGTGGTAAATGGAAGGAGAACAGCATGGGAAAGACCCCTAGAAGCATTTCCAACTCTCAGATCACTGCTGAAAACAATGGTGTCACACTTTTACTCCATTTTAAGGACTGACAATAAAACATGCAAGTCAAAGAGAACTTGGAGTTTACAGGAAATAAATGTTCAGAAACATTTTTTCCTGTATACTGACTTGTAGGCAACATTAAAAAAAATTAAATAAACCAAAATTGATTTTTTAAAAAAAAAAATTGGAAATTTCAGTGTAATTTATGAAGGAAGCAATAAATGCCAAAAATTAGGGACTCAGGGGGACTCGGATACACCCTGTATTAGACATAAAGACTGGCCTATCACCTCAACATACTTATCTAACTATCCCTGTTTTGCCCATACAAAATTTTCTTCAAAACCAGGACCCTGGTAAAATCTGTTCACACACCCTACATGCACTTAATAGCCCTCTGTGTCTGTACTTCTAGACTCACAAAGGCTATACACTAACTGCAAAGCTTGCCAAAAAATACAAACAGGGTCATCCATTCACCATTGAAGGCACCAACTGTAGTGCCTCATTCAATTATTGTAAGCAAAGTGAAGTTGCAGTAATTGTAAACTCATAAAAATTCTGCACACAATGCAAAGCCTGCCCAAAATTACAAGCAGGCTTTGCATACAAATATTAATAATGGGTAGTTGTGGTAATTCTACACTCATAAAGGCTTTGTGCACAATGCAAAGCACTCAAAAATTACAGGTATGGTCATCCATACTCCCATCAACTGGAGTGCCTCATAAAAAAGTAGAGTATAGTTGTGGCACTTCTAAATTCATAAAGGCATTGTACACAGTGCAAAGCCAGGAAACAATTATAAGTAGTGTCATTCAGTCATCCATAGACCCTTGAAGGCAACATATGGCAGGCCTCATTCAAATATTTAAGATTAAAAATACTTTATGTGCTGCTGTCATCTGGTGGTGTGGAAAAGCAAGGGCTAATCCAAGCTTTGTTCATTTATATCAGAGTGAGCACTTTCTGTTGACAGACAAAAGCGCCAGTGTGCTATGACCTTCCCAGTGGCACTAAAAACCCACTCACACAAGATGCTAGAGGCAGGGCAGCACAACACCACCAAGTAATAGCAGGAGAGCTCATGCTTTGAGCGAAGAACACAGAGGAGTTAGGGAGTAAGCTGGTTATGTCGGCCAGGTATTGCTTGACCATCTTTAAAAACTTTTCTGTCCTTGTCAAAAATACCCAGTCATCTGGAAAGTGTCTTGAAATTGCCCCAGGGCTTTGACAGTGTAACCCTGCATCTGATGTACCTGGTGTGTGTTTCCTTCACCCCTCCTCCTTGGTTGGCAAGGGAGAAATGGCCTTCTGGTATAGCACCATTTTTGTTGACCTCTCCACCTCATGAAGGAGAGATGCAAAGTTTTCGTTGTAGAGTGTGTTTAGCAGGGTGAATGACCAGAAATCTTTTATGGCCAAGATGAATGTAATGTGGCGTCATGGGAAAGGCAGCAGTAGATAAAGTCTGCCATATGTCACAAGGTCCTTACAGTCAACATTTCCCTGTCTCCACCATGATGACTGCGCTCTATCTACATCCCTCCACAGCCCATCTACGAAGAAGAGACAGGACGAAGTTGTGTGCACTATCAGCCAGCTCCTGTTCCTCCTCTTCTTCTTCAGCCTCCACCTCCTTGTTGTTACGCAATCTGCAATGAGTATATGAGATAAAAGTGTGCTGGGTTGTATTTCCCTGTCTCATGTCTTCCTCCATCTCCAGCTGGACCGTATGCAAAGCTTCATGTTTGTCAGCAGCAACTCTTTAAGTAGGCACAGAAGCAGGATCATTGAGCTGATGATGGCGTAATCACTGCTCACAATCTTTGTGGAGTCCTCATAGTTTTGGAGAACCACACAAATGTCAGACATTCATGCCCACTCTTCAGTTTTATGTTCTGAGTCTGAATACTGACATGAGTGTTTTAGTTGATATTCCACAATTGGCCTTTGCAGTACTCACGGTCATTCATCAGTCTGGGACTAGTGCTATGCTGCTAGAGAAACAGCTGCTATGAACTAAGGTGACCTTACAGTAAGGTTACCGCAGTTCACATGTGGGCTCACACAGAGCTTACCATGAGAACCGCTGTCTGTGATTTGCGGTAACCTTAATTACATCACCGCTTGTCACTGCAGCAGCGTTCTCAAGCTAAGCTTAGTGTGTTCTAGCTGGCATGGTGAGCGGTCACATTACTGGTGTCACCACTTACTACACCATCTGGATGTAGCAGAAATTGGGATCATCGTCTGACCTCATCATCATTGATTAACATCAGACAGATGAGGATTACTTTGATTTTTTATTTTTGTTAACAAATAGGTAAAAGAGAGTAATTGTTGATGAGTGTTTTCTTTAATTTAACCCCTTGAAGACCATGCCCTTTTTCATTTTTGCATTTCTTGTTTTCTCTCTCCTTTTCCCAGAGCCATAACTTTTTTATTTTTCCATCAATATGGCCATGTTAGGGGCGTTTTTTTGCGGGACAAGTTGTACTTTTGAATGGCACCATTGATTTTACCATATCTTGTACTCAAAAATGAGAAAAAAATTCCAAGTGCTGTGAAATTGCAAAAAAGTGCAATTAAACAACTTTTTTGGATTTTTTTTTTACCATGTTCACCAAATGCTAAAACTCACCTGCCATTATGATTCTCCAGGCCATTACGAGTTAATAGACACAAAACATGTCTAGGTTCTTTTTTATCTAAGTGGTGAAAAAAATCCAAAGTTTGGTTAAAAAAAATGCGCCATTTTTTGATACCCATAGCGTCTCTATTTTTCATGATCTCGGGTTGGATGAGGGCTTCTTTTTTGCATACCGAGCTGACCCGTTATTGCATTTTTATGCAATGTCGCGGCGACCAAAAAATACTATTTCTGTCGTCTTGACTTTTTTTTTGCTACACCGTTTACTGATTAGATGAATTATTTTTATAGCTTGATAAATTGGGCAATTCTGAAAGCAGAGATAACAAATATGTGTATGTTTGATTTTTTTATTGTTTTATTTTGAATGAGACGAAAGGAGAGTGATTTAAACTTTAATATTTTTTTATTTTTTTTAACATTTTTAAAAGTATTTTTTTTTTTTACTTTTGGTATGCTTCAGTAGTCTCTATGGGAATCTAGAAGCTGCCATAACCCAATCAACTCTGCAATCAGATCGCCTCTAAGTAGCTGAATTACTCTCTTGCTATGAGCACCGACCACTGGGCGGCGCTTATAGCAATCCGGCAGTGTCAACCATAGAGGTCTCCATGCCATGCCAACCCACCGGTGACCCATGATCAAGCGAAGGGAGTCACCGGTGGGTGGATTTCCGGCCCGATGGCCGGAAGCGCGCGTTAAATGCCGCTGTCAGAGTTTTACAGCGGCATTTAACGAGTCTATAGCCGAATGTGGATCGCGATTCCACCCACGACTGTTCCGTACACATGTCTGCTGTTCAAAACAGCTGATATGTGCTAGGAAAGAAGCGGGCTCACTGCCAGAGCCCACATCAAAAGGAGTGAAGCGATTTGCTCAGTACTAGAACGGCAGAGGTCGTGAAGGAGTTAAGGACTTTTCTATGTGTGTGTCTTTATCAGGCCGGGGTCAGACTAGCGTACATATGGCATTCGATGCAAGAGCATCGGATGCCATACGCTAATGACCCTTGGCTCCTGCTTTGCTGCGAGCAGGAGCCGAGGATCATGCATCTGCGCGACGAACCTCTTGCACAGAGAGGATCGGAGCACAGCTGCAGAGGAGGTGGAGAAATGAATTTCTCCATCACCTCCATTGCCAGTGTCAGAGTATTTCGCACATCACTCAGATGTTATCTGAGTGATGTGGGTTGTTTCACTCGCGCCCATAGGCTTGTCGGTGACAATTGCAGCATGCTACGATTTCACTTGCACGTTGAAAATGGCTGAGAAAAAAAACGCTGTTGGGAGCTGCCCAATAAATGAGTACTGGTCCAAATGCTATGCAATGTTTTATTGCATAGCATTCGTCCATATTCATCGCTAGTGTGACACTTCTCTATTACTAACCTCTGGCCTTGATGTCAGCGGACATTACACAGCTGACATCAACCCCCATAAACTATTTTACCCCACTTAGCAACACACCAGGGCAAGCAAGAAGAGCCGAGACTAAGTGCCAGAATTGGTACATCTAATGAATGTGCCATTTCTGGGGCAGCCTATGAATATAAGACTGCAACTATATGCTTTGCCTTAGCTGGTTATTAAAAATAGAGGGGGACCCCATGTCATTTTTTTTAGGATCCACCATATTTTTAATAATCAGCTAAGGCAAATCAGACAGTTATGGGCTAATATTAATGGTATGTGCAGCTCCATGGATATTAGCCCTTTCCCAGTCTAAAAATACCAGCCCCAGCCGTCTGTTTTCCCTCCGCTGGTTTTAAAAAGGAAGGGGACCGTAGATAATTTTTTAAAAATTATTTATTTTAACGAATATCCGACCAATCACAGCCATACCACATTCCATTACTTGCCATGCCTGTGATGGAGCCAGAAGTTCCCACTACCTTAAGGCTTTGTGCCCATGTTGCAGAAATGCTCCGGAATGATCCGCAGCATTTCCAGAACTCCCTGTCACTGTTAAAACGCATGTGGAATTCCCATGTGATTTCCCACAAAACACAAGCGTTTTGCAAGCGTTTTTAGCTTGCAGAATGCTCGCGCTTTTCCAAGCGATTTGAAGCATCGCTTGGAAAAGTGATTGACAGGTTGGTTACACTTGTCACGTGTGACAAACTTTTTACTATTTATACTGCCTATGTAGCATCAATAGTAAAAGATAGAATGTTAAAAAATAATAAAAAATAAAAATAGAGAGATACTTACCCTCTGTCGGCCCTCGGAGTCCTCCCGGTCTTCAGCGACGCTGCCGGCAAGTTCCGTTCCCAGGGATGCATTGCGCGAATGACCTCTGATGACGTAGTGGTCACGCGACCGCTATGTCATCTGGAGTGATTCTCGCAATGCATCCCTGAGAACGGAAGTTGCTGGCAGCGCCACGTGCACCGCTGAGGACTTTGGGGGCCGACAGAGGGTAAGTATATCCCTATTTTTCATTTTAATTCTATTTTTTTACAGGAATATGGTACCCAGGGCCTGGAGGAGAGTGTCCTCTCCTCCAGACCCTGTGTACCATCCGCAAATGAAGCGCTCACTTTACGCATGGGTGGGCATAGCCACATGCATAAAGTGAGCACTTCAATGCAATCATATGGCGGCGGAATCGCTGCGATTCCGCCAAATTAATGAACATGCTGCGTATTTTACCGCGATGCGATTATGCTCCGTAAAAATATGCAGCATGGGTACAGCAATAGCGGAATCCAATAGGATTGCATGGGATGCATTTTATTAGCATTTTTTAAGCATTTACACAGAGGAAAAACACAGCAAAAACGCTTAAAAAACGCAACGTGGGCACACAGCCTTAAGCGTATTGATTTGCTCCACTGCAGCCTTTCAACAAGCTAAAATTAGACTTCTGAACCTCAACAGGAAACCTGATATCCGTGTTCAGAGTCAGGTACGAGTTCAGTATTTTGATCTCTCTGTCTTTTGCTATTCTAAATCACCCCAAGTTAGCTGCTGCCTCTCCTGCCTAGGCTTTTATACAGATTGTGATATTCCCATATGATTTTTCTGTTCTTTATTATGCGATATGAAAGCTAGCATAATTAAGGAGTAAACGCTATCATGCCGGAGGTCATGTCAGTCTTCTGTGGTTGATGCTATCTTCTGCAAAGTGTAATAATTCAGCGTGCATCTTCTTGACATCGTTTGCTAAATGATTGCAAATTGTTGGAACCTGCAAATTTTCTATATTTCGTCTCAAATTTTATTTGAATTGCATTCATTTAATCAACTCTACATACAAGATGTCACGAGGACACGAAATAAAAATAATGTCCCTGTTGCAGATAAGCCAAGCCATGATACCAGCCGGTTAGCTACACCTCTGCGGGTTCTGTAATTACTTCCATTTGCATCAGTTAACTCCTGATAGCCCCAGTAAGAGAGACCTTCTTCTCCCCTTCAGGCATCTGTGTGGCTGTGTAGGCATCATGTCTATCCTTGTTTAACATGTAAAATGAACTTCTAAAGTTAGTACTATACACAGGCTGTCCTTGCCTTCTTGTTTTCGGTCCTTTCTAATGCACAACTGAAATAATAAATTGTAGCTTTATTATGAACATCAAATAAAAAAGGGTTAAAGGTCCACGTACAAGAAATGATGTGCTATTTGTGTACTGAGAGTGATGCTTAGGGGATACATTGTATAGTAAAAGCAGTTCTGTGCTAAATAGCTTCGGGTATGCAGGTACCCCTGCAGGGTAACATAAAGAAAAGGCACTATTCTGTAGTTATTTCTCAGCCTCGAGCAAAATGAAAAAAATAATCCTTTTTCTAAAAGACAGACAATTTTTTTTTTTGCAAGTGGAAATTTTAGGCAGTGAGTGACATGCAGATGAGCCCCGCGGTGCATCCCTCAATCTTGTTTTGTTTACTTAATTTGAGCATTCTTTGAAAATACACTTGATCCAGTTCTCCATGCACAAAGAATACAGTTTCATGCTGAATAAAAGATGTGTGTGCACATTCATGCCTAAAAAAGATATAAGCATTGTACAAAAACACTGAAAACCAATGTCACATTACCAAGAGTGTCCACATAGCTGAATACCAATTACTTTTATCCTGAAATTCTTTGGATTTTATAGAAAATAATCCTTATTCAAGCCAAGCCTGCTTCGCCTTTTCATTATTTTATAATGGTTGGGGCTGTAAGGAAGTTGTTTTATAAGGGAGAGGCAGAAAAGACAATTGAGCTTCTTTCCACAGGAGGGAAATGGTAAAAAATGATTTTTTTTTCTTTTTTTCTTTGCATCAGTAGCAAGCTATTTTCCATGATAAACAACCTTCGGCAAGGAAAATCATTTATTATCCCTTGAATGCACAGTGGCTGCGTGTGAGCAGTAATGAATACTAAGCAGAGGACACTGCTCTTTTAGTCACTGCCTTGTTTAACAGCAATGATCAAAGAGGCTTAAACCAAGAACTGTTTTTGTCTAATTTGAGGAGCATTTCTTCATTTGTGATGCTTGAGGGCGCCATAGTAAGCATGGAAGTAACCAAACCAGGCATTTATTCAGGGCCTATTAAGCTAAAAATGGGCCCATGGTGGTCCTAAAACAAAAAGATAAGACATGCCCTCCATATTTGCTCTTTTCTGTGCTTTTGCAGATTCTAGCTTGCATTTTTGGGTTGGGGGAAGAGAGGGCATCTAATGACTGTGGTCACTGATTAGCTGAAGTGATCGCTGTTTCTTCCGGCTTTGATAGAACTTGACCTCCGCAGCCAATTATTTGTACAGGGATAATTTAAGGCTTCTCTTTTGGAAAAGAATGCCAGAAGAATGGTGGGGGACACATGTAGCAGTAGCAGAAGGTGTCCAGTAGGTTAGTATGCGTTTTCTTTTTTATTTTATTGTCTCATTTTAGGGTATTAAAATGTAGAGGACTATCCTTTTAAAGGGAACCCGTCATCACAATTTAGTATGTTTAAATAAAGTATGACCATAATGGCGCTTTTATACTGATTTAATAGATACATGTAGGGAAGAAATCCACATCCTGGTTTTTGTTTTTGGTGAAATATCCCTATTTGTGCATCAGGTTTGGACTTTGGGGCAACACTGTGAGTAGGGTTTTCGGCTCTGCCAGGGCCTCTCAGCTTTGGTTCGAGCCTCATTCCTTAAAGTTTGCGCTAGCAATGTCCTTGCCCCTTTCAGCGCTTGTGTACATTCATCTCCCAGTGTTCTTAAGCAAAATGGTGCAGGAGGCGGACCATGCACAGATTGATATCGGAATGTCTTTATCAAATGACATTGGTTTTGGCGCGTGCGCAGATTCTGACTTCAGCTCAATGATGAGTTGAGATCTCAATCTAAACATGCGTCACCACAGGCGCCATTTTGCTGAAGACAGTAGGGTGTCAATCTGTGCTAGTGCCGCCCTTGTGTGAACTCTGGGAAAAGAGGCTCGTACATATACAGAAAGGTGGCTGCAGAGCTGAAAACCCTGTCCACAGTCCCGCCAAAAATGTCTGTCCACATGCCAGAAGAAGATATTGCATCAAAACCAATGTGAATAAAACAAGAACCAGGTTGTGGATTTCTTCCCTACATGTATCTATTAAATCAGTATAAAAGCGCCATTATGGTCATACCTTCATATTAAAATATTAAATCATGATGACATGTTCTCTTTAACCCGTATACACCCGAAGGTGGTTTGGATGTTAATGACCAGGCCAATTTTTACAATTGTGACCACTGTCAATTTATGAAGTAATAACTCTGGAACACGTCAACATATGCCAATGATTCTGAGATTGTTTTTTTTGTGACACATTGTACTTCATGATAGATGTAAAATTTCTTTGAGCACCGGAGCATTTTAGTGCTCTCTCATCTCTAGTAAAAATAATAATAATCTTTATTGATATAACACCAACATATTCCACAGCGCTTTATAGTTCAACAGTTCATATACAGCAGTAGACAGGAGTATCCAAATTCTAGGGTCAGATCAGTGCATTCAAGATGCTAGTTCATGCCATGGATGCACTGATCACTATAGTTAGGATATATAAATAGGAGTGAAGAGCATTGCACATCAGACAGATTTTTACAGTAAAGCTACAAATTGTTTAGAATCTACAATATGACTCCTGTATGGCTGTGTTTGATTTAAATCGTGTTTTTTTTGGGGGGGAGTTAATAATTGATTGTTGTGAGACTCTTATAAGTGTTTTCACCATGCGCTCAGAATAAGTAACTCTTGTAGCTTTTACGCAAATCTTTAACTTAGATTTTATACAATTTGTATTTTTTAGAACATTTATTCTTCTTGACATATTTATTTTGCGCATGGCATATTGCCTTTATAACTATGCTTTTTTTAAATGGTAAATAACTTTGGCTTATGGAATTGATGGTCTGCTTAAGGTGAATTATGGGAACAAAAAGGTTGATGGAGTAAACGCAACATCATTGCCTGATATATTTATTATTAAGGATACTAGGGAGTACACCATAATACACGGAGAATGTCTAGCAAAATGCTGCCTACTTGTGAGAGTGTTTAGAGTTCAGAACAGACATCTTCAATATACTTTTCATAGACAGGACTAGTGGGAGTTTTAAGTAGATAAAGATATACTGTTTCTCTATGCTTCCAAGACTCCTTGAAAGGGGTCATAACATGGGTAAGTAGCGATCGTTCAAGTTCTGTTTCCAAATCTAAGACTGTATAAATCTATTTGAACACAAAGCTAACAATTCAAACTCCTCTTTCTATCTACCCATGAGAATGCTGCTGTTAGGACCTAAAGGAAATCTGTCATGCTGCTAAACAGCGGGCAGCACGGAAAGAGGTCTAGCTGCTCAATTGCAGCCAGATAAATTAAACTATGAAGCTCTCCAGCATTTCCAATAAAATATACTTTGAATATATACTTTCTGCTTCCAGAGCGGTTGTAGGTGATTGACAAATCTCTATCTCGAGTGTATATAGTCAACTACCTCCAGCAGCACTGGGAAGAGCCAGACCAGTCTCCTCTCCGGCTATGGTCGCCGGTTGGATCTTCAAAGTACTTTATGTTGTCTTGGAAATGCTGGAGCATTTTAGAAAATATATCACTGGTCAACACAAAAAAATCATCAAAAAAGGTAATATGTCTGTTTTATGAAGTTAGATGTGCTGATTCCAAAAATATGCTTAGCTTTGCTCTATCGCAAAAGTTTCTGAGATAGAAGATTTTTGTCATTACATTATTTCTGCATTTTCAATGTATGTGGTTTTTACTATGTTATTCCCATTTCTTTGCTTGTCTTAATTAATTGTGAATTTTCTTACAGGGACAACATCAGCAAAGGTTTTAGTGAGTTTCATGGGAAGGAGTATTGACAGTGCAGTCAACCAATGACTGCTTCTCGGAAAGTCACATGTTATGAGGAAAAGCTAACTGTTATGTTATGTTATGTTATGTTATGTTTTAGTCTTTGCCTGATAAGAGACCTGAGTAGTCTGGAAAGCTTGCAATTTGTTACCATCTTTTCAGTTAGCCATTAAAAGGTATCAACCACTGAGGACTCTCAACTCTAAATATTTTGTTATGAGGCAGTAAGATTTGAGTCAGTCAGAAATGAACTGGTATG
Source organism: Oophaga sylvatica (assembly GCA_033576555.1). Classification (NCBI taxonomy): domain Eukaryota; kingdom Metazoa; phylum Chordata; class Amphibia; order Anura; family Dendrobatidae; genus Oophaga; species Oophaga sylvatica. The sequence continues at coordinate 71,010,813 of JARQOD010000005.1, forward strand.
AAAGGACTGGTATGTGAGACTCTGACAGGAGACAAGACTCTACAAGGAGCTGAGCCCTGCCACAGGTAGATAGAAGGGAAGGCAGCGGACATCACCATTGTGAGAGGATTTTCACTGCATTTTTGGAAGGGCAAGTTGCCTCAGAGGGAAGAAAACAGCTCAGCCACTGAGGTATAACTGAGGGTCTCCACAGAGAGAGAACCTGAAAGCAGCCAATATCACACTGAGAAACTGCCTGTTTGCAAATGTTCATCTGTAAGGAATAGGCTGACCCGTTTACCTCACAACTGTATATAGTTATCTACCAGATTACTTCCAGTAAAATCAGCTCTAAATACAAGCTGCCGCTGTCATCTCTGGGGAAATATCTACATATAGTTGGTCGGCTCATCTCATTTTTTTTTAGTTTGTCACCACATTGAACTGAACTTATTCTACTGTTTGATCTGATTTAAAGGAGAAGAATTCCCCCGACAGTGTATCAATCATCTGAACAGATTCTGCTTTGTGTGTGTTTTTTTACACCAAAAGGCCAAGTTCAATCACTCATTATATTAAAAAGATGTACCAGATGTACTTTAAGTGTCCACTTGGTGATCAAGGCAAAAGCTGGGATATACTCAAGTTGTTCAAATGGTCTTCGTGACTGGTTGAATATGAGGAAAGTGTGTTGTGAATGGGTTTGAGATGAGTTCTGAGCAGAGGCTCCCTCTGGTGGTTACAAGCGGTGCTAGTCTGTCCAGTGAAGATTGTGAGGACTGGGAATCAGGTGTTACTGACTGGTCTTATATAAGGGAGTCACCTTCCCATCAGGGTTGCCGGTGATCAATTGTTCTGGTCTGAATCCTTTATTCCAGTTTCCCTTGTAGCCTGCTGTGTCGTGTCTGCATCTCCTGCTAACAGATAAGACATTTTCTTCTTTTGTGTTTGTGCTATATTTTTGCATTTTGTCCTGCACTTCTGTGGGGGCCTTCAGGGTCCCCTCCGGGGGCTTCTGCCCTCTCAGTTTTGTTCAGCCACTGATGTTTGTACTTTTGCTTTTTCCAGTTTTTTCAGTGGCTGCTGTTTTGATTTTGTTACACCAGAGAACTAATTTAGGTGGAAGAGGTCGTGTGATCTCAGGTGTTTTTGAAATTAGTAGAGTTGGTGCTTTTCAGGGTTTTCTGGGATTGCAGTAAGTACCCTTCCTATCCTTTTCTATTTAGTTAGTTTGGGCCCCAGCGTTTGCTCATACTATTTTCTTTCTGTGTCAGTATTTCATCTTGTCTAACGCCATTACATGTTTGGGGGCTTTCTATTATCTTTGGGGTTCTGCTCCGGGGCAGATAGCTTTCCTATATCTATCTTTAGGTGTAGTTAGTTTCTCAGGCTGTGACGAGGCGTCTAGGACCAACGTAGGAACGCTCCACGGCTGCCTCTAGTTGTGGTGGTTAGTCAGGGTACTGCAATCTCATAGATTCCAACTGCTCTGGTGTATTGCCTTTTTTTTTACCTGCACTCCTCAGCTACCGAAACATAACAGTATCACCGGCCTAAAAATTGAAAATTGTATGGTACTCACAGAAGGGAAAAAATATTGTCAGAGTTGTCAGAGATATTTTTCTGTTTGTTGCATTTTTTTTTTTTCCCTCTGTATCTCTGGGTGCTGGGGAGGATCTTTTCTCTCAATGGAGTTTGCACAGTTGTCTGGCCGTGTGGATCAGCTTGCCACTGAGGTTCGGAGTATTGCTATCTATCTTGCTGGGTTGCCTGTTGTGGAACCTAGGATTCCCATGCCAGATTTGTTTCTAGGGGATCGAGCTAAGTTTCAGAATTTCAAAAATAATTGTAAATTGTTTTTTGCCTTAAAATCTAAGTCCTCAGGGAACGCAGCGCAGCAGGTTCAAATTATCATCTCTCTCCTGCGCGGCGATCCTCAGGATTGGGCTTTTTCCCTGATACCTGGGGATCCTGTTTTGAGTGATGTTGATGAATTTTTTCAGGCCTTGGGGTTATTACGATGAGCCTAATGTCACTGATCAAGCTGAGAAAGCCTTGTTGGCATTAAATCAGGGGCTTGATGACGCTGAGTTATACTGTCAGAGATTCCGTAGGTGGGCAGTCCTGACCAAATGGAATGACGACGCTTTGGCAGCCCTTTTCCGGAAGGGTCTGTCAGATAATGTAAAGGATGTTATGGTGGGATTCCCTGTCCCCTCTGGTCTCAATGATTCTATGTCATTAGCGATTCAAATTGACAGACGTTTGCGTGAGCGGAGAAGTATGCGTGGAATGGTGTTGTCTTGTGAACCAGCTTCTGAACCCATGCAGTGTGATAGAGTGGTGTCTGGGGCACAGCGTCAGGAGTTTCGAAAGCGCAATGGGTTATGTTTCCACTGTGGTGATGCCTCTCATGCTATTTCAGTCTGCCCTAAGCGGGGAAGACGTTTTGCACGCTCAGTTGTCTTGGGTAGTGTTCAGACTAAGTTTTTATTAACTGTCACTCTGATATGCTCTCTGTCCTCATTTTCTGCTCAGGCTTTCGTGATTCTGGAGCAGCTATTAACCTGATGGATTATGATTTTGCTAAACTTGTGGATTTCCCTTGATACCCCTACAGAAGTCTATTCCCCTACTGGGGATCGATTCTACCCCTTTGGCTGAGAATAAACCCCAGTTTTCTACTCAGGTGATAATGAGGGTTGAACCTGATCACCAGGAGTGCTGCAAATTTTTGGTTCTGTATAATCTGCATGACATTATCGTGCTGGGTTTTCCTTGGTTACAGTCTCATAATCCTGTTTTGGATTGGAAATCTGTGTCTGTAACCAGTTGGGGCTGCCAATGTGTTAATACCAACACTCCTGTTTTTTCTGCCTCCCCCAGGCTCAGGATGTTCCTGACTTTTTGATTGATTTTTCTGATGTGTTTAGCGAAAGTAAATCTGCATCCTTGCCTCCCCATAGGAGCTATGACTGCGCTATTGAATTAGTGCCGGGTAGTAAATTCCCTAAAGGTCGCCTTTTTAACTTGTCTGTACCTGAACATGACGCTATGCGGTCTTATATCAAGGAATCATTGGAGAAGGGTCATATCAGACCATCCTCTTCACCCTTAGGTGCCGGTTTTTTCTTTGTGGCCAAAAAGGATGGTTCATTAAGGCCGTGTATTGATTATCGTCTCTTGAACAATATTACTGTGAAATATCAATACCCGTTACCCTTGATTTCTGACCTGTTTTCCAGGGTGAAAAACGCTACTTGGTTTACCAAGTTTGACCTCAGGGGGGCGTATAACCTTATTCGCATTAAGCACGGGGATGAATGGAAGACGGCATTCAATACCCCTGAAGGGCATTTTGAGTACCTGGTGATGCCCTTTGGGCTCACTAATGCTCCTTCCGTCTTCCAGTCCTTCATGAATGACATTTTCAGGGATTTTGTGGACAAATTTCTGATTGTTTATTTGGATGATATCTTGATTTTTTCTAATGACTGGGACTCTCATGTGAAACATGTTCGAACTGTATTCCAGATTTTGAGAGAGAATGCTCTGTATGTGAAGGGATCAAAGTGTCTTTTTGGCGTACAGAGGATCTCATTTCTGGGATTCATTTTGTCCCCATCTGTTATTGAAATGGACCCGGTCAAGGTTCAGGCCATCTGTGATTGGGTCCAACCTACTTCATTAAAGGCTCTTCAGAGATTTTTGGGTTTTGCCAATTTTTATCGTAAATTTATTGGTAATTTCTCGGTTATTGTTAAACCATTAACTGATTTGACTAGAAAGGGTTCTGATGTGGTGAATTGGCCTCCTGAGGCAGTCTCTGCATTTCAGGAACTTAAGCAGAGATTCACTTCTGCTCCTGTTCTACGGCAGCCTGATGTTTCTCTGCCATTTCAGGTGGAGGTTGATGCCTCTGAAATTGGGGCAGGTGCCGTTTTGTCCCAAAAAGATCCAGAGACCTCTAAAAGTAACCCTTGTGCCTTTTTCTCTCGAAAATTTTCTCCTACTGAACGTAATTATGACGTGGGTAATCGGGAGTTATTGGCCATGAAGTGGGCTTTTGAAGAGTGGAGACATTGGCTGGAGGGAGCCAAACATCAGGTGGTGGTCCTTACGGACCATAAGAATGTGGTCTATCTGGAATCTGCCAAGCGACTCAATCCTAGACAGGCCAGGTGGGCCTTGTTTTTCACACGTTTTAATTTTGTGGTTTCCTTTCTTCCTGGCACTAAGAATGTTAAGGCGGATGCCCTCTCGAGGAGTTTCCTTGCGGACTCTCCTGAGTTATCTGATCCTTCTGTTATTTTGAAAGAGGGTGTAGTTCTTTCCGCCATCTCACCCAATTTGAGACTTGCTTTGGAGGGGTGTCAGGAGGATAGGCCCGAGTGCTGCCCTGTTGGAAAATTGTTTGTCCCGGACCAGTGGAAAAAGAGTGTGATGTCTGAGATTCATTGTTCTGCGTTGGCTGGGCATCCCGGAATTTTTGGTACCAGAGACTTGGTTAGTCGGTCCTTTTGGTGGCCTACCTTGTCTCGTGATGTCAGGGAATTTGTGCAGTCCTGCGGGACTTGCTCTCGCTCCAAGCCTTGCTCTCGCTCTAGTGGTTTGTTGATGCCATTGCCTGTGCCCAAGAGACCATGGACCCATATCTCTATGGATTTCATTTCCAACCTTCCTGTTTCTGAGAGAATGACCACCATCTGGGTAATTTGTGATAGGTTTTCCAAAATGATACATCTTGTGCCATTACCTAAGTTGCCTTCCTCCTCTGAATTGGTGCCTTGTTCCTTCAGCACGTGGTTCGTTTACACGGCATTCCTGAGAACATTGTGTCTGACAGAGGAGTCCAGTTTGTTTCCAGATTTTGGAGGACTTTTTGTTCTAAACTGGGTGTTCAATTGTCTTTCTCCTCGGCATTCCATCCTCAGACCAATGGTCAAACTGAGAGAATAAACCAGACATTGGAGACTTATCTAAGATGCTTTGTGTCTGCTGATCAGGATGACTGGGTCTCTTTTTTGCCTTTGGCTGAGTTTGCTCTTAATAATAGGGCTAGCTCTGCTACTTTGATGTCTCCGTTTTTCTGTAATTCTGGGTTTCACCCTCGATTTTCTTCAGGACAGACGGAGGCTTCTGTTTGTCCAGGTGTTGACTCTGTTGTGGAGCGTATGCAACTGATTTGGGACCAGGTAGTGGAGAGGTTGTCCCTCTCTCAGGAGAGGGCCCAGCGGTTTGCTAACCGGCATAGGACTGATGGTCCTCGGTTTAAAGTGGGGGACTTGGTCTGGTTGTCCTCAAAGAATATTCCTATGAGAGTAGCATCTCCTAAATTTAAGCCTAGGTTCATTGGACCTTATAAGATCATGGAGATTATTAATCCTGTCTCTTTTCGTTTGCTTCTTCCAGGGACATTTAAGATCCATAACGTGTTCCACAAGTCCTTGTTGAAGAGGTTTGTTGAGCCAGTGGTTCCTGCTGCTGTGCCTCCTGACCCTGTTTTGGTTGAGGGCAATCTGGAGTATGTGGTTGAGAAAATATTAGATTCTCGTTTTTCTAGACGGAAACTCCAGTATTTGGTTAAATGGAGAGGTTATGGTCAGGAAGACAATTCTTGGGTGTTTGCTTCGGACATCCATGCTAGGAGACTTATCCGTGCGTATCATAGAACTCATCCTGACCGACCTGGTTGCTCAAATGAGGGTTCGGTGACCCCTCCTCAAGGGGGGGGTACTGTTGTGAATGGGTTTGAGATGAGTTCTGAGCAGAGGCTCCCTCTGGTGGTTACAAGCGGTGCTAGTCTGTCCTGTGAAGATTGTGAGGACTGGGAATCAGGTGTTACTGACTGGTCTTATATAAGGGAGTCACCTTCCCATCAGAGTTGCCGGTGATCAATTGTTCTGGTCTGAATCCTTTATTCCAGTTTCCCTTGTAGCCTGCTGTGTCGTGTCTGCATCTCCTGCTAACAGATAAGACATTTTCTTCTTTTGTGTTTGTGCTATATTTTTGCATTTTGTCCTGCACTTCTGTGGGGGCCTTCAGGGTCCCCTCCGGGGGCTTCTGCCCTCTCAGTTTTGTTCAGCCACTGATGTTTGTACTTTTGCTTTTTCCAGTTTTTTCAGTGGCTGCTGTTTTGATTTTGTTACACCAGAGAACTAATTTAGGTTTAAGAGGTCGTGTGATCTCTGGTGTTTTTGAAATTAGTAGAGTTGGTGCTTTTCAGGGTTTTCTGGGATTGCAGTAAGTACCCTTCCTATCCTTTTCTATTTAGTTAGTTTGGGCCCCAGCGTTTGCTCATATTATTTTCTTTCTGTGTCAGTATTTCATCTTGTCTAACCGCCATTACATGTTTGGGGGCTTTCTATTATCTTTGGGGTTCTGCTCCGGGGCAGATAGCTTTCCTATATCTATCTTTAGGTGTAGTTAGTTTCTCAGGCTGTGATGAGGCGTCTAGGACCAACGTAGGAACGCTCCACGGCTGCCTCTAGTTGTGGTGGTTAGTCAGGGTACTGCAATCTCATAGATTCCAACTGCTCTGGTGTATTGCCTTTTTTTTACCTGCACTCCTCAGCTACCGAAACATAACAAAAGTGGCTATGCCATTTGCTGTTCCCGTGATTTGGAGAGAACCCAAAAATCATAGTGATGACTGCTACTTTTGTCAAACTGAAGAGCTTTTCTAGAAAGAACAAACATAAGATTAATTACACTGAACTTGAATATGCAATTAGACCAGTTCAACATGATGGTACCTTGCCAGTTCCTGTACCACCGTTGTCTGGATTGGATGGAAATGAAGTAGAATAGAATATGGAGCTGAAGCTACTGACGAAGACATGAACACCTCAAGTCAAATTGAGTATGTACCTGATGAAGAAGCCGAGCAGCTAGAACTCTTTACTCAACATGAATTAAATGATCTCATCAGAGACCTATCATTGTCAAAAGATAAAGCTGAACTTCTTGCGTCTTGGTTGAAACAGAAGAATCTTCTTCATGATGATGTCAAAGTGTGTTATTACCGAAACAGAAGTAACACTTTGACACAAATAGTGTCCTTTAGTGGAAACTTTACCGTCTTATCTTAAAGACGCTAACTATGTACTTCACAAATTGGATGGTCTACAGTTGGATGATATGATTTTGGTCACCTGCGATATAGAATCTATTTAAGCAAAATATGAAGACTATGGAGCTGAAGCTACTGGCGAAGACATGGAGACCTCAAGTCAAGATGAGTATGTACCTGATGAAGCAGCCGATCAGCCAGAACGCTTTACTCAACATGAATTAAATGATCTCATCAGAGACCTTTCATTGTAAAAGATAAAGCTGAACTTCTTGCGTCTAGGTTGAAACAGAAGAATCTTCTTCATGATGATGTCAAAGTGTGTTATTACCGAAACAGAAGTAACACTTTGACACAAATAGTGTCCTTTAGTGGAAACTTTACCGTCTTATCTTAAAGACGCTAACTATATACTTCGCAAATTGGATGGTCTACAGTTGGATGATATGATTTTGGTCACCTGCGATATAGAATCTATTTAAGCAAAATATGAAGACTATGGATCTGAAGCTACTGGCGAAGACATGGAGACCTCAAGTCAAGATGAGTATGTACCTGATGGAACAGCCGAGCAGCCAGAACACTTTACTCAACATTAATTAAATGATCTCATCAGAGACCTTTCATTGTCAAAAGATAAAGCTGAACTTCTTGCATCAAGGTTGAAACAGAATAAACTTCATGATGATGTCAAAGTGTGTTATCACCGAAACAGAAGAAACACTTTGACGCAATTTTTCGCATTTGATGGACCAATGGTGTATTGAAACAATGTGACTGGCATCTTTGAAGAACTAAATCAAGAGTATTTTTTTGCAGATTGGTGATTGTTTATTGACTCATCCCAGAGAAGTTTGAAAGCAGTGTTGCTTCACAATGGAAATATAAAACCATCAATCCCTATTGCTCACTTATGTCATCTAAAGGAAAGTTATTAAAATCTGTCAGTTGTTTTGGATGCTATACAATATAAGCATCATCAATATCTGTGGTGATTGGTCTGCTAATGGGAATGCATGGAGGTTTGACAAAATATTGTTGCTTCTTGTGTTTATGGGACAGTAGAAATACAGTAGAGCATTATGTTCCTCGTGATTGGGGACAGAGAAACATCTATGCGCCAGGTAGAGACAATGTTCAGCACAATCCTTTAGTTGCTCGAACAAAAATCTTTCTTCTTCCACTACATGTAAAGGTGGGATTGATTAAAAACTTTGTGAAAGCCATGGCAAAGACAAATTCACAAGGGTTCCAGTAAAATGTTACAGAAATTCTCCAGCATTTAACTAGCATATATTTGTTATATATTTGTTATGTATCTTATTGTGACATATTTGTGTAAATTGCATATGCTGTATGTATGTGTTTAATGCCTTTTGTATTGTATTCCAGTATAGATTAAGGAAAGTTAGTACATCCTTTGGGAACACTAGAGGAGGGCACTTGTAGTATATAGTATTCATAGACTGGGTAAGTATAGTTTTGCAACGGGCCATTAGATGGGGTACACTAGTGGGCCTTGTTAGGCCTCTTTCACATTTCCGGCGGGCGCCTGGCGGCGCCCCCGGCATTTTGCCGCAGCGCCGCATCTGAAAATCTGATGCGCCGCATGCGGCTTTTTTCGCATTGACATGCATTAGCGCCGGATGGCACCGCATGTCAATGCGTTGCATGCGGTTTTGTCCGGATGCGGTGCAAATGTACATTGCGGCGTCCGGAAAAAACACTGCATGTAACGTTTTTTGTTTTTGCCGGATGGTTTCTTTTCTCTCCAAGCATCAGAAACCATCCGGCAAAAAAACGCATTTTGGCCGCCGGAAGTGTGAAAGGTTTTCACATGCGGCGCTGCGGCAAAACGCCGGGGGCGCCGCCAGGCGCCCGCCGGAAATGTAAAAGAGGCCTTAGGTATAGCTGTAGGAAGTTTCTAGATGGTTTAATAAGAGCGCATAGTTAATTGTAGGAGGAGTTGCTATGTGTTAAGCTAGTGTAGGTGATAGGAATAGCTCAGATGGGCGGGCACACCAGACAAGTCCAGAAGGGCTCTATGCCCAGGATGACATGGCAGCTATGCAACGTTGTTTAAGGAGACAGAAAACAAGAGAAAAATGAAGTCCTAACTATTATATCAAGTATTTTTATTAGTACAAACAAGACACAAAGTGAGAAACAGGGTCAATAAAAAAGTATTGCTGGTTAACAATGAATAGTAAGTCAAGGACAACAACAGGAGGCAGAAAAAACAGTCCTCCCTACTGATATAAGTAACCTATAGATGGTAAAGTCCATAAATTAGAATGTGCCTATCAATATAAAGAAATAATAAATTTATTGTACGTTGCCTAGGGAGATCTCTGAGGAAGGTCACATGGCCAGTGATAGGGACAGACTACTGACCGTACTGTATTATTTCAATTATATCATTTGTTAGTCAGGAGTAGCCATGACAATTTTAAAAAGTAATAAGCCCATATACAGTCAAGGAAAAAAGTGCAATAGTGCCAAAGTGCAATAGTGCAAAAAAACAAAACAAACTATATAGGTAATCTGTACAGACCCCAACGCACATTTCGCGGTATAGGAACACCGCTTGACGCCCCCCGAGGAAGCGGTGTTCCTATACCGCGGAAACGTGCGTTGGGGTCTGACAGAGTTCAGCTCTCCCTCTTCTCTGTGCCATGATGGGTATGTACCTCTAGCTAACTGTAGCCACAAAGGATGTCCTGCCATTTCTTTGGACACTTGTTTTATACATGCACATTTACTGCTGGCAGGATTTTCTCTGTGGGAGATTTCTCTGTTCAGTGATTCCTCCTGTGGGACCAGGGGGAAAAAAATGCACAGATTACCTATATAGTCAATGGTGAATTGTAATTGCATTCCTGACACTTGTCTAATACATGCAGACAATTTGGTTTAAGCAGTATATTTGCTGTGGAATGTTTTTTTTTTTTTTGCACTATTGCACTTTGGCACTATTGCACTTTTTTCCTTGACTGTATATGGGCTTATTACTTTCTAAAATTGTCATGGCTACTCCTGACTAACAAATGATATAATTGAAATAATACAGTACTGTCAGTAGTCTGTCCCTATCACTGCTTTGTGACCTTCCTCAGAGATCTCCCTAGGCAACGTACAATAAATTTATTATTTCTTTATATTGATTGGCACATTCTAATTTATGGACTTTACCATCTATAGGTTACTTATATCAGTAGGGAGGACTGGTTTTTCTGCCTCCTGTTGTTGTCCTTGACTTACTATTCATTGTTAACCAGCAATACTTTTTTATTGACCCTGTTTCTCACTTTGTGTCTTGTTTGTACTAATAAAAATACTTGTTATAATAGTTAGGACTTAATTTTTCTCTTGTTTTCTGTATGCTTATGTGAGTCGTCACTATTTCAAATTTTGAGGCATTTCTCAGTTTTTGGTATTTACCATGTACTTTTGAGCATTATGAATTTTTGGAGTATTTTCTTCGTGTTGTTTAAGGAGAGAAGCACGGGCACAGTGAGACAGGTGCTGGATGAGACCGGAGCACCTGGGGAAGGTACAGTTCACGTCAGCAACAGGAATGGAGAAGGAGTCGTGGTCCAAAAGTCGTGCAGGGCGCAGAATATTCATGAAGTGGCAGATTCTCAATAGGGCTGAAGCTGGCAAGTCCAAGGCGAAGCGGATGAGCGGGATCCCCTATGTGCTGAGATCCTACAGTAGTGAAGCTGCGGTACCGCTTAGGGCGCTATTACCCCGTAATGCATGTGAGGGCAAAGAAAGTAAGAAAGGGAAAGAACAGGAGGAATGCTGTGTGGACTGTAATGTAACTGATGTGTCCAGGCCTGTTGAAGAAGAAAGTAAAATCGTTGATTTAGCATCAGAACCGGAATCTGTGTCCGTTATTTCAACCCTGAGCACTGGAACCAATTGTGCAGGAGCTGGGTCGCACTGCAGTGGAATCCCTGACCGTGGACCAGCTCCCCGAACAGGTACGCTGGTAAAAGCTGATGGTTTGCTTGTGGAAGGAGGTCAGTACACCAGAGCCCTGGTATCCTCGGCTACGACTACCGTCCTACCCTCCTCTTACATGTGTTTGAAGGAACTCTAAATGATAAGGAATTGAGATCTTGGAAAAGCTTCAAGTGGATCTGTGAAAACTTCTAAGGAAAACAAAAATCTCCAGAATATGTTGAAAGTGTTGATGAGCTGTTAAATGCATACCAGTGTCTTGGATGTCGCATGTCTCTGAAAATGCACTTCTTGCATTCACATTTAGAATTCTTCCCTCAAAATCTTGGGGATGTAAGCGATGAACAAGGTGAGTGATTTCACCAGGACATTAAAGTAATGGAACACCGCTACCAGGGTATTTGGAATGACTCAATGGTCGCAGATTACTGTTAGATATTATATAGGGACAAGCCTGAAAAATCGTATCAATGACAGTCTAATGTCAAGCACTTTTAATTTCTGATCATATTTTGGTTTCTATTTTGCATGTGAAATTATTTTGGTTCAATAAAAACTGTTTTGTAAGCATTTTTTTCTGATATGTAGATTACTGTTTTCCTAATGTCACCAGTATATTTTCTATGCCTTATAATAATGATGCTGTTCCATGGAAACTATACGTGCTACAAAAAAACTATATACGGTACATTTTTGTAATCAGGACAAAAAGATGATTCAGAAAAGTGCAAAGTCACATGTGATTATTACAAAAAATATTTTTTTGTAGACCTGTGATAATGTACCTGACCGCAGTCATGCAACCATACTTCAATTCATGCTGTCCGCTGTTTAGGCAGCATGAATCATCTGACAGTTTCCTGTTATTGTACGTGCCCAGGATACAACATAGCAGCGTTTTGGATGCAGTTCACTTGCGTTACTTATAAAATGCTACGTTCTATGATATAAGCACAGTAGATGGGATTTATAGAAATTCCCATGCCCACTGTGCATCCATTTGATGCTGCGTAAACCCAACTGTGGCGCGTGTTTACAAGTCGCAGCATGTCAATTTCTGCTGCGGAGACGCTAGTCTCCAAAACAGAAATTTCCACAATAGAATGTATTGGATGCGATGGATTGACATGTGGATTAACTGTGCGATTGTAATCAGCATTTCTTGATCGTGGGCACATGTCCTTAAGGTTACTTGCTTCTCTAAAAGTATCTCTAAACAAGTGAACACTAATAGTACAGTGCTTTTTCAAATTTCTACTTTAAAGATGGCAATATATATTTGTCACTCAAAGATCCTAGAAATAATGTATTTGTATGGGTTTTACCCATTATTTGGAAACAGAAAGAGGATGTAATGTCTAATATTCTAATCACTCCAACACCAAAGAAAGCTCATATGATGAGCACTGTCATGGCTAAAAGTGTAGGGAATGAAGATACCTTAGTTTGCTAATCTGTGTGGATGTGAGAGAATACAAAGGTAAGGGGACTATCTATTGATGATGTTTAATACTAGCACAGCCATAACAAATTAGAGCAGGAGAGCTTGGTGCTTTTTTGTTTCATTTATTTCCACAGTTTTTGGCTTAACCCCTTAACCCCAAGGGTGGTTTGCGCGTTAATGACTGGGCCAATTATTACAATTCTGACCACTGTCTCTTTATAGGCTATAACTTTGGAAAGCTTCAACAGATGTTAGTGATTCTGAGAATGTTTTCTCGTCGTGACATATTGTACTTGATGATAGCGGTAAAATTTCTTCGATATAACTTGCGGTTATTTATGGAAAAAAAAATGGAAATATGGCGAAAATGTGGAAAATTTTGCATTTTCAAACTTTTAATTTTTATTCCCTTAAAACAGAGAAATATGTCACACAAAATTAGTTACTAAATAACATTCCCCACATGTCTACTTTACATCAGCACAGTTTTGGAATCAAAATTTTTTTTGTTACGAAGTTATAAGGGTTAAAAGTCGACCAGCAATTTCTAATTTTTACAACAAATTATACAAAACCATTTTTTACAGAGACCACCTCACATTTGAAGTCACTTTGAGGGGTCTATATGGCAGAAAATACCCAAAAGTGACACCATTCTAAAAACTGCACCCCTCAAGGTACTCAAAACCACACTCAAGAAGTTTATTAACCCTTCAGGTGCTTCACAGGAACTGAAACAACTTGGAAGGAAAAAATGAACATTTAACTTTTTAGTCACAAAATGATCTTTTACAAACAATTTTTTTATTTTAACAAGGGTAAAAGGAGAAAATGGACAGAAAAAGTTGTGCAATTTCTCCTGAGTATGCAGATACCCCATATGTGGGGGAAAACCACTGTCTGGGCGCACGGCAGGGCTTGGAAGGAAAGGAGCGCCATATGACTTTTTTAAACCGAAATTGGCTGGAATTGAGATTTAACGCCATGTCGGGTTTGGAGTGTCCCTGATGTGCCTAAACATTGAAAACCCCCACAAGTGACACCATTTTGGAAACTAGACCCCCAAAGGAACTTATCTAGATCTGTTGTGACACTTTGAACCCCAAGTGTTTCACTAAAGTTTATAATGCCTGGGTATGAAAAAAAATAAATTTCCACAAAAATAATTTTTTAGCCCCCAATTTTTGATTTTTCCCAAGGAAATTGGACCCCAAAAGTTGTTGTCCAATTTGTTCTGAGTAAGCTGATACCCAATATGTGGGGGAGAAATACTGTTTGGGTGCACAAACAGGGCTCGAAAAGGAAGTAATGACGTTTGGAATGCAAACTTTGATGGGTGTCATGGTCAGTTTGCAGAGTCCCTGATGTGCCTAAACAGTGGAAACCCCACACAAGTGACCCATTTTGGAAACTAGACCCCTTAAGGAACTTATCTTGATCTGTGGTGAGCACTTTGAACACCCAAGTGCTTCACACAAGTTTATAATGCCCGTGGCATGAAATAAAAAATCTTATTTTTTCCCACAAAAATGATCTTTTAGTCACCAATTTTTTATTCTCCCAAGGGTAACATGAGAAATTGGAACATAAAAGTTGTTGTCCAATTTGTCCTGAGTATGCTGATACCTCATATGTGGGGGGCTTCACTGTTTGGGTGCACAGCAGAGCTCGGAAGTGAAGGAGCGCCATTTGACTTTTTCAAACCAAAATTGGCTGGAATCGAGATTGGACGTCATGTCGCATTTGGATAGCCCAAATTGCCAAACAGTGGGAATGCCCCACAAGTGACCCCATTTTGGAAACTAGACCCCCTAAGGAACTTATCTAGATCTGTGGTGAGCACTTTGAATCCCAAGTGCTTCACACAAGTTTATAACATAGAGCTGTAAAATTAAAAAATCATATTTTTTCCACAAAAATTATCTTTTTACCCCAATTTTTAGTTTCGCAAGGGTAACAACACCTCATACGTTATTGTGCAATTTGTCCTGAGTACGCTGATAGCCCATATGTCGGGGAACCACTGTTTGGGCGCACAGCAGAGCTCAGAAGGAGCGCCATTTGACATTTTCAAACCAAAATTGTCTGGAATCGAGATTGGATGCCATGCCGCATTTGGATAGCCCTGATGTGCCTAAACCCGTGGAATCCCCCACAAGTAACCCCATTTAGAAACTAAGACCCCCTAAGGAACTTATCTAGATCTGTGGTGACACTTTGAACCCCCAAGTGCTTCACACAAGTTTATAATGTAGAGCTATAAAATTAAAAAATCATATTTTTTCCACAAAAATAATCTTTTCACCCCAATTTTTATTTTCCCAAGGGTAACAATACCTCATAGTTATTGTGTAATTTGTCCTGAGCACGCTGATACCCAATATGTGGGGGTAAACCACTGCTTGGGTGCATGGCAGAGCTCGGAAGGGAAGGAGCGCAGTTTGACTTTTTCAACGCAGAATTGGCTGTATGCCATGTCGCGTTTGGAGAGCCCCTGATGTGCCTAAACAGTGGATACCCCCACAAGTGATGCCATTTTGGAAGCTAGACCCCTAAGCAGCTTATCTAGATCTGTTGTTTGCGAGCACGTTCAATCCCCAAGTGTTTCACTAAGTTTATAATGCCCGGGCATGAAAATAAAAAATCCTATTTTTTACACACAAAAATGATCTTTTAGTCACCAATTTTTTACTTTCCCAAGGGTAAGGGGAGAAATTGAACCCCAAAAGTTGTTGTCCAGTTTGTCCTGAGTACGCTGATAATGGGGACTGTTTATGAATGCGCTAGAGATGGTTTCTGAGCAGAGGCTCCCTCTGGTGGTTACAGACAGTACTGAACCTTTCAGCGAGAGTGGCAATCTGGGATCACAGACTGGTCTGATATAAGGGAGGTTCCCTCCCATGATGGTTGCCGGTGATCAATTGTTCTTGTCTCAATTGTGGTTCCTGGTTCATTTGGAAGTTTGCTGAGTCTTGCCTGCATCTTCTGCTATCAGATAAGATATTTTCTGATTTTATTTTTGTGCTTGCTATTTGCATTGTTTTCTGCACATTTGTGGAGGACAGCCGGTCCCCTCCTGGGGCCTGAGCTCCTCACAATTTGTCTGTAGCCTCTGTTGTTTTTTCATTTGCTTTTTCCTGCCTTTTTCAGCGGCTGCAGCTTGGTTTTGTTCACACTGAGATCTGATTTAGTGGGTGGCGAGATCGTGTGATCTCAGTATTTTTGTAATCAGAATTGTTGGATTTTTGTAGGGTTTTCTGGTTGCAGAAAGTAATCTCTCCTGTCCTTTCCTATTTAGTCAGCTTGTGGCCCCAGCGTTTGCTCAATCTGTTTTCTGCCTGCGTTTGTGTTTTCATCTTGTCTAACCGCCATTATATGTTTGGGGGCTGCCTATTCCTTTGGGGCTCTACTCCGGGGCAGTTAGCATTCCTGTTTCTATCTTTAGGTATAGCTAGCTCTCAGGCTGTGACGAGGCGTCTAGGATCAACGCAGGAACGCTCCACGGCTACCTCTAGTTGTGTGGTTCAGTGATTTTCAACCTTTTTTGAGCCGCGGCACACTTTTTTTACTTAGAAAATCCTGGGGCACACCACCAACCAAAATAGCACAAAATGACACTAAAACAGTCATATATACATATAGTTATATGTTTGGGGAACTTTCCCCACGGCACACCCGACCATGTGTGTGCCGCGGAACACTGGTTGAAAATCACTGGTGTGGTTAGTTTCAGGTTCTGTAACACATTAGTTACCAACATCTCAGGTGTTCGGCTGCCATGCGTTGTTCCTGCCCTCCTATCACCAAACATAACAGTATCACCGGCCAAACTGAAAATTATATGGACTCACAGAAGGGAAAAATAGTGGGAAAAAAAAAGTTTTTCAGAGTTGTCAGAGATTTTTTTTTTTTTTTTCTGTTGTTGCATTTTTTCCCTCTTTTACTCTGGGTGCGTGGAGATTTTTTTTCTCCTCAATGCAGTTTGCACAGTTGTCTGCCGTTGTGGATCAGCTTGCCCGAGGTTCGGAGTATGCTACCTTCTTGCTGGGTTGCCGGTTGTGGAACCTAGGATTACCATGCCAGATTTGTTTTTGGGGTCAATCTAATTTCAAAAATAACTGTAAGTTGTTTTTTGCCTTAAGGCTTAAGTCCTCAGGGAACGCTGCACAGCAGTTCAAATTGTCATCTCCCTGCTGCGGGCGACCTCAGGATTGGGCTTTTTCCCTGACACCGGGGATCCTGTTTTGAATGATATTGATGTATTTTTTCAGGCTCTGGGGTTATTTACGATGAACCTAATGTCACTATCAACCGGAAAAGATCCTGTTCGCATTAAATCAGGGTCTTGAAGACGTGAGTTGTACTGTCAGAAATTTCGAAAGTGGTCAGTCCTGACCAAATGGAATGATCAGCTTTGGCAGGCCTTTTTCGAAAGGGTCTGTCAGAAAAAGTAAAGGACTTTATGGTGGGATTCCCTGTTCCCTCTGGTCTCAATGATTCTATGTTCTTTGGCCATTCAATTGACAGACGTTTGAGTGAGGTAGAGGTATGGTGGAAGGTGTTGCCTTGTGAGCCAGCTCCTGAGCCATGCAGTGTGATGGAGTGACTTCTGGGCTCAGCGTCATGAGTTTCGTAGGCGCAATGGGTTATGTTTCTACTGTGGTGACGCGTCCCATGCTATTTCCATCTGCCTAAGCGGGGAAGACGTTTGCGCGCTCATGTCCTTGGGTAGTGTTCAGACTAAATTTCTGTTGACTGTTACCCTCATTTTGCTCCATGTCCCCATTTTCGGCTCAGGCTTTTGTTGATTCAGGAGCAGCTATTAACCTGAAGGATTTTGACTTTGCCAAACTTTGTGGGTTTCCATGATACCCCTGCGTCAGTCTATTCCCCTACTGGGCATTGATTCTACCCCTTTGGCGGAGAAAAAACCCCAGTTTTCTACTCAGGTGAAAATGAGGTTGAACCAGATCATCAGGAGAGTGCAAAATTCTGGTGCTGATAATCATGCATGACATTATTGACTAGGTTTCCCTTGGTTACAGTCTCAAAATCCTGTTTGGGATTGGAAATCTGTGTCTGTGACCAGTTGGGCTGCCATGTGTTAATGCCAACACTCCTGTTTTTTCTGCCTCTCCCCAGTCTCAGGATGTCCTGACTTTTTGACTGATTTTTTCGGATGTATTTAGTGAAAGTAAATCTGCATCCTTGCCCCCTCACAGGAGCATGATGCGCTATTGAATTAGTGCCTGGTGGTAAATTTCCTAAAGGTCGCCTTTTTAACTTGTCTGTACCTGAACACATGCTATGCGATCTTATATCAAGGAGTCATTGGAGAAGGGTCATATCAGACCATCCTCTTCACCCTTGGGTGCCGTTTTTTTTTTGTGGCCAAAAAGGATGATTTCATTGAGGCCATGTATTGATTATCGTCTCTTGAATAAGATCACTGTGAAGTATCAATATCCGTTACCCTTGATTTCTGACCTGTTTTCCAGGGTGAAAAGTGCTAGTTGGTTTACCAAGCTTGACCTCTGGGGGGCGTATAACCTTATTCGCTAACATGGGGATGAATGGAAGACGGCTTAAAATACCCAGAGGGGCATTTTGAAGTACCTATTGATGCCCTTTGGGCCACTAATGCTCCTTCCGTCTCCTCCTTATGAAAGATATTTTCAGGGATTTTGTGGATAAATTTTGATTGTTTATTTGGATGATATCGATTTTTTCCAAATGCTGGACCCAGTGAAACATGTTGGACTGTATTCCGATTTTGAGAGAGAATCACTGTATGTGAAGGGATCAAAGTGTCTTTTTTGGCGTCAGAAGGTTCCCTTTCTGGATTCATTTTTGATTGTCGTTATTGAAATGGAGGGCAAGGTTCAGGCAATCTGTGATTGGGCCAACCTACCATTACGGCTCTTCAAGATTTTTGAGTTTTGCCAATTTTTATCGAAAATTTTGGTAATTTCCCCCGGTATTTTAAACCATTGACTGATTTCCAAAAAAGGGTTCTGATGTGGGAATTGGCCTCCTGAGGCATCTTGCATTTCAGGAACTTAAGCAAAAGGGTTCACTTCTGCCCTTTCTACGGCACCGATTTTCCTAAAACCGTTTCAGGTGGAGGTTATGCCTCTGAAATTGGGGCAGGTGCCGTTTTGAAGAGTAACCCTTGTGCCTTTTTCTCTCGAAAATTTTCTCCTATGAACGTAATTATGACGTGGGTAAACGGATTATTGCCATGAAGTTTCTTGAAAGTGGAGACATTGCTGGAAGGAGCCAAACATCAGGTGGTGGTCCTCCGGACCTAAGAATTGGTTTATCTCGAATCAGCCAACGACAAAATCCTAGACAGGCCAGATGGGGGGTTTTTCCACTTTTTTAATTTTGCGGCTTCTTTTCTTACTGGCACTAAAATGTTAAGGTGGTGCCCTCCGAGGAGTTCTTTTCGGCTCTCCTGAGTTTCTGATCCACGTTATTTTGGAAAGAGGGTAGTTCTTTCCGCCATCTCGCCAATTTGAGATGGCTTGGAAGGGATAGGAGGAAAACCTAGCGCTGCCCTTTGGGAAAATTGTTTGCCCAGACCAGTGGAAGAAGAGTGTGAGTCTAGATTCATTGTTCCACGTTGGCGGTTTTCCCGGGATTTTGGTACATAGACTGGTGAGTCGGTCCTTTTGGTGGCCAAACTTTGTCTCGTGGTCAGGGAATTTGTGCGCCTGTGGGACTTGTCCCCGCTCCAAGCCTTGCTCTCTTCTATTGGTTTTTAGCCATTACCTTTGCCCAAACCAGGACCCATATTCTATGGTTTTATTTCCGACCTCCCTGTTTCTCAAAAACCGTTTCTGGTAATCTGTTACGGTAAGGCACAAGATTATCATCTTGAAAACCTAATTAACCTTCCCCCCGAATTTGGTGCCTTGGTTCCTTCCACGTGGTTCGGTTAATGGCATCCGAGAACATTGTGTCTGACAGAGGCCAGTTGTTCCAATTTTGGAGGACATTTGTTCTAAACTTGGTTTCAATTGCTTTCCTCCTCTGCTTTTCGTCTAGACCAAGGAAACAAACCGAGAGAACAACCAGACCTTGGAGACTTATTTGAGATGTTTGTGCTGCGATCAAGATGACGGGTCCTTCTTGCCTTTGGCTGAGTTTGCTTTAATAATAGGCTAGCTCGCCACCTTATGTCTCCATTTTTCTGCAATTCTGGTTTCACCCTCATTTTCTTGGGACAGGCGGAGGCTTCTGTCTTCCGGGTGTTGACTCTGTTGTGGAGCGAAGAGCAAATTTGGGACCAGGTAGTGGAGAGGTTTGTCTCTCTCTCAGGAAAGCCCAACGGTTTCCAACGCAAAGGATGATGGTCCTGGGTTTTAAAAGGGGGGGACTTGGTTTGGTTTCCCAAAAATATCCCTATGGGGGTTTGCATCTCCAAAGTTTAAGCCTAGGTCTTGGCCTTTAAAATCAGGAGATTCTTAATCCTGTTTCCTTCCTTTGCTTCTTCCCCCAGGGACATTTAAGATACATAACGTTTTCCACAAGTCCTTTTGAAGAGGTTTGTCGACCAGTGGTTCCAGGCGCGCCTCCTGACCCTGTTTTGTTGGGCCATCTGGAGTATGTGGTTGAAAAATATGGATTCTCGTTTTTCTAGACAGAACCCAGTATTTGGAAAGTGGAGAGGTTATGGTCAGGAGGACAATTTTGGGTGTTTGTTTGGAATCCAGCTAGGAGACTGATCCGTGCCTTACCGAGCCATCCTGATTGGCCTGTTGCACAAGTGGGGTTCGGTGACCCCTCTTCAAGGGGGGGTACTTTTGTTTAATGAGCAGAAGCTCCCATTCGGTTACAACATTTTGAACCTCCCCCGAGGAATGGCAACGGGTCAAGACTGGCTAAAATGGAGGTTCCCTCCCTGTGGTCACCGGTGATAATTGTTTGGTCTCAATTGGGTTCCTGGTTTTGGGTTGTGTGTCTTGCCTGGTCTGCTGCTTTCAGATAAGATATTTTCTGCTTTTTTTTTGTGCTTTCTTTTGCATAGTTTCTGCACTTTGTGGAGGACAGCCGAGTCTCTCCGGGCCTTGCTCCTCACAGTTTGTCTTAGCCACTGTTTTTTTTTTTATTTGCTTTTTTTTTTGCTTTTCAGCGGCTGCCTTGGTTTTTTTCACACTGAATCTGATTTTGGGGGGGCGAGATGTTTATCTCAGTGTTTTTGTAATCAGAATTGTTGGATTTTTGTAGGGTTTTTTTGGGTTGCAGAAAGTAATCTCCCTCCTATCCTATTTAGTCCTTGTGGCCCCAGCATTTGCTATTTATTTTCTGTTGGTCCGGCTTTCTTCTTGTCTAACCACCAATTACTGTTGGGGGGCTTCCAATTTTCTTTGGGGACTCCCGGGGATATAGCTTTATCTACTGCCTTTAGGTGAAGTTACTCTCAGGCTGTGACGGGCGTCTAGGATCAACTAGGGAACGCCCAGGTACCTTAGTTGTGGGTTAGTTCAGGTTCTGTAACCCATTGTTACCAACATTCAGGTTTCGGGCCCGCGTTGTTCCTGTCCCCCCAGCTACCAAACTAACAGGGACCCTTGACCGTTGGTTGCAACTATCTGCTTGGCCAAAAATAACCAAACCCCTTTGATGATTTATCATATGCATCATTTTTTGCACTTTTTTACATTTTTTGCAGGAGCACAAGGCTCCTTTTTGAGGCTTGGGTTTTCTATGTTTTTGCCAAAAATAGGCTGAACAGCCCCCTTCCATCAAGGGTTAAAACAGGTTTATCCAACCTGTGCATTGCCTTTACTGGTGCTTTGTCCTAAGCGAGCCTTATTTGTGTGCTTTTTTTCCACTAGCAGCTAACACCTTCATCTTCACTTTTTGATAGGGTGGCTGCTCTCATCTGGTAAGACCCTCTGCTCCGCCTTTACTTCGCGCTTGCTGCATCCTGCAGTGCACTGGCATTTGATTAGGTTGGTAAGACTATTTTTCATGTTGTTTTTTGCTAAAAAAATTTCAGGTTTTATCCTTTTCTGTAGTTTTGAGTACCTGATACCTATATGTGGGAAAAACTACTGTGTGGGACATGTGGGGGGTGGGATGAGTGTGATGTTTTAAATGCACACTTTGATGGAATGGTCTACGGGTATATGTCGTGTTTGGAGACATTTTGGAAACTAGACCCCCAAAGGAATTATCAATGTGTGGTACCTTTCAACCCCAAGTGCTTCACAAAAGTTTATAACACCCCGGGCGTAAAATAAAAAAATAATATTTTTTCCCAAACCTAAAATTTTTCCCCCTTTTTTTTGTTCCCAAGGGAACGGGAATTGGCCCCGTTTTTCCAATTTCCCCGGTTTGCGAACCATATGTGGGGGAAAAAAACTGTTGGGCCCGTCGGGGCCCCGGAAGGAAAAGGACGTTTGCATTGCAACTTTC